>JACEFZ010026831.1:15000-380913 GCA_014155875.1 Cepaea nemoralis | reverse complement strand
AACCAGGTTAGTCTAATTTTTTTTCTCTCATGTACCCGGTGCCGAAGATGAAGTTAGTACTTAATCAAATCTTCGTGTGTGAGTCGAGTTTAGATTTACAACTGTCATCTCGGCTACCAGTGAATACTCAGGGTTTATGAAACAGGCCTTTGCAAGTCTGTGAGAGCACCGTTAACAGTTGGGTCGTTTATGAACCCAGTAGGTGAGTGTCTGTCTATTTATTAGCGCCATTTATGAGCACGGTGGTTTGGGGGCGTGTCTAAATAACGGTATTTAATGATGATGTTTATATATGCAGTGGTTGAGGTGGTAAATAAAAGTAGTAAAGATACTGTTCATTGGTGATGTTGGTGAATATCTATGATTGGGGATCTATGTAAATGAAGATGTTTACTATGATGTTTGTGAATGCACAGTTGTTGGGTGACTATGCAAATAACGCTGTTTTCTGACGATGTTTATAAATACAGTTATTGAGAGGTGTATGTAAATAACACTGTTTGAATATGGTAGTTGGAAATATCCCTCTGTCTGTCTGTCTGTCTGTCTGTCTGTCTGTCTGTCTGTCTGCCTGTCTGCCTGCCTGCCTGCCTGCCTGCCTGCCTGTCTGTCTGTCTGTCTGTCTTAACCCTATGAAAATAAAGATATTCGTTCGTTCGTTCGTTCTTTCTGTCTGTCTGACTACTCTTTCTATCTCCATATGTCTCACTCTCTCTCTTCACCATATTAGCGGTGCTAAAGAATCGGATGATTGGGAGCCTATGTAACTACCATTGTTTGCTGTGATGCTTACCCAACACTTTACGCCGCATGTCTATGAAAATAGCGACTTTCTCCGTAATCTCGTTTATCCACGTGAGCAAACGCAGCTGCACGAGAATCGGTAGCGTTTCTCGAAGTGCCCGTTACTTACGGGGTATGTGAGTCGGCCGCCCAGAAAGCAATGGCAAACTACTGAGCGTAATCTTGCCTGAAATCAACAACAGCGGCAAAATGCTGGTGTTGACAGCGATGCCCTGTAATAGGATATGCGAAAAAAAATGTTTGCCATTGCTTTCTGAACGACCGGCTCACATACCCTCCATAAGTAACCAGCGCGATGCGATCCTCTGCTGAATCTTGCGCAGCTGTGTTTCGTATGACGGGAGTACGAAAAACGTCCTTAACTCCTTCGCCAGGGAGTCTGGCCATCTCCCGTATAGACATTGTAATATAACATGTGATATCACATATACCCCAGACACCAGCTGTTGCTCTCACACTCATAGACGCCTCATGCCTCACTAGCACACAGCCTCTTCAGAGCAAATATTTTCAATAAGGCAAGCTCATCTGAGCCGTGCCGACGCAAAACTTCTCACTCCTGGCGTTAAGGCATACAGCCTGTGAACAAGACGAGATGTCACCGAGGTGTCAGCTACCACCTGCTGGTCCTGTAATTTGCTCCTGCTGTCACAATCATCGACCTAGCCTGGCATCCTTGATTTCAATCGAATACCCTACCATGCTTTCCCCAGCTCCTGGTTGTGTAGTATATAGTGGGTATTATCACCAGCAAGCTGGTGATGGGGTGTTTGCGTTACTGTACAAGGATAAGCTGGTGATGGGGTGCTTGCGTTACTTTACCAGGATAAGCTGGTGATGGTGTGCTTACGTTACTTTACATGGATAAGCTGGTGATGGGGCGATTGCGTTACTTTACAATGATAAGCTGTTGATGGGGCGCTTGCGTTACTTTACAAGGGCAAGCTGGTGATGGTGTGCTTGTCTTACTTTACAAGGATAAGCTGGTGATGGTGTGCTTGCCTTACTTTACAAGGATAAGCTGGTGATGGTGTGCTTGCGTTACTTTACAATGAGAACCTGATGATGGTGTGCTTGCGTTACTTTACAAGGATAAGCTGGTGATGGGGCGCTTGCGTTACTTTACAAGGGCAAGCTGTTGATGGGGTGCTTGCGTTACTTTACAAGGATAAGCTGGTGATGGTGTGCTTGCGTTACTTTACAATGAGAACCTGATGATGGTGTGCTTACGTTACTTTACATGGATAAGCTGGTGATGGGGCGATTGCGTTACTTTACAATGATAAGCTGATGATGGGGCGATTGCGGTACTTTATTAAGACAATCTGGTGCTAGGGCGTTTGCATGACTATCAACTGGCAAGCTGGTGATAGGGTTTTTGTAATGCTTTTAACTGGCAAGCTGGTGACGGGACGCTTGTATTACTCCAGGGTCAAGCTCGAGTGAGCACATATGAATTTATCGATAGACTGCCCAGCGAGGTTAAGTTATCTTGATGTGTGTGGACTCAGTTGCATACAACATCACCAACCTGTCCAGATGGAGGTATATAATCTGGGTATACCTTTATCATCGAGATTTCTTCTTTATTGTTATTTTAATTGGGGGGGGGGGGGGGGGGCCTCCGTGGCCAAGTGATTACCCCAACTACCTTGCGCTTAGAAGATTTTGGGTTCGATTCCGGGATACGTCGTTCAGTTCACGAATGAAGTTTTCTCGGAGACGCCTGGAGGTCGTCGCTGGAGCTACGGAGTTAGTACTTTGTGCGAGGCTTTTGGTAGGCCTCCCTGGGGAAAAAGGCCGAGCCATGAGGGATAAACACGGTGTTATGAAGTCGATTCTCTTCCTTTTAAACCAATTTTTAAACCTTTTTTTTTAAAATTTGATTGTACGACAAAGATGAGAAATGACAGTCTTCATTTTTTGACTCCATTGTGAGAAGACAAACACTGGAACATGTGACAACTGGAAGATAGATAGGGGAAGACAGAGAGAACAAACTATTGACAGTCTTGTGTCTTGGCATGGAAGAGAGGTACCATACGCTTTGATACATGTCGGTGGAGACGAATGCATAATCGTTCACGCCATTTGTTAAGGCATTTGATGATGGCTATTTTGAAAACTGCGTTGAAAACTGTTAATAATGCTTGAAGATTTAAAGTACCAGAGGATCTACTTTATTGCACTGGGTCTTATCTCATATACCTCAGTCTCTCTCTGCAGAGTAGCAACAGCCTGCAGAAAGCTCCTGCACGATCTCTAGGAGTCGCCGAAAAATTGCTGACAGAAACCAAATAACGGCATCTGAAAACAAACCCTCAGTATTCTGAGCACAAAGCTGGCGTCTTAATCGGTTGGCCACAACGACCCATTAATAACACTTTAAAACAACAACAAAAAGCAGTTAACTTAACTGAGACGCATTTGATAGAATGGGCGACAACTAAATAGAATCTTGTTATGTCTACCCACACTCGGGAAATTACTGTCAATTTAAATCATTCTGCATTTGCTTTCCGCGTCCCTACCGTTGGTCGCCTTTCCCAATCCGCGCCGCACTACGTCATCTAATTTTGCGAATTCTCTCATTCCAATGTGGAATACGTTATTCTTCATCATCATCATGTGCGATGCCAGCTAGTGTAGGCGTTCATTTCTTTACACAGATTTTGGTTCTTGGTATTCTGGATCAACCCTGATGATGAGATATTTCTCCATACCACCGACTCTGTCCATTCAGCATCATTTCTCTTGGTCTGACTCTGCTTCTTTTCCCGCTGATCTTTCCAGGTATCACGATAACCTCTAATGCCTCTATTCTCATCACACGACAAAACAATTCTGTTTGTCACTTTCTTACAGCTGTATATGATGTTCTAGTTTCATTAGTCTCTTCTAGTCAATCATTACGTCTTGTTACGTAATAAAGAACTTCATACCTCTGAAGTCAGAGTGTGCTTGCCTGATGGCGAGAGACAGTGGTAATAGTGGAACCTAATCAACATGCAAAATCAGTCCAGAGAACTAGAAGTATTAGCACCTGTATGAACTGCCCTTGAGTTCAAATCGAGCAAACGCAAACTAAAACAACAGACCTTCATTTTGGATAAAACCCGGTGCAATGAAGTCGATCTTTTTGCATTTTTAAAATCCCTTTTATGCTTGCTTGCTTGCTTGTGTTCGTTGGCTTGAGCTCCAACGCGAAGTCCTGTATGTCGGATGAAGACATCCTGTTGTCCAACATCAGTGTGATGTCATACAGGACCTGAGTTTTGCGTGAGTATCCGTTGTCCCATGTCTGGCTTATTGGTGTGCAGACTGGTGGTTCCTCGCCGTACAAGCACACACTCTCCGACTTCGGAGGAATCGGCGATCCTACTGACTTTAGCCAGGACCCCGAAAGGACCTGTTGCCAAGGACGCTCGACGAGGACGCGTCAATAGGTCTTGGCCAGTATATAATCCGGCCCTGGTGCCTTGGAAACACCTCTGCGTCCCAAATCCCTTTTATAAAACAGGTACTAAAATGCCAAGAGAGTACAAGCGACCGGCGTGGCACTCAGCACATCACGCTGTGTGCATTGTCGACCGGCGTGGCACTCAGCACATCACGCTGTGTGCATTGTCGACCGGCGTGGCACTCAGCACATCACGCTGTGTGCATTGTCGACCGGCGTGGCACTCAGCACATCACGCTGTGTGCATTGTCGACCGGCGTGGCACTCAGCACATCACGCTGTGTGCATTGTCGACCGGCGTGGCACTCAGCACATCACGCTGTGTGCATTGTCGACCGGCGTGGCACTCAGCACATCACGCTGTGTGCATTGTCGACCGGCGTGGCACTCAGCACATCACGCTGTGTGCATTGTCGACCGGCGTGGCACTCAGCACATCACGCTGTGTGCATTGTCGACCGGCGTGGCACTCAGCACATCACGCTGTGTGCATTGTCGACCGGCGTGGCACTCAGCACATCACGCTGTGTGCATTGTCGACCGGCGTGGCACTCAGCACCTCACGCTGTGTGCATTGTTTGGCCATGATAAACATTTGGCTAATACCACAACCAGGACACGCCTGGTGTGTTTGCCAGCACCATCTACACATCAGCAGGCATGTTAAAGTCTGGCCTATTGGCTGGACTCTCGCCTGCCGACCACGTGGACATAAGTTCATCTCCATCAGGGCGGATTCGAATTTTAAAAATATACCTAGGCTGACAGGTCGACCCAGCTTAAAATGGATGCCATGAAATATCTTGAAGGTAAAGCCTGCATGCATGATACAGACAACACCACAAACCGAATAGCGATTGGTCTATAACATATGGCCCTGGCACCATATGCCCTAATCTCCTCAAGGAGTATAATGGGGTCAATGACTTTACTTTTAATTTAAATCTTTACAATAGTTATGTCATTGTATAATAAGATTCCATCCATCGTGTGCCGTGCCGATAAGCGTGGGCGGTCACCATTCGCCATTTCACCCGATCACCAGAATCCTGGATCAGCTGAATGTTCTTTTCTCGTCCATGCCACGTGGCCAAGCCTTCCAGGTATTTACTTCTCTGTCTTCTCCTTGTTCTCTTCCCCTCGATCTTGCCAGTTGTCATCAAGTTCTCCAATTTATTGCTTCTCATAACATGCTCAAAAAACTTTGACTGTCTACGTCTAATTTCTCTAATCAGTTTACGATTTTCATTTGTTCTTGTATGATTTGGTCACTGTTTTTTTCTGTCTATCCATGGTATTCTTTGCATTCACCTCAGACACCACATTTCCACAGCCATCAGATATTTTTCACTTGACTGCTCATTGTCCACGCTTCACATCCATACAAAAGTACAGGTTCTATGTAGCATCTCAACACTCTTTTACTCGTAGCAATTGACATCATTTTATTGGTATTGTTTTTCATCTTGCAAAAGGCCACCTTCGCCATGGCGATTCTTGTTCTAATATATCGACAGCCGCCTTGTCTTTTCGGAAAATAAATATCCTCAAACACGTGACCAGACGCACGCCCAATCAGATACTTGCTATCCTTCATTATACAATTGCGTCTAGTTGCTATATCTGTATTCTACCTGTTACATGGCGGATTGTATCTACAATCCAAGAAGTGTTGCCGAGACAACGTTAGAACAAGATTCGAATGCATCGATTCTATTAAGAGTCTAACAGAGGGTTAACATCATGAGGATCGACTTCACCACACCGGTTCTTTGCCAGATGGCACAGTCTTCTTTCCACAGAGAGGCCTGCATAAAGCGTCGCACAGTGCACAAACTCCGTAGCTTCAGCAACCACCGTCAAGTGTCTCCGAAAATGCGTACTTATAAACCGAATGACGAAGTCCGAAAACGAACCCACTATCTTTGTGCCCAGAAGAAGACGGTTTGACCTCTTGGCCACGGAGACTTCTATCAAGCGTACACTAAACATAGAAACACTCAACGCAGCCCAGCGTACACATTTGGCTCATGATGGCAAACATCACATCTCCTACTCTTAATGGCGGTTGAGGACCTTAAAGCATCGTCCATGAGAGGATAGATAATAAATGGATCTCGTATCCATTTTCCATTCAAATACCTTGAGGCAATCATAACATCAAATGGAAGATGTATGATAGAGATTAAAAGCAGAATAGGCCAAGCAGAAGATAATGCTAAATGGGAATATAGTCCTAGAGCAGATATTGCTTTGAGATGTACGCCTTCGTATACTTTACACCATGACCTATGGGGTGCGATCTCCAGTTCTCTTCACAGCGCCTCTCCTTCTCAGATAATTCCCAGAAAATATCGAAAAGTGTCCGATACACAATTTTTTAAGGCTTGCTGGACCCCAAAGATGCATTATAAAAAATAAAAAGTACTTTGTACAGTAAGTCATTATCATGTAGTTTCAGAAAGAGGGTGCTAAAATGTTAGATAGAATATTGTCGTCTGTATGGTCGTGAATCCTTGAATGTGAAAGCACAAACTAGGAAGAGCATGGAGGGAACCGATATGTGTGTTGTTTGAGATGTATGTGTTGCACACATACAAGGTATAAGAAGAATGAAAGTGTCTTGGAAAGTAAAGGCTGCAATATACACAATGTACCTGAGGGCGTTTTAAAGGGGTAGTTAATTACTTTATTTATTAATGTGTTTTTTTAAGTAGGAAGAACACGGTGTTCTTTGGTATGTAATGGGAATACACACATTGGGAAAACATCGTGGTCACTGAAAATATAAATGGTAGAAGAGGCTGGGACGCCGAGAGAACTCACGATGGATGGGCGGTGGTATGGAGGAATAGCATCAATATGTTTCTTCGTGAAAACCAATGACTGAGATCTGTTGTTGAAATGCATGTTTGTCTACGCCAATTAGCAAGGCAAAAAATGGTAATGATAATGCTATATTTTCAAGGCTGAAGCGAGTTGGGGGTGGCGGTGTGTGGAGAGAGAGATAAATCAGTCGAGAGTTTCTGATATAACTGAGATCAGTACGGTTGCGTGGTTAGAGATGGAACTAACCTCTAGGCTGCTTCAGTGCTGCCATGTTTGTCAACATATCATCTATGACAGCGACACAGTACATACACGATTGGCAAAACTGTCTCCTTCATCTGCATGGCAACCTGTTTGATTAAATATTGTTTTTTAAAAAAAGCAAATCTTCAGAGATAATCAGATTGATTTCTTTCTTTAGAAAAGACAACTCCGCTCTCAATAAATAACTACAGAAGCCGGCGTGATCGAAATGATTAAAGCCTTTTGCGCTGAAACGTCTGGTGCGCTGATGGTAGGTGCTGGGTTCACGCCACACACCGGTCAATTGAACTTAAATGTTGACTTGACTTGGGGATGTAAACTACAAGTACATCGGAAGTCGGAGGCCTGATCGCAAGGGACACTAGTAATAGGGAAAGTTAACCCACAAGAACAAATGAGTTCAGTGCACTATCTGCTAGTAGCAAGATACCGGGAAAGAACAAAGGATCAGCTGACGTCTGAGAATTATAATCATTTGCCGTTAAGTATAGGAAACAGATGCAGTTTTCGATGTTGAACCGAATGTGTGGAGCATACACAGGTGGTTGGTGATACAAGCGGCGAATCGTATGCTGAACTTTGTGTCATCACAAGCAGTGTAGTTGGTTAGTCGTATGTCTTTTACAGTACCTCGAAATCAGTCCCAGCATGCATTGGCTGTTTATGGGTTTCTACGCAGTTTTTTGTTCAGTAGTTTGCCATGTTTTTGTGAACGGCCCACGCTCATTGCATTGTGAAGATAAATGCAAGGGGATCTGCTCCCAATCTGCGGTTGACTTCGAACCAGACATGTTTGGATTGTGATATAATGATTACCTTCAGTAGTTTTGTACGATGCCATGTATGCGTTCAAACACCGTCTTTCTAGAAGTCATTTTTGAGAATAAACTTTGATTCATCATGTGTGATGACGGTAAGTGTGGACGGCCATGTCTCGCCATCTTACACGATCTTCAGAATCGTGGATCAGCTCTGTTTTCTTATCTCGACCACGCCATGTGGTAAAGCCGTCTAGCTATTTACTTCTCTGCCTTCCCCTTGTTCTTTTCTCCTAAATCTTGCCAGTTATCACCAAGTTCTCTCGTTTATTTTTTCTCATAACGTGCTAAATAAAAAAAATAAAAAATGGACTGTCTACGTTTAATTTCTCTAATCAGTTTGCATCATTTCATATAACTATTGTAGAATTTGCTCACTGTTGTTAATTTTTGTTTTTGTCTGTCGATGTTTTTCTTTGCGTTTTCCTTAGAAACCACATTTCTACTCCCATTAGATGTTTTTTCAGCTCTGCTCATCGTTCACATTTCACATCCATACAAAAGTACAGGGTCTATATAGCAGTTCAACACTTTGTTTCTTTATCGTTGCAATTGACATTATTTTATTAGGAGTCAAATTTGGATCATTTTTAATAACAGTGATGTGCAATTTATTGCAGTAGAATCATTGCAACTCACTGCATCTGATTTATAACCAACCTACCAACTAATCAACCTACCAGCTAACCAGTCTATCAACTGACTAATCTACCAACTAACCAATCAGTCCATCTGCTGCAGTAAAACCGCTCATTCGATGACTGTTAAACCTTAGAGGCTGATGATTTCACCCTCGCCCCAGGAAAGTAAGGCAGACATTATCAGTGACTTCCAGAAAGACAAGGGGACACCCGAAGTGTGCAGCTGAGCTGCTTTCAAATAAGCCGACCCCTTTGGCAAATGCCGAACAATTTGGGAGAGGATTGCAAGAGAGGGAAGGTCATGGGGACTGAGGAAGGAGAGCGATTTGAGCTGGCCTCCGATTTAATTTAAGATAGGCAGTTCAGAATGAAGACGGCCGGGACTAGGTTTAAGCCTGTGACAGATCAGAAGCTATATGTCCAAAGTAGTTTTATATCGGTCGATCAGGGCGGATGAGAAAAGAGGTCGGGGGAAAGAGACCTCGGGGAGAGCGATACAGTGTTTGTAATGTAGTATAGTGTTTTATTTATTTATATTTAAATCACATAAACGCACTTATGTCTGGTGACTAATGAAGCCCCATACATAGATAATGAAATTGTATCTAAGTGATTGGTAGTCACAAGACTGGAATGCAATTACTATGAAAGATCGCACCAGTTAATAAGAGATTAAGACCACTGGGCTCCCGTAAGCTGGAAAACTAAATAACTTTTGCAAATATATTTGGGAGTAAAAAGGTATCTGCTGATACAGTCACACTTATTTCACCGTAATTACATGACACCGTGTGATTGTGAGCCTTTGATATTTTTTTCCAAGACGGCGGTTTGTAAGGCCTATTTTTACAATTTCCAGCTGGACTGGGCTGTTCCCTTTCTTGTTGCGTTTTCTTCCCAAATTATGTGTGGGACATTTTGAAAATTGTCTGGTACCATTTGTATGAGGCGGGAGCTACTCAGAAACGGATTAGTTGGAGAAAATAATCTGGACCCGTTGGGTATTAAGCCAGGCTAAATGTCTTAAAATGCGAGCTTACTAACCACCGCCACACTTTCTGGAAGGAAATGGCAACCATGATTGAAAGTGGCGACTTCGCCACATTATGCCCTGGCCCTGGGTAACATTTCACTGGGCTACCTTACATTCCAGCAGCAGGAGTTGGGATGTGCCTCATACAAGCACTTGGCAACACGATCTGCAGCCTCCTATCGTGATTGCTCCGGGGTTGAGTTCATACCATTACTATGTGATGCCTTTACTTATTTTAAGTATGTTAGATATGTCGTGTCTTCTCAGGTTCATCAGTTCGAGGTCAGGCATTACTTTGTGATATAATGTTCTGATAACTGTTAATGCTCTTATACTTTATTTTTTTTTCTCCAAAAAATGTGGTAGTTTTCCCTTGCCATTATCATAACGCTGGCGTATGAGATTTACACGATAAGTACATTGAGTTTTAGGTAGGTAATTTCGGCCTATTATTTACGATTTTCAGCTACTGAGGGAGATTTACCCTATGCAGCCTGCATAGAAAACCTATATTTTTGGCACTTATCCTAGACGGCGAGGTATCTGATCCACTACCTTGTATAACATCCACGGTTTCACAATGTGTATAGATCGCGCACCGTTGATTCAGATCCGACACTCTTGGAGTAGGAGGCGTCTCTACCTTTAAACCAACCTGCCCTTGGATTAAGTTTCTACTTCTATTTTCACAGACTTCTTCTTCTTATTTCGTTCGCTTGAAATATGTCTATAACTGCAATGTTCTCTCTTGTATGAATCTAACAGTCTTTTATAGTTCACTCAGCGGTCCATAGAGTTTATCTTCCACTGTTGTCTCTCTAGGCCAGAAGGTTCGCCTGGATATTTTATAGTTTGACTAAAACGACAATGTTCTAAAAAGTACTGAAGAGTGAGACACCCTATCATGGTTCTCAGCTTGATGAATGGAAGCTCCCAGATACACAGCATAATGGTAGAGGGCGGGAAAGGGACACGAGGACAGTAAAAGCGGTTCAGATTAGGGAGTGTCCACTGGAGTAAGTGGGCAACTGGCTGTTTAGTCAGTGCAGGGCTCTTACCTGTCCCGTCAGCCGGAAGTGTCTGTCAAAGCCAGAGGTCACAAACTCCCACTGTGGGCGTGATAACCACAGAAAACCGCCACGTAGTCTATCCAAGAAGTGCCATAACCCGGAGGTCACAAATCTTTATACCTGTCCTTTAACTGGGTGTGTTGACATCATCATCATCATTATTATGCGTCTTGTAAAGTGCCGTAGCCGGTCTCTGTGGCTAAGGGCTTGCGAACGCAGTTTGTGAGCCCGTATACCCGTGTTCGAAACACAGCGGTGCTGTGTAAAAAGGTATTATGGCCGGTCGTTCAGAAAGCAATGGCAAACTACTGAACGTAACATATGCCTAGTACATCAACAGCAGCTGAAAATGCTGGTGTTGACTGCAACGTCAAGGGATACGCAACAACAAAAAAGTGCCGTAGGTGTCCATGGCACTCCACAGATCACCGTTCGTGATCTCCCGAATCTTTGCTATTAATGATATTCCTCAATGTCAATGCCTCCGACCATCAAGGATCCTTTCCTTCCATCTGTCTCGTGTACCACCGTTCTTACCAGTCGCCCGGATGTGCTCCAGTGTGTCTCTTTTCGATGTATGACCAAGAATCACCCGTTAGCTCTTTCTTATTGTTGTGTAAACGTTGCTTATCCTCTTTCATGTAATCGTTATGTGTTGCTCTGGCCTTCTTGGGCATTCGTAAGACTTATTTAAGAAACGTCATCTCCACTACCTCTAAGTTCAACCTGATGAGATCGCTTACATTCTTATCTGACATTGCCAGAACACCTCAGCACAGCTGAATGCAGTAAATGAAAACACGTGAATTGTGAGAAGAATCAGCTCGCCTAGTAACTACTCGATATATTAATTTTGTTCATGTAAGCGTTATTAATTTATTTAGACAGCACTACTAACGTTGGAATTTACTTTTGTGCTTTGGATGTAGTTAATTTCACAGAAAGAACGAGGTTTCCCAGTCTTGTGTGTCTTCCTTACGAGCAGGTTTAAAACTGCGCACTCCTGGCAAACGTGTATGCTTGATAGGATAAATCAAGAAGGCAAACACAGTTTTGTTTCTTTTCGTGTGCTCGCTAACTTTAAACTCTAGCGTAGTCCATTTTACGAGCTACTACTTCCTGGTTTTTGTGTGTGGATTAGCTTTCCTTAGTACCTGTGTCCCTCGCCATCAGGAGAAGACACCCCGGCTTCAGTTGTACTTGTAATTTACTTCATGAAGTCAAGGACGAAAAGTCAACATTTTAGTTCAGAAGATGTAGAAGTTGAAAATAGTTTGATGGAGCTCATAAATCCTGGAAGGAAGTTCGTCTACGTGAAAGACACCGAATGCCATCCCATCACTGCCTTGTGGAAGCTCTTGTAATAACAAAGACTAGGGCAACAAAGCCCAACAGAAAATTGGCAAAGCATAAACCACAAGCCCGTGAAGCCATTCTCCCTATGGGAGAAAGAATCCAAAAACAGACACCTCAACCGTCAAAGTCGGAAGATGTTGGCCTAAGTGGCGCGAGACTAGAAAACGGCCTTCTACTAACTACAATGGATACTGTGCACTATCCAGTATGTGACCCATGCTGAAATAGACGCATAGCAAAAGTTGATAACAGAAGAAGAAAAAGAAAATAGCTCTCAACTTCACCTTATCTGGTACCTATTTCACGTAGCATGTTCAAACACAGAACACACTGGGCGGTAAAACATCACTCAGATGGGAATGATTCCACAACAACGAATCACTAAACCACTGCCCTAACTGATGCACTGCTGTGGTTAAAATAAGCTTAGCTCTAACAGCCCTTGTCTTTCGTCGATGAAGCCTTGGTAGCTCACTGGCTTGCACACTTGCCTATCTTCCCGGTGGTGATGTCTTCAAATCTCGATCAAGGCGAGAATTTATTTTCTAATAAACTTTGCTTTCAGGTCGTCCCAGCCTGACACGGGAACCAGGAAATTGCTTTTTGATGATAAGGTGGCCGGTGTGACGTTGACATCGTCCATGCAGCACTGATTGTTCTAGAGATTCAGATCTCGCACCATATACCCATCACTCTATTTGGCGTGAAAAATGGATTCTGTATAGTTTAATTTTCGTCCTCTTTCAGTTCATATCTTTATATCGCATGGCGATCCGACAAGAACATGTGTATCCAGCCCACTCCAATCCGCTTAATTTCACATCTTTACGTGCCTTGTGTGACTTGGGGGGAGGGGCTTCTGTGGGCGCTAATCCAAATCCTCATTCTCGCGTTTTTAGGCAGGCTTCCGTTACAGCACAGTCATATTTTTAATAATCAGTTTTGAATACGCGCTTCCACGCACGAACACGCGCATACATGCAAAGACACGAACGCATATAAGCGTGCACAACTAGACGCACATACACACATGTACACCTAATCTTATGCTCACTTACTCTCTTTCTCTCGCTGTCTTTCTCATGCTCTCTCTCTCTCTCTCTCTCTCTCTCTCTATCTATCTATCTATCTCTCTCTTATATTTTGTATCTGTTCGTCTGGTTATCTCTCTCTCTCTCTCTCATTCTCTCTCTCTATATCTTTCTCTTCATCTAATTTGTGCATGTGCCTCTGTTTCCCACCCCTTCTCTCTCTGTGTATGTCTCATTCTCTCTCTCTGTATCTCTCTCTCTCTCTCTCTCTTCTCTCTCTCTCTCTCTCTCTCTCGCTTTCTCTCTTAGTTTTTCCTGTTCCTTTATTCCTCACCCCTTTCCCCTGTATATCCTCCGCTTTCTGCCATGTGTTTTTCTACCCTGGGACATTTAATTTAAGCTCTCGTTAATGCCTTTGCTTTTAGCCATGTCCAAACAGAGTCATTCCTTCTCCTGTCGATTGAAACACAAATTGAGATTTTACTGGAATCGCCTTAATCGGTAATCACTTTATTTTATCCTGGCCTATTTGTACTCCTTGGCAGCAACGAGGAGTAGAGCAGCATGTCTGTCTTCTTACACCGCAAGTATGTGTACACTACTACTACAACATATAGATGTCTATCTTCTTACACGGCAAATATTTTTTACACTGCTACAATATATATAGATCTGCTCAGGCCAGATCATGTCTATATTTACAACATAGAAAATTTCACATAACTGAATGCATAAATAATATTATCAGTAAAAAGCATGTCGTCGACGCCTTAAATATACATAAAGTTCGGATATATATATATATATATATATATATATATATATATATATATATATATATATATATATATATATATATATATATATATATATAATTCGGCTCGCTCACTCTATCGAGAACAGATCACGATCGGATAACGCAGAGGATGCCTCGCGTTAAAAGTGCCGCGCAGAGACATGCATTATGTGCAGACGGGAAGAAGAAAGCAGAGGAGAGGAAGGCCGCGGCGACTACTGAGCCCATATCTACACACAGCAGTCCTGCTCCTACACCAGCTGAAACCGATCCCGTCACTGAAGAAACCACAACTGAAGCCAGCAGCAGCAGCCGGGAAGTTATCAACAGCACCAAGATTATGCAGCCCAGTTTACAAAAGAGCTTCACACAGGAGGAAACAACAACAACAACGGAGGACTTCTCAGGCACAATACTGCTAAAACAGTCAAGCGTTGGAGAAGCCAAACTGTCGACGCTACCAACAGACATGATACTCAGTGTGTTGGAAAACGAGCTGGAAAGAAACAGCATCTGCCAGCTGCGCAAGACACCTGATGGAGTAGTGGTCTCCATCAACAAAAACCTAAAGACTACGTACTTTACGCAGAAGATTGCACAAGAAGAGAAAACCGTCGTCGAGCTTCACCGCGGCATCGTATTGGAAGCCACCAGGCACCGCACAAGTAAACGATGGGTCATTAAACGTGTCAAGACTCATCTCACCAACGACTAGATCTGGGAGATGCTGACAAGGGAGAACAGGAAACTCAAGATCACCAGTGCTGAGAGGACCATCGGCGAGAATAACATCCCCACCACTGGCGCCATCGTAACATCGGAGGACCGAGTGATCCCTCAACACATTAGATGGGACAAGAAAGATCAAGTTCCAGAGCACTACAAACAGAGAGTGTGCAGTATGTTTGTCTCCATCTTTCTCTGTATCTCTTTATTTCCCCATTATCGCTCTCTGTCTCTCTTTATCTCATTATATATCTGACTATCTCTCTATCGCCTATTTCGCTCGCTGTCTCTATGCCTCTTTCGATCTCTATACTTCTAGCTATCTGCCTATCTTTCTCTCTATCACTCTGTCTCTCTATCTCTCTTACGCTTTTACTAATAGTATATCTGTTTACCTCATTCTCTCTCCATCTCTCTATGTCTATCTTTCTGTCTATCTTTCCGCCTCTCAATATATATATATATATCTCCATATTTCTACCTCTCTATATCGTTCTCGCTCCCTATCCTTCTCTGTCTATATTTGTCTCTCTCTCTCTCCTCTCTCTCTCTCTCTCTGGGTGTGGATAAAGGATGTGCGTATGGGTCGGTGGGGTGTGGTTGGGTGTGGGTGAGCAGGTTGGTGTTGATGTGTGTGAGGGTGGGGGATGTGTGTTTGGAGGGGTGGTTGGGGTGTGTGAATGTGAGTGGGAGATGTATGTGTTGATGAGTGAGTGAGGGATGTGCCGGTGTTAGTGGTTGGGGGATAAGTACGTGTGTGGAGGGATGTGTGAGGGGGATGAGTGTATGGGTGGGGGATGTGTGTGTGTGTGTGTGTGGGTTGGGTGTGCCTGGATGGGAGATGTATGGTTGTAAATGTGAGATGTGTGTGAGGGATATGTGTATGGGTGAGGAGATGTGTGTGTGGGTGGGGATGTGTGTGTATATGGGTAGGAGTGTGCTTAAGGGATGTGTGGCTGGGGGATGGGTGGGTGGGTAGAGGATGTGTGGGTGGGTGATTGTATATGGGTAAGGTTGTGTGGTTAAGGGATGTGTGGTTAATGGATGTTTGGTTGCGGGATGAGTGGGTGGAGGATGTGTGGATGGGTAGAGGATTCGTGGGTGGGTGAGTGTGTGTAGGTTAGGAGATGGTGGGGGATGTTTGTATGGGTGGGCTCGGGATCTGTGAGTGGGCTGGGGGAGATAGGAGATTATGTGTGTGGGTGCGGAATTTGTGTGTGGGTAGGTGCGGGATATGTGAGATGGCGGGGAGATGTGTGTGGTTGAGGGATGTGTGTTTGGCTGGATAGTTGGATGTATGTGGGTAGAGGAGGATATGTGGGTGTGTGATTGTTGGTGGGCAATGGGACGTGTGGAGGATATGTCAGTGGGTGGGTATATGTGTGTGGGTGGGGAATGTGTGGGTTTGGAAATGTATGTATGCTTGGGGTGTGTGTGGATGGGATGTGTGGTTGGTGGGAGTGTGTGAGTGTGTGTATGGGGGGAGATGTGTAGATGTGGGGATGTGGTGGATGGGTGGGGGAATGTATGTGTGCCTGGGGTGCGTGTGTGTGTGGTTGGGTGCGGGATGTGTGGGTGAATGGGGATGTGGTGGATATGCATAGTTTATGTTTACAAAATTCATTTGACAATGTTTTTCCTATGCACTATTGATGAACGAAAGATAAGTGATTGGAAGGGCCGAATGTAAGACGGGCCTGCGTGCCCAATTTCTTACCCTTTGAAAATAAAGTCTGTTCGTTTGTTCGTTCGTTCGTTCTCTCTCTCTCTCTCTCTCCATTTCTTTCCGTTTTTTTTTGTTTTTTTTTGCGTGTAATATATTCAGATATTGTGAAAGTTTAGCCTCTGTTATTTCTAATCTCTTTTGAAAACTACGTCAAATGTTACTTGACATGACAATACATGAAACATTCAAACGCGTTTGACCAAATACGAAACAAAATATTTCATACAAATTATCGACCACAAATATTTAACCCTCATTAAGTTCCAATGACAATACTGGTCCAAAATACCGCATACCCGACATGAACACTAGATGTGCGCACATGTTCAGAACCTGTCTGTGATATTCAACACTTCCTTGCAACTATTACTTGCATTTATCCCACATTTGTTTATTTCCCCATGTTGCATTCTGTGGTGACATCATTTCCGAGGTGCTTATCGCCTGCTGTATGTGCAGATCTACCGCCCAAGTCTATGATCTGTTGTATATTTAAACGGTTTATGAAGAGAATCATGTCAATATCGAAATAACAGGATCTTCCGGGATTCGATTTGCTTTGAAGATGGTTACTTTCACAGCTGTGGATTCGTACATAAATTGTTTAGTATGTGATAGTGTTCGATGTTCATGGTTCGTTGCAGACATTTCAGAGGTGGATTCATCATTACCTAAAATGAAGGTGTGATTGGGTGCCAAGATGGAAGAGACGTCAAGCACATACTCTCCCGCCACCACCTTTTTGTTTTTTGTAATCGCTCGCTCTGAACTCAAGCGTAGTCCATTCACACTACTTCTAGTAGTGCTGGATTGAATTTTGCGCGTGGATTAGCTTTAACTATTAAGTGTCCCTCGCCATCAGGTGAACCCACTCCGACTTCAGAGGTACTTGTACTTGTACTTCTCTTCTCTTCTCTTCTCTTCTCTTCACCACTAGGGATATTACAATGTAAAAATATCAGGATTCAGCCCAGCACAAATGTAATGGCTGGGGTTAGACCCGGTCGGCAATGTTCCCTACACATGTGTTAGCTATTTCATTGACAACAAACTCCCGCGCCATGCCCAGGAGAATGGTGCCAGGATACCCCGGGTTGTAAACAGCTCAAGTTATGAGGAAACGGAGTTGGGGTAGTCCGAGGGCACCAGGTGTAATAAATCGGCTCCAGCTAACTGATGCCACACAAATCCAGACAGGTAAATTAAAATACCACGTGGTTTCACGTTCTTGCATTATGAGACAGGTTCTAATTATGTCAAAGAGTCGCTTAAGTGCATCCACTCTTAAAATATCTACCTGAATTCTGTGCCAATTCTCACACGAAAATATGGCGAAGACTGGCAATGGTCACCGCACTCATTATAAAGTGAGTTCTCATAATGCAATAATCATTTTACTCTACAACGGAAACAGCCATTAGTGTAGTCCGTTAACTTTCATACAGCCTATGTCACTTCATGCCGCACGCAGCTGAATGGCTTCATAAGGGAGATCGAAGATATATGTTATTATACCAACATTAACATTACACCGTCAGCGTCTGTGGCTTGGGGTTAGTAAACGCAGTTCACAATTCAGACACACCAGACTCGAAGTCAGCGGCAGTAACTAAGGATGGTATACAGCTACCGTTCACAGGAGAGTCGTGAGTTGGCAATCAGTTTACATGCAACAATTCCGTACTCGGGCTGCTGCGGTAGCGCAGATGTCAGCATGTTTGCCTACACACCTGGCGGTTATGTACTCGAATCTCCATCTAGGAGGATTAAAAGACGAAAAAACACCCCCCCCCCCCCCCCAAAAAAAAAGAATGAATTGGGCTCACAGATCGAACCAGTCTGAAATGGGCATCAGAAAATTTATTGGGAAGAAACGTCGGCCACTGTGATATTGATGTCATCCATCGAGTGTCCATCGGGCTGTAAAATATGGGGGCAAGCTTGTGTCCAGTATGGCCTGTGAAGGAATCCTTTATTTAGTTGACTTATATGGTAATCCTATACAACGAGATAGATGATGAGGACAGACATTATACATCACATCAAACAGCAAATTAGACAACAATAAAGCTTTCATAGTTTTGGCACCCGATAACACATGCACATCACTCCAGAGTACATCACTATCATCTGCTGTTTAAGATGAAAACGCAGAAGTAGATTTACTAGTTGTTTCTTTCATTGCGTAAAAGGGTAGTATGGCATATTACATGTGCAAGATAAGTCCCCGCTCTAGCTCCCATGGAGGTGTCTGTGCCAAGGGGTGGTTTCTTCATCATTGTCCAGCTCGTTCGTCTTAACACAGCCCGGCAGATCACAGAAGCACTTTGATAAACATTAAATGAGTAGAGCAACGCCTGGCGGTTCTCAATTATTCTGACTTTATTTTATATATATATATATATATATATATATATATATATATATATATATATATATATATATATATATATATATATATAGTCACGGCATGATAACATCACCGTTCCAATGTTGGTGGGAGGGCCGGTGTCATATTAAATAACATACTCATAATATTATCATCAATTGCTGACAATACATATATTTTTATTCCTCAAAATATAATTATAGTTTCCAACCACCTATTGTTCCCTACACTGCATCGCTGCTGACACTTATGAAAAGGTTGCTGACAGGTAAGCCATGTCTGTTGACAAACATTGACTGCTGTGTGCTAATGCTAGCTCCGACATTTTGTCAATTTGCGTTCTAAATCTTTATGACTGACCTTCCATCTTGGTTTTAGAGCGTGCCTTACTTATGGAACTTCATTGGATGTTTGTTTATTCCTTTGATTCCTTTCTTCTGAATGTATTTACGATAAGAATTCTCTGTTTTCATGTTGGCCCGCCTTCCTTTCGTCATCCCCCAGACTTATCTCCCCGTTGATGACGTATTACGCAGTGACGTTCTTCACACAGTGACGTCACTTAGCAACCCTTTTCCGTATGCTGCTTTGAGATTAACTCTTCGGGTTCCTTTTGCTTTAAATTCTATGTCTCATTCTGAAGTGCTACATGGTAGTCTGTGGTAAGTGGGTCAGAGTGTCACATATTTCTCAACGCCTACCATACTGTCTGGCCACGCCGCAACGTGGCGAGTGCCCTTGATTACCAAAAGAATGAAGTGAGTTGAGTCAAGGACCGGTATCACAGCACTCGGGTCCGTCCCATATGTCCTCATTTTCAACATCCAGCGAAAATCCCCAATACAAATGACACCAGCTGCAGTCTGAACATCTGTCCGTCTGGCCTTTCCTCGGAGTCTTGAGTGTAAGCCAAATCCTCTGGTAACTTCGTGTGTAGATATGAACATATAATACACAAGGAGACTCAAGTGAAGAAGAAGAAGAAGAAGAAGAAGAAGAAGAAGAAGAAGAAGAAGAAGAAGAAGAAGAAGAAGAAGAAGAAGAAGAGAAGAAGAAGAAGAAGAAGAAGAAGAAGAAAAAGAAGAAGAAGAAGAAGAAGAAGAAGAAGAAGAAGAAGAAGAAGAAGAAGAAGAAGAAGAAGAAGAAGAAGAAGAAGAAGAAGAAGAAGAAGAAGAAGAACAAGAAGAAGAAGAACAAGAAGAAGAAGAAGAAGAAGGAGGAGGAGGAGGAGGAGGAGGATGAGGAGGAGGAGGAGGAAAAGAAGGAGAAGGAGTGGGCGGAAGTGGTAGAAGAAGAAGAAGAAGAAGAGTACATACGACTATCTGCTGCCGAAGTTACGAAGAACACAAAGACGTTTATGAAGAATCATGATCGCCTACACCGCTCGACGAGACACATGATGGTGGTGGTTTCAGCATGTTTATTTCATCTTCAGCCCCAGACACACCCGACACTCTTCGCCCAGCATATATTCCTGTCCACAATCCGCCAACAGTACTGGTTCCCCTTGATCGAGCTAACATAGTTATCGATGCTGAAGATTCGCCCTGGTCTGACGCCATGTGAGATAATATAATATAAATATTCCTTCACATGCGAATAGTTGTCTGCGAAACTCTTCAGTTACTGCCCAAATAAAGATCTCGGAGGCTGGAATTCTGGTGTTTGCATTCAACGTTAGATCGATCTTTGAGTTTGAGATCTCTTTATTTGCAATGTTCACAAATTTTCCACAGCATTACACCCTTATGGCAAGCAAAGATTACAGCTCAGTTACGCTCTGTGCATCGCATTTCGTCATAGCTGCGTTTACCATTAGGTGAGTCAAAACATGCGCTCACATAGAAGTACACCCCCCCCCCCCCCAAGTTTCCCGCGTGTGGTTCGTCGTAGGCGGAGAGGTTAGGTTAGCAGACATTCGCTTAGTGCAAGATCACAAGAAATTATTGATAAAGGACAATATGTAAAGAGGCAGTAGGGTTAATGAGCTATCCTGCACATTTTTGATGTTTATTTGGTAAATTACTTGGCACAGTTTCCGATGTAAATGGCAGTACACCACGGCATACCAAGAGAACAATATCTCGCCATCTTGTGGGAATTCGCGGCACTAATTTTACGGAGAATATTAAGCAGTGGTTATTTGTAGACAAGTGCATATAATTATTTCATTGTGTCGTAGTAAATGTTAGACATTCCCATTTAATTATTTGCACTAAATATTAATGTGCTGTAGTAATTTGATAGAATCATTACTAATTTACCGTAGCTAAATCATATACATAGTTAAATCCATATTGCATTCTAGTAATTTCTAGAATCATTATTAAAACGTCGTTGTCAAATCATATACAGTCATAGTTAAAGTAAATTCTTGTAATTTTATACATTCATAATTATATTGTCTTAGTCAAATCTATATCTATAAAACAAAGTGTATGTATGTAAATATGTAAATATGTAAATATGTATGTCCTTTATTTGTTCGTGAACGGCCCATCCGATTGAGATGAAATTTTCTACACACCTTCCTTTCATTCCAGAGCTGTCAACTGTCATAGTTTTTTTTTCTTCTTCCTCCTCCTCCCTCCTCCCCCTCCCAAAATACGTACGTAAATATATGATGATGATGATGAAAGAATCCCCGAACCAAAACGCTAGGGAAAGGGAAGAAAATGACGTGACTACACAGAATCGTCACACGGCAATCATCATCATCAAGTGCCGTGCCGGCTGGCGTAGGCGTTCATGGCTCTCCGTAGATCTCAGTCTTTGGTTTTTGGATCAACTCTGCTGCTGATATTCCTCCATGCCACGGCAATATCAATAACAATTCATCTTTTTATGTGTAAGGAAGTTATCTACAGTCGTGTAGAAGGGAAGAACTAGACGAGTATGAATTCGGAATGGCGAACTCTCTCCTCCTCTCTTCTCCTCCCTCTACCTCCTCCCTCCACCCTTCTCCTCTTCCTCCTCCCTCTCATCCCTCTCCCTCCTCCCTCCTCTTTCTCCCTCTTCCTTCTCCCTCTTCCTCTCCCCTCCTCCTCCATCCTCCTCCCTCCTACTCCCTCCGCCTCCTCCCTCATCTTCCCTCCTCCTCCCTCTCCCTCCTCATCCTCCTCCTGCATCCCTCCTCCTCCTCCTGCCTCCTTCTCCCTCATCATCCTCCCTCCTCTTTCTCCCTTCTTCTCCCTCTTCCCTCCTCCTACTCCTACCTCCTCCCTCCTCCTCCCTCTACCTCCTCCTCCTCCCTCCACCCTCCTCCTCCCTTCTCCTCCTCTTCCTCCTCCCTTTCCTTCCTCCTCCTCCTCCCTCTACCTCCTCCTCCCCTACCTCTTTCCTCCTCCCTCCTCCTCCTCTTCCACCTCCCTTTCCTTCCTCCCCTCCTCATTCTCCCTCCTTCCTCTCCCTCCTTCCTCCTCCTCCTTCCTTCTTCTCCCTCTGCCTCCTCCCTCCTCCTCTCCCCTCCTCCTCCCTCCTCCTCCTTCTCCCTCCTTCTCCCTTCTTCTCCTCCTCTCCCCTCCTCCTCCTACCCTCTTCCTCTTCCCCTCCTCCCTCTCCCTCCTCGATCCTCCTCCTCCCTCTTCCTCCTCCTCCCTCTTCCTCCTCCTTCCTCTTCCTCCTCCTTCCTCCTCCTCCCTCTTCCTCCCTCTCCCTCCTCCATCCTCCTCCCTCTTCCTCCTCCTTCTTCCTCCTCCTTCCTTCTCCTCCCTCCTCCTCCCTCTTCCTCCTCCTCCTACCTCCTCTCTCCTCCTCCCTCCTCCCTTTTCCTCCCTCCTCCTCCTCCCTCTACCTCCTCCCTCCTCCTCTCCACTCTTCCTCCTACCCTCTTCCTCTTCCCTCCCCCTCCTCCCTATCCCTCCTCCTCCCTTCACATTCCTCCTCCTCCCTCTTCCTCCTCCTCCCTCCTTTTCCCTCCTCCTCCTTCTTCCTCCCTCCTCCTCCTCCTCCCTCCTCCCCCTGCTCCTTCCTCCTCCTCCCTCTCCTCCTCCTCCTCCCTCTACCTCCTCCCTCCTCCTCCTCCCTCTCCTACCTCTACTCCCTCCTCCTCCCTTCACTTCCTCCTCCTCCTCCTCCTCCTCATCCCTCCTCCTCCCTTCTCCTCCTCCCTCCTCCTCCCTCTACCTCCTCCTCCCTTCACATTCCTCCTCCTCCCTCTTCCTCCTCCTCCCTCCTCCTCATCCCTCCTTCTCCTCCTCCTCCTTCTTCCTCCCTCCTCCTCCTCCTCCCTCCTCCCCCTCCTCCTTCCTCCTCCTCCTCCTCCTCCTCCTCCTCACTCCTCCTCCTCCCTCTACCTCCTCCCTCCTCCTCCCTTCACATTCCTCCTCCTCCTCCTCCTCCTCCTCCTCCTCCTCCCTCCTCCTCCTCTCTCCTCCTCCCTCCTCCTCCCTCCTCCTCATCACTCCTCCTCCCTCCTCCTCCTTCTTCCTCCTCCTCCTCACTCCTCCCCCTCCTCCTTCCTCCTCCTCCCTCTCCGCCTCCTCCCTCCTCCTCCTCCCTCCTCCTCCCTCTACCTCCTCCTCCTCCCTCCTCCCTCTACCTCCTCCCCCCTCCTCCCTTCACATTCCTCCTCCTTCCTCTTCCTCCTCCTCCCTCCTCCTCCTCCTCTCTTCGCCTCCCTCCTCCTCCTCCCTCTACCTCCTCCCTCCTCCTTCCTTCACATTCGTCCTCCCTCCTCCTCCTCCCTCCTCCCTCCTCCTCCTCCCCTCCTTCTCCTCCTTCTCCCTCTTCCTCCTCCCTCCTCCTACTCTCTCCTCCTCCTCCCTCCTCCTCCCTCTCCCTCCTCCTCCCTCTCCTCCTCCTGCTCCCTTCTCCTCCTGCGTTCTCCTCCTCCCTCCTTCTCCCTCCTCCTCCCTCTTCCTCCTCCCTCCTCCTCGCCTCCTCCTCCACCCTACTCCTCCCTCCTCCTCCTAATCCCTCCTCCTCCCTCCTATTCCTCCCTACTCCTCCTGTCTCCTCCCTCCTCCTCCCTCCTCTTCCCTCCTCCACCTCCCTCTTCCTCCTCCCTCCTACATTTACCCAAGACAGACAGTCAGACAGATAGTCGGGAACGGGATCTTATATGACTACTTATATAATTTAAATGAGATGCTCTCCACCATGGGCTGGGCCGGGTCAGACAGACAGACAGACAGATAGATAGATAGACAGACAGACAGACAGACAGACAGACAGACAGACAGACAGACAGACAGACAGACAGACAGACAGACAGACAGACAGTCGGGAACGGGAACTTATATGACTACTTATATGAATTAAATGAGATGCTCCCCACCAGGAGTTGGGCGATGCCGGGCCGGGTCAGACAGACAGACAGATAGATAGTCGGAACGGGAACTTATATGACTACTTATATGAATTAAATGAGATGCTCCCCATCAGAGTCTGGGCGAAGACGGGCCGGGTCAGACAGACAGACAGACAGACAGACAGATAGACAGACAGACAGACAGACAGACAGACAGACAGACAGATAGTCGGTAACGGGAACGAGAACTTATATGACTACTTATATGAATTAAATGAGATGCTCCCCACCAGAGTCTGGGCGAAGCCGGGCCGGGTCAGCTAGTTATATATATATATATATATATATATATATATATATATATATATATATATATATATATATATATATATATATATATATATATATATATATATATATTGTAAATTCTAGTAATTCCTAGCATCATTGTTAAAGTTTCGTTGTCAAATCATAGTAATTAGAAAAAAATGTTGCATATCCTTTGCAAAACGTTGCAATCAACCCCAAACCCAGATTGATTTATTAGGCAAGGTCACATTCAATAGTTTGCCGCAGTTTTCAGAACAATAATCAACGCAGCAGTCTAACTAACCTGTGTAGGGAAATAACGTTGTAACCTGCAGTGGGGGAATTCCAAGTTTAAGCGCAGCCACATTGAGCCTCGCTCCACGCTGATACATAGTCACATTTATACTCCAGTATTTTTTTTTTAACAGAATCATTACTAACTTATCGTAATCATTCATTTACAGTCATATTCATAGTAAATTCTAATAATTTTTTAGAATAATTTTTAACTTATCATAATGAAATAATACACATGTACCAACCATTAGGTGACTAAAAATAGTTAAAGTTAGTTGTATATCCTGTACATGACGTCGCAGTCAACCCCAGCATTTTTTGGCTGTTCGTGATTCCTGGGCAAGTTTTCGTTCAGTAGTTTGCTATTGTTTTCTGAACGACTGGCACTAGTACAAGTTTATAAAAACCAACGCAAAATGTCTGCTGTCAAATCGACCGCAGCTGTTTCTACTGTGGTGTGCAGGATTACGTTTTGCGTCTGTGACTCCTACGCCACAGAGTCAAAATATTTCTTTTAAATGTTATTACTTTTATAAAATCATTAATAACGTCATATTTTGATCAAATCGTGTAAAATGGTGAAACATGACCACCCACGATTATCAGCATGGCACATAGTGATTTTGGGTAAAATATTCTTATTCATTGCCAGTTCAAGATATTAACATTGGGTAGTGGTAAGTCTAAATTGCCATATATATCGTGTTTACCCTTCGGCCTGGTGATCATGTATTTCCAGTATTTATTAAGTCGGATTTTATTTTGTTAATTAAGTAACCTGAGTTTCCATGTCGAACTTGCCTGCAATAGGTACCAAGAATTGACTTGGCGGCCCCACTCTACGGTTTTTGTGCCTATGCAGAAATGTGTGGCTGCTGGTCTTCTGGTGACTGCCGCTTCCTTTGACGATGAACTGTGTTTTCGTGGAGGACTGTTGTTTTGGCATTCTGGAGACGGCATTATGTACAGTGACAGTTTTTTTTTTTTTTAAATTTTTGGTTACATCTGTCCGAGGTGGAGTGAACTGCATGCTCGAAAATGGCGTGGCTGGCTAGAAAACATCTAGAAACGGAACAACAACATCTAGAAATATCTACATGTATGGCGGCTGGTTGTGTCGCAGAAGTAACCGGTGGTTTGCCTTATGCAGAAATGTGTGGCTGTTGGTCTTCTAGTGACTACCGTTTCCATCGATGATGAATGTATTTTGTGGAGCAGTTTTGTGTTGGCATTCTGGCGCCGGTATTATGTACAGTGAAATGTTTTATACATCTGTTCGAGGTTGTTTTGTTGCGTGAACTGCATTTCGGAGAAAAACAATGGCGTGGCTGGCTAGAAAATATATAGAAACGAAACAGCAACATCTAGAAACATTGAGACTTTGTAGGTAAGCATCTAGTTGGAAAGTGACTGACACTTCCATCAAGGATGAACTGTATGTTTCGTTGAGGACTTTTGTGGTGACATTCTGGAGGCGGCATTATGCACAGTGTGCCTGAGCGGGCAGTTGTTTGTCGAGACTGCTGTTATTTCCACTTTTCACATGGGGCAGTTAGGAACATTTTATGTGATATTCACTCGCACAGGAACGGAGCATAATTGGACGGCCAGTTGCTGTGATGTTGCAACCGTGATTAACTAACTAACTAACTAACTAACTAACTAACTAACTAACTACCTACCTACCTAACTAACTAACTAACTAACTAACTAATTAACTAACTATCCATGTCTATCAACCTCACCTACTGATCCTACGACACTGTGAGCAGTCCCAGTCTACACCCAACCACGATAGAATGAGATGTAGTTGGAGCACGAGCAACACTCTCTGCTTCACGTTCATTGCTGCCACAATCCCCAGAGCACCAAATCCCTCTTAAGATGTCACAGTAAACCCTGCCACATGATCCCTGGACGACAGGCCTATGTCGAAAGTGATTCCAGGCATCTCAGTCTACTCTATTAACATTTCCACCATTTATTATGAGACCTGGGCTCAATCCTATTGTCCAGCGGGCACTATAACACAGAAGCCTTAACTTGGTCTAATGACACTACTGATCTATTTACACAAGTCGATTATTTTTATTTACTACCTCCTGCAACTTTTTCGTTATGTCAATCCAATATCTCTCCTGCCTATACTCAAGAACATCATATGAAAATGCCAACATACTTCCAATCCATGTTGTTGCAATGCTTGCAATCTTGCTGGTGTATACATTGATTAACATATGTGATATTCCAAATCTTTGTGATAATCCCGGAGTAATAATGCACTCCTCCGAGGTCCATGAACCTCGGCTGAGAGCAACTTTACGAGAGTTCACCAGGCAGGGACTAATACCATTCTCCATTAGTGTGTGCATCAAGAGATCAGATCTGCCTGTGTTATATGCACCCTCAATATCTGTCCCCGTTGCCATTGTTTCCTGTCTTAACATAAAAAGCAAAAGCCATCTTGCTAATATAGACCTCTAATAAGATTTTCCCTTTCCTTGAGAGTAAAACGAACAACCATGAGATTTTTCGTCAAGTCACCTCAAACTCTAGCACTTGTACAGTTATTCATTTCGGAAAGAACACTAAAGGGCATTAGTTTTGTGTGGTGAGGTGAACAGTACCGTTTTCATAAATCGTATTCCATAGACAGCTCAATGAGCTGCAGATTTTGTATGAAACCGATAGTTTTCACGAAGTTACAAAACACACGTATCTATTAGCTAAATTGAGCGACATTGATTAATACTCTTTCTTTACATGTGACCTGATCTAGGCTAGCAATAGCTAAGAATCATGCCATCGGCCTCACAAACATCGCGAGCGAACAAAATAATTCTATGCAACATAAAAATATAGTGAATGACTTGTAATGTCGACCAAAAATATATGAAAATTGTCGATGATTTATTTTGGTTTTTGTATCCCTGTTCTGTATTCTTTTCTTTGAAAACTCGCCAAAACGTGCGAGAAAAAGCACTTTGCCAAACAACCCATCAATCAAGCGCTGTCGTATGCTGCCTCTGTTGTTTCATAACAATTTTCACAACGATAAACATATGTAAATCATAGGCATCCATAAAAACGTAAATAATCTGGCTTACCAATAATAAAGTACAGGGTTGACCTGTAGTATGTACATACTGTTCATCTCTTGCGAAACAACATAAAACTAGTCTCATGGCAGGAACCTACTGTCGATAGATGAAGTGTTGGAATCAACATATGTTTGTTAGTCCTGACTGTCTTGTTGAATCAGGCACATGACATTGTCAGTGTATGCCTGCTTAGCGTCCTAACAGTTACGACAACGTGTCTTACTACTAATCTCTTAGATGCTGGAAATCTAGTTCAGCAACGTGGCAGCTCTTCCATGCATGGTTCCCCGACAAAGTCACGTGTACTGATGTTAGCTCTGGATAATCTCTATGGGAGGATAAGACTGGCCACCTATTCCTCCGTGTTTAGGGCATACAAAATGTCCCTACAGGTTCCTACTTTGGGGTCTTTTTCAACCTCAGCCCAATTATATCTTCTAGAGTGGCAAACACAGTACACGGGACACATATTTCACTGAATTAGCATCTGCATCGAGGGGTATATGCTCGGGAAGAGAGGAAGAGGAAGGCCAAAGAGAAGATGGTGCAGGATGTGGCAGATTATCTCCAGATGAGTGTATCGGATGCGGGATATCTTGCTCATGACCGAGAAGATTTTCGGAAGGTTGTTATGGGAGCGAGGTTCTGCAAAAGACATGCTACTGAATGAGCATCTGAGTTCTGCAAGGCACTCATTTCTCTGACAACCACAACATTCTGTCAAAGGTGGAAATTAAAACCACCCACATGGATAGTAGAAACCGGCACGTTACCATACCAAGGATAAGTTCATGAACATGTCCAACATGTGGTTCGAAGAAGTGGCATATCGAGATACGTGCTTGCTGGTCTTCGTGTCCTCAGTAGGTAAGTCATGGTTGGCTGGATGTTGACTGGATAATTTCTGTGGTTGTGAGCAAGTCTCACGCCGATTGTCTTTAGTCGCATTGTGCATAATGCACAGAAGGCTTATAGTGTCTATTTTTTTACTACCTTGGGGTCCAGTAGCTCACGGACGATGTGCGTGAACATTAAGGATTTTCTCCCTCTGTTGACATCTGTATTTGACATCCGCTAGCCTCCCAGTATCGTAACTTTCTCCTAATTCTCTCGTCTTATGCCGTGACCGCCGGTCTCTCTGGGCTAGAGGTTACACGACTTTCTCCGTATTCCTTATACTCTCGTGAGTAACGTGACGTTGCATGAGAATCGGTAGCGGTTCTCTCCGCGTCGGCAACTTACGGGGTATGTGAGCCGGTCGCTCAGAAAGCAATGGCAAACTACTGTGAGTAATCTTGCCAAGAGATCAACAATCAGATGAAAGATGCTGATGTTGACAGCGATGCCCTGTAAAGGATATGCGAACAACAAAAAAACGTGACCAAAATTGGATGGTTGCCTTGTCCTGGTGTAGACAGTCAACTCCCGTTGTGAACACGCCTGTTGCAATACTTACATATTAATCTTCTTTGTCGTTATCTGGATGTAAAACATTCAAGCAAGACATTGCATCTATGTAGCCTTGTCTCATAAGGTGACCGAAAAATGGCTATTGTCTCGACCTCACAGGTGTAATAACATGTAACTGAGATTCTAACGAGTGCCCGCTACACAAATGAATATTAGCTGAAGCAATGCTAACATTACTCTGGTTTATTCGCAAAACAAGATTATGTAGCTTTGGGTAGAAAATATACATAGGTAAATCTTAAACAAATAAGATGCACTGTCGGTGTTTACAGTTAAATACTGCAAAGGGAACTGCGAGGTAATTATCTCAATTTATAGCGCTATTTTCAGTAACAGTGCATGCACACAAATACATGCATACACACTCTTGTTTGGTACGCGCATACAGGAATGTGAGTACACAAACCACCAAAATACATACATTAAACTGTGTTTACATGAGTATTTTAGATTTTATATCAAGTCTTCTAGCCCATGCTGTGTGGCATTGGTGATCATGTCGGTCACAGCCTTCGCTTTTTTCCAATCGACACCAATGTTCTTCCATGCACGTCAGAGAAATCAACGTTTTCTAATCGGTCTAAAAATCACTTATACAAAGTACCTGATCTGATTTAAAATATGCACACTATCGTATTCTAAAGCACAGCATGACAGAATATCTCAGTTCGTATTGTCTGAGTGTGTATTCCTTCATTCAGCCGTTCCTCTTCTACCCTTGCTTGCATAGGCTTGCTTTTTGTTTGGCGTGTTTTCTCAGTAGCTTTATAAATCACTGAGCGAAGTACCTGATCAGATTAAAAATGTACACACGATCGTGTTCAAAAGCACAGAATGCACAAAATATATCAGTTCGTATTGTCTGAGCATGTATTCCTTCACTCAGCCGATCCTCTTCTACGCTTGCTTGTATAGAATTGCTTTTTGTCTGACATGTTTGCGGCCGTAGTCTTCATGTTTAGGGTGGTCTGTCATACCTGTGTAGTAACTCGGAGAGCTACATTATCACACGGTTGTTCTGAAACCGCGGTGGTGTAGTGAGCATTGATTGCCTTTCAAAACAGTGGTACTTGTTTGATTCCCAGCAGAGCCAGGAGTATTTTTATTTGACCATTACGCATCTAAGATCGATCGACCCAGCCTCATACACACAGGTAAAGTAAAAAGAACCATAATACATGTAGTATTTGGCATACGGTAAACACCGGAATACAAAATAAACATTATTAAAAAACCATAAAATAAACTAAAAGAACTAGAGAACATTTACTTCCCAAGACAGGTTTCAGACTGAGTTGACTTGAAAGCCCAGGCCAAATTTAAAAAAAAAAAAAAAAATTGCTCCGCCGTGGGAATTTGGGTATATGATTGTCGAGTTAACGGGCACCAGACAACTGTTGGAAATTTATGAGAAATGTCTGGGGAGGAAAGACAAGAGAAAGTGAACTGGATATCGCACCTCATATGTGGTGATTTAGAATATGCAAAAAACCACAAGTAGTCTGACTATGGAAGTCATGGCAGTAAGAAAAGCAATAGCATGGCTCGAGACACAGACATTCACTGGGGCATGTTAATTAGTGACTCAATGAGCATTCTCAAGAAGATAGAAATGGGGTGGATCCGAAGAGAGTGGTTGCTGTCTCTGGAGCGGTCTCGGCTGGCAAAGATTAGTTTCATTTTCGTGCCAGGGTATGCGGGTGTACAAGGAAATGAGCGGGCTGACAAGCTCGCAGGTAAAGCTACTGTGGAAGGCAGACGCGCCATGGACCAGGCTGACATTCTGAATGCTTTACGAGAAGTAAGTCGTTTGCAAGAATCAAGCGATGACCGTGAATCTACAACAATCGTCAGGATGCGAGAAGGGTAAATTAAAATAGATGTGGCCAAAGAAGAACACTACACAGGAAGCCAAAGAAGATTAATAAACCAGTACAGAACGTGTCGTTAGCCGCTACACGCTGCGGGATTTGCTTAGGAAGGGATCCGAGCACTTATGGACTGAAAGGTTAGATGTGCAATGAGGACGATCTGTCGACAAACCAACCAACCAACCAACCAACCAACCAACCAACTAACTAACTAACTAACTAGAATATGCAAAGATCTTAACACCTCACACCCCAACGATACTATCTGATATTGGATTCTGTTTACCTCTAGATAAGTGCAGTACCTATCTACCATGGTGGTGTAATGTTAATAAGTAGACACAGTATGGGACATTGATTGTTTGTAATGTAGATGCAGAGTAGTACCACGTCATATACTGTCGCTCTGAAGTGAAAGGTTAGGCTTTGATATATTATAATTCAGTGCATTATACGGTCATATGGCCAATTCCTATCCTCTCTACTTTTGCTTTCCGGAAAATTCTTAAAATATCTCGGCATCCTTTTGATCAGTCTGATGGACTGGTGAACCGTTGTGTCGGTTCTGTCACTTGTGATTGTCTTCTTGTAAGCCTGACCAATTCCACCTTCCGTTGTTGTGGATTTATTCATTGTAATTCTATATGATAGCCGCAGGATATGTCTTCGTTTAATTATTTCTAACTACGAATTCTTGTGCCTCGACAGCAGTCTCTGGACTCACCGTCTGCTGCCTTTAAGGAGAGGATTTCTGGTATAATATATATTTGTTCTTGAATTGGGGTCGTAAATTACGAGTACCTCAGAAAGCGGAGTGGGTTGGCCTGATCGCGAGGGACATTGATAATAGTGAAAGCTAATCCGCGCGCACAACGCAGTCCAGTACACTAGAAATAGTAGGATAGTGGCACGTGTAATAGACCTTTAGACGAAATAAAATATACATTTATGATAGAGATAAAGAGAGAGAGAGAGAGAGAGAGAGAGAGAGAGAGAGAGAGAGAGAGAGAGAGAGAAGGGAGAGAGAGAAGGGAGAGAGAGAAGGGAGAGAGAGAAGAGAGAGAGAGAGAGAGAGAGAGAGAGAGAGAGAGAGAGAGAGAGAGAGAGAGAAGAGTAAATATACCGCAGCAGAAACTTACTGTGCCTGTTACGTATTAGGACCATCATATCTATGTAGGTCAGAGTGCACTGGTTAAACAGGTTGCCAACCTTTCATTCCCGTAGCGAACAACGAGAGCTAACATCGACCGTTTTCGTGCTATTGTCAGCGTAACGTCCTATCCGTTACACCAACAATCCGCTTTATTAAAACACACAAACAAACAAAAATTCCTGTATCAGAAATGTGCTGTGGGTATGTGAAGTATTAGGGGCAGAACATTTTGTGGACCCGAGTGCAACCCGAAATAGGTGTCCAGTCTTTCTCTCTGGTAGCCAACATGGAGAGCCGGCATCGACACATCTTCCAACCAAACCTAAGGTTAGTGTCCTCAATTGTACATCTTCAAAGGTCACATACAGAGATACTCTCTGAAACTGTACGCATTCCACAGATAGTTCATCTTATTAGTACTGTGTACCCAAAAACGGCTTTTGTTAGTACAAGTATGTACACAAATATATTGACGTTTCCTCAGGCAAATAGTGTCGCTTTTTAATGAGCTTCTCACACTGGCAGTTTTTTCTAAGCCTATGTGTTTCATGTTTCAATGTTGACGTCAAAGTCGGGCGAGCTCTGTAAGTAGGTCTGCGTCTTGCCAAAACAAACACGAAAATTGACGCTATTGTAATTACATATCTTTAAAATATATGAAAGAAAATATGTTGTATTTTGCTCCAGATATATAATTACAGTAATAATAATCATCATAGTAATAATACACTTCAGGTGTCTGGTCCGCGGAAGACGTCGGCCTTTATGATTCTCAAATTCTCAATGTTTTGTGACATTTTTTTTTTTTGCGCTTGCTCTTTTTTAAGTCAAATGTAGTCCAAACACGCGACTTCTAGTAGTGCTGGACTGAATTTTGCTTGTGGATTAGCTTTCCCCATTAACAATGTCCCTCGCCATCAGGCGAGCCCACTGGGGTACTTCTGGGGTACTTGTTATTTACGTCCCAAAGTCAAGAACGAGAAGTCAACATTTTAGTTCAGCTGACCGGTATAGAAGTTGAACCCTCTACCTCGCAGCACAATGGAAGTTTAAGAGCGAGCGCTCTTATTCATTCTGATATGCTGACATTACAGCGGCTGGCCGACTGGCTAGAATGCAGGATTCTCCTTCGGGAGGCCTGTGTTCGAACCCTCGGTAAGGTGCGGAATTTTTTTTTTTTTTTTCTATCGGGGGCAGAAAGAAAATATTAACCTGCACAGTTCGCGGCGACTGCGCTGGCCACGCGGTCTTAATTCCTCAGGCTCAAGATCCCCTGCCATACACCGCAAGGCACTATATTGGCAGTAAATGACAGGGACAGACCGGGAGAATGTGATATATCTTCCTCTAGGGCGGATCATGGTTTTCTTTCTCATTGAAAATTTCTCTTTTCTCTAGATAATCGCAATGAACCGCACCACAGGAAAATTATTTCTAAATAGGATAACTCTCTCTCTCTCTCTCTCTCTCTCTCTCTCTCTCTCTCTCTCTCTCTCTCTCTCTCTCTCTCTCTCTCTCTCTCTCTCTCCCTCTCTCTCTCTCTCCCTCTCTCTCTCTCTCCCTCTCTCTCTCTCCCTCTCTCTCTTTCTCTCTCTCTCTCTCTCTCTCTCTCTCTCTCTCTCTCTCTCTCTCTCTCTCTCAGTCAGTGGGCTAGAGATTTGCTTGAGTGAATTATACATTCGCCGAATAAAAATGCGATGTCAGTACATTTAGGTAGCAGAATAATAATAAAACTATCTACTAAACTACATCATTTACGAAATATAAGTAAGTAGTGCAAAAGTCCCATTTACACTTCTTAAAAGTCATTAGGCATACGGGCATCATCAAGTGCCCTGCCAGTTGGCGCAGGCGATTATGCCTCTCCCCATATCGTGGTCTTTGGTTTTCTGGATCAACTCTGATAATGGTATTCCTCCATGCCACCGTCTCAGTCCATCCAACATCATTTTTCTTGATCAGCCTCTGCCTCTCTTCTTTGTTCTTTCCAGTCGTCACGATGTTCTCCAATGCCCCTCTTCTCATCACATGACCAAAGAAAGCTGTTTGTCTATTTCTTATTGTTGTATATAATGTTCTAGTTTCATTAACCTCTTGCAAGCAATCGTCGTTGGTTACTCTGGCAGTTCAAGCAATTCGCAACATTCGTCTCAGGAACCACATCTCTGTTGCCTCAAAGGTCTTCCTAGCATACGGTGCCTTATGCAAATTGCTAGGACCTATAGACATTCGGTGAGTGATGTTGTCAGTACCATGACGAACTCCTTTACATCGCAAAGTATTTTCTGTTGCCTCTTTACTCTTGGTTAATCTGGAAGCCAAGGTCAAATTTGAAAACTCGAATCCACCCGATGAGGATCGAACACTGGAGCACCGAGTCGGCAAGCAAACATCTAACCACTTCACTACTGTTGGTCCCAGTAGAAAATATACAGTTATTAAACAAATGACAGATAACGCATCACTCGTTGCTTAATTAGTGATCTTTATATCCCTGCAAACTCTTCAGTTCGTCTATCCTGATAGTAGTATATGGCGTGCACTTGCCACATGATTTCTTGTAGGCTGAAGGCTGAAAGGGTTTTATGAAGGAAATATGGGGGAAATTTGTCGACTCGGTTCCAGCCTGGAGGCTGAAGGAAATTTGGGCGGCGGCGTGTGGGAAATTTTATTTCGTGGGAACGAAATTTTTGGGGCTGCCTGGTGGGGAAGTAATTAAGGTAAATGTTCTGTGAGATGAGTGATAGTATTTAAAGAGAGGGTACGGATGAGGGAGGGGTATATATTTTAGAAAGGAGTATATGAATGTGTGCGTAGTGATGAACAAGGGTGTGATGGGTCGTGATTTCTACTCATGGGTATATGGTGGTTACGTATATTAGTATGGGTAGTGATGAACAAGGGTGTGATGGGTCGTGGTTTCTACTCATGGGTATATGGTGGTTATGTATATTAGTATGGGTAGTGATGAACAAGGGTGTGATGGGTCGTGGTTTCTACTCATGGGATGGGTATATGGTGGTTATGTATATTAGTATGGGTAGTGATAAACAAGGGTGTGATGGGTCGTTCTACTCATGGGTATATGGTGGTGGTATAGATATAATGTGTGCGTAGTGATGAACAAGGGGTGTGAGGGGTCGTGGTTTCTACTCATGGGATGGGTATATGGTGGTTATGTATATTAGTATGGGTAGTGATAAACAAGGGTGTGATGGGTCGTTCTACTCATGGGTATATGGTTGTGGTGTAGACATAATGTGTATGTGTAGTGATGTATAAAACAAGGGTGTGATGGGTATATGGTGGTGGGGTATATGAATGTGTTCACTAGGCATGGTGTAGTGATGTATAAAACAAGGGTGTGATGGGTATATGGTGGTGGGGTATATGAATGTGTTCACTAGGCATGGTGTAGTGATGTATAAACAAGGGTGTGAGGGGTCGTGGTTTCTACTCATGGGATGGGTATATGGTGGTTATGTATATTAGTATGGGTAGTGATAAACAAGGGTGTGATGGGTCGTGGTTTCTACTCATGGGTATATGGTGGTGGTGTAGATATAATGTGTGCGTAGTGATGAACAAGGGTGTGATGGGTCGTGGTTTCTACTCATGGGTATATGGTGGTGGTGTAGATATAATGTGTGCGTAGTGATGAACAAGGGTGTGATGGGTCGTGGTTTCTACTCATGGGTATATGGTGGTGTCGTAGACATAATGTGTATGTGTAGTGATGTATAAAACAAGGGTGTAATGGGTATATGGTGGTGTGGTATATGAATGTGTTCACTAGGCATGGTGTAGTGATGTATAAACAAGGGTGTGATGGGTCGTGGTTTCTACTCATGGGTATATGGTGGTTATGTATATTAGTATGGGTAGTGATAAACAAGGGTGTGATGGGTCGTTCTACTCATGGGTATATGGTGGTGGTGTAGACACAATGTGTATGTGTAGTGATGTATAAAACAAGGGTGTGATGGGTATATGGTGGTGGGGTATATGAATGTGTTCAATAGGCATGGTGTAGTGATGTATAAACAAGGGTGTGAGGGGTCGTTCTACTCATGGGTATATGGTGGTGGTGTAGACATAATGTGTATGGGTAGTGATAATCAAGGGTGTGATGGGTCGTTATACTCATGGGTATATGGTGGTGGCGTAGACATAATATGTATGGGTAGTGATAGACAAGGGTGTGCTGGGTCGTTCTACTCATGGGTATATGGTGGTGTCGTAGACATAATGTATATGTGTAGTGATAGACAAGGGTGTGATGGGTCGTTATACTCATGGGTATATGGTGGTGGCGTAGACATAATATGTATGGGTAGTGATAGACAAGGGTGTGCTGGGTCGTTCTACTCATGGGTATATGGTGGTGGTGTAGATATAATGTGTGCGTAGTGATGAACAAGGGTGTGATGGGTCGTTATACTCATGGGTATATGGTGGTGGTTACGTATATTAGTATGGGTAGTGATGAACAAGGGTGTGATGGGTCGTGGTTATACTCGAAGTAAGAGGTGGTTACTGAACAAGGAGGTGTAGTTGTTTACTGAACAAAAGAGAGGTGTAGGAGTCTGACACAGTAAAACACAGAGACAAAAGTAAAAACAAAGTGGGTTCAATAATGAAACAATCAGGGTCGTGTAATACGAAGGCATTCTCCGGTCTTAGGGATAAAAGAGGCCGCCGGGGTGGTGTTATAAGTGGTAGTAACTGCAAGGGTGGGTTCTTCACCGAAAAGCTTATAAAGAAGGATATGGTGGTAAGGGGTGTAAAGGGTGATGTCGATCGGGCCCGCAGATCAACCGGTGTCAATACGGTTCCAAGTGCTTGAACTGTTCCTCTAGGCGATATATCAGCGTCTACACGAGTCTCCTTGTCTATAACAAATACATAAACACAAACACACATACAAATACAAAGACAACCAGACATACACATAAAGACAGACAAGCACAAAGACACACCCATACTATTACTACTGTCATCACAACTATACACCCATAATCAATTACACAAATACACACCTACAAGCGTACAGACACACAGACACACCCATCGCCTAGGATTACTACTGTCATCACAACTATACACACTTGATACACTTGTACATACAGACCTACAAGCACACAAAAACACACCCAAACCATTACTACTGGTACCACAACAAGTACACACCCATAATCAATTACACAAATACACACACACATACAAACACAAAGACAACCATACACAGACACACCCATCGCCTAGGATTACTACTGTCATCTCAACTATACACACACGTGTACACACATACAAGTACAAGAATAGCTTGTCTAACTGCCACGTCAGCTATGTAGGGTGCAGACCCAGTGTATAAAATAGAAGGCGTCTCTTGTGAGCATCAGTACCAGTTCACGGGCTGAGTTGGGTATCTACAGAGGTGCTTCAGGCTGGGGTGAGCAGTGTAGTAACCAGATATTGTTCACGTACTGACTTGGCTAGCTACAGTGGTGAAATTTGGTGTGAGCAGTGTAGTAACCAGATATTGTTCACGTACTGACTTGGCTAGCTACAGTGGTGAAATTTGGTGTGAGCAGTGTAGTAACCAGATATTGTTCACGTACTGACTTGGCTAGCTACAGTGGTGAAATTTGGTGTGAGCAGTGTAGTAACCAGATATTGTTCACGTACTGACTTGGCTAGCTACAGTGGTGAAATTTGGTGTGAGCAGTGTAGTAACCAGATATTGTTCACGTACTGACTTGGCTAGCTACAGTGGTGAAATTTGGTGTGAGCAGTGTAGTAACCAGATATTGTTCACGTACTGACTTGGCTACAGTGGTGAAATTTGGTGTGAGCAGTGTAGTAAGCCAGATATTGTTCACGTACTGACTTGGCTAGCTACAGTGGTGAAATTTGGTGTGAGCAGTGTAGTAACCAGATATTTTTCATGTACTGACTTGGCTAGTCACAGCAGTGAAACTTGGTGTGAGCCTTGTTCGTGTCGTTGGCCTCTGCTAAAACAGTGAAACATTGTATACACCAGAACATTTTTTCATGGTTGTAAGAAAGAAGAAAAAAACCAGTTTATCAATATGACCACCAGATCTACTGTCACGTGCTCAGTGTGCGACAAAGCCTATTGTGATAAGTATACCCTTAATCATCACATTCGGACCTTTCACGAGGGGAAAGACCAAGTATATCCCTGTCAGTTATGTGATAAGGTGTATAAGACGAACGATGGCCTACAAAAACACAAACGAATACGTCATCAACCACGTATGAATACACCAAACACTGCAATACCAGAGACGACAGCACCACCTGTCTATTTACATCATTATTGTAGTCTAACGCAAGTACCAGACTGCCACCACTGTATCTTCAATGATAACCTTACCCGCTATAATGGGAACATTCACAATGATTATCCCTGTCAGTTACGTGACAATCTATACAATTCGAACCTACAACGGTACTTACATCACCTGACATCACGAGAAAGGATGACACCCTTAGACACCCTGGCAACAAGTCCACTCATAGTAGCAGAGGATATCCAACCAAATGATAGAGACAGTTTGGCAGCCCTTAAGGCGTACTGCAAGGACCTCTCGATTATGCTACCCAATCAAATGGTAGTACTAGAAAAAAGCGTCGACCACCGCTATCGGGTGGTTTTGGTATGATAAAAAGAAGTATTCAGATATCTTGTATGATATCTCATACATGTCCTTATTCTGGAGCCGAAACAAATAAGGTATGTGTGATGACTTCGACAACAACAGTGTTTTTGCTAGTCAACCACCAGAGCCCAGAAGAATGAAGATCACTAATCCAGAACTTTTTGGTGTTTCACTAATCATCTATGTCATTGATTGTTTCTTATATCTCTAAACTGTTTTTCACTAATCATGTATGTCATTGATTTTTTTCTTATAGCTCTAAACTGTTTTTCACTACTCATGTATGTCATTGATTTTTTCTTATATCACTAAAGTGTTTTGATGAATATGTTGTGAACACACATATTTTGGTGATAAAAATATTGAAACCAAGTTTTTTTTTTTGTTGATTTTCTTTATTGGTTTGTTTTCATGCCGTTGTCTTGTCGGCTCAGAGCTTACATTACCAGACATGAACAAAGTCTTAGAAGAAGTTATGGCAAATACAGAAATATATGAAAAATAACCAAGTATGAAAAACATCGTGCAAAGACAGAAATAGTTCAACTAAACTTATAAATAAGTCACCAAAAGGGGAAAAGGTCAAGTACAGAAATAGCTATGGAAAAAAATAAGTCCACAAAACTAAGAAAGAAATGTAACTTCTGTAGTCAAATGTGTCTTATCTGAAAAGACGCTATCAAATGTCACCCCTTTCCTTGTTTTACGTTACCGAAGGCCTTCACCGTAGCTGGTACAGAAACCCTTATACAGCACTCATCTCTCCACAGTCTTGGTTGCTTTCTAATACAAAGTGGTTACATCACCAAGAACTTCAAACCTCCACTGTACACGTGCTCCATTGAAACACCCATGACAGTTAACAACATGTATGGCCATGTAATCTGTGAGTCCATCGGGGATAGTTCATCCGAGTATTCCAAAAGAACCATTTCCCATGGCTGACATCTTCAACTTGCTATAACACAACTTATTCTAATATACACTTTACATGAAATTTCCCAAATTTGGGCTCTATTAAAGATTACGTAATGAGATACACAAAGACACCAAGAACATATCAGACAAAACAACTCACAAACCAGACTTAGAACTAAAACTTAAACCATATCAGATGAACCACCCAACAAGTACTACTAGAACACAAACATATAATAAGGAAACACATGACACACAGAGCGTACAGACAAATCACTTGGACTCAAACAAATTTTGCTTCTTGTACTGTAGAATTCTACATTATACATCATTTAACCCTAACCTAACCCCTAACCCTAACGATTCACCAAACACAACAAGCTCTTTCTGTAAGAGACATAGACACAAACCACTGTTAGAAACCGAAAAAGTTAAATTTTAATTATCACTTAAAAATAATAAATCGCAATTTTATTACACAAAATGTAAGCTCGATATAGTCCTATACATAACCTATACCTATACCTATACTTAGTCTATATCTGTATATTAAGTGAAGCGAAATAAAATTGCGATTTATTATTTTTAAGTGATAATTAAAATTTAACTTTTTCGGTTTCTAACAGTGGTTTGTGTCTATGTCTCTTACAGAAAGAGCTTGTTGTGTTTGGTGAATCGTTAGGGTTAGGGGTTAGGTTAGGGTTAAATGATGTATAATGTAGAATTCTACAGTACAAGAAGCAAAATTTGTTTGAGTCCAAGTGATTTGTCTGTACGCTCTGTGTGTCATGTGTTTCCTTATTATATGTTTGTGTTCTAGTAGTACTTGTTGGGTGGTTCATCTGATATGGTTTAAGTTTTAGTTCTAAGTCTGGTTTGTGAGTTGTTTTGTCTGATATGTTCTTGGTGTCTTTGTGTATCTCATTACGTAATCTTTAATAGAGCCCAAATTTGGGAAATTTCATGTAAAGTGTATATTAGAATAAGTTGTGTTATAGCAAGTTGAAGATGTCAGCCATGGGAAATGGTTCTTTTGGAATACTCGGATGAACTATCCCCGATGGACTCACAGATTACATGGCCATACATGTTGTTAACTGTCATGGGTGTTTCAATGGAGCACGTGTACAGTGGAGGTTTGAAGTTCTTGGTGATGTAACCACTTTGTATTAGAAAGCAACCAAGACTGTGGAGAGATGAGTGCTGTATAAGGGTTTCTGTACCAGCTACGGTGAAGGCCTTCGGTAAAGTAAAACAAGGAAAGTGGTGGTGATTATGTATTGTGAAATGTCTTTTCAGATAAGACACATTTGACTACAGAAGTTACATTTCTTTCTTAGTTTTGTGGACTTATTTTTTTCCATAGCTATTTCTGTACTTGACCTTTTCCCCTTTTGGTGACTTATTTATAAGTTTAGTTGAACTATTTCTGTCTTTGCACGATGTTTTTCATACTTGGTTATTTTTCATATATTTCTGTATTTGCCATAACTTCTTCTAAGACTTTGTTCATGTCTGGTAATGTAAGCTCTGAGCCGACAAGACAACGGCATGAAAACAAACCAATAAAGAAAATCAACAAAAAAAAAAACTTGGTTTCAATATTTTTATCACCAAAATATGTGTGTTCACAACATATTCATCAAAACACTTTAGTGATATAAGAAAAAATCAATGACATACATGAGTAGTGAAAAACAGTTTAGAGCTACAAGAAAAAAATCAATGACATACATGATTAGTGAAAAACAGTTTAGAGATATAAGAAACAATCAATGACATAGATGATTAGTGAAACACCAAAAAGTTCTGGATTAGTGATCTTCATTCTTCTGGGCTCTGGTGGTTGACTAGCAAAAACACTGTTGTTGTCGAAGTCATCACACATACCTTATTTGTTTCGGCTCCAGAATAAGGACATGTATGAGATATCATACAAGATATCTGAATACTTCTTTTTATCATACCAAAACCACCCGATAGCGGTGGTCGACGCTTTTTTCTAGTACTACCATTTGATTGGGTAGCATAATCGAGAGGTCCTTGCAGTACGCCTTAAGGGCTGCCAAACTGTCTCTATCATTTGGTTGGATATCCTCTGCTACTATGAGTGGACTTGTTGCCAGGGTGTCTAAGGGTGTCATCCTTTCTCGTGATGTCAGGTGATGTAAGTACCGTTGTAGGTTCGAATTGTATAGATTGTCACGTAACTGACAGGGATAATCATTGTGAATGTTCCCATTATAGCGGGTAAGGTTATCATTGAAGATACAGTGGTGGCAGTCTGGTACTTGCGTTAGACTACAATAATGATGTAAATAGACAGGTGGTGCTGTCGTCTCTGGTATTGCAGTGTTTGGTGTATTCATACGTGGTTGATGACGTATTCGTTTGTGTTTTTGTAGGCCATCGTTCGTCTTATACACCTTATCACATAACTGACAGGGATATACTTGGTCTTTCCCCTCGTGAAAGGTCCGAATGTGATGATTAAGGGTATACTTATCACAATAGGCTTTGTCGCACACTGAGCACGTGACAGTAGATCTGGTGGTCATATTGATAAACTGGTTTTTTTCTTCTTTCTTACAACCACGAAAAAATGTTCTGGTGTATACAATGTTTCACTGTTTTAGCAGAGGCCAACGACACGAACAAGGCTCACACCAAGTTTCACTGCTGTGACTAGCCAAGTCAGTACATGAAAAATATCTGGTTACTACACTGCTCACACCAAATTTCACCACTGTAGCTAGCCAAGTCAGTACGTGAACAATATCTGGTTACTACACTGCTCACACCAAATTTCACCACTGTAGCCAAGTCAGTACGTGAACAATATCTGGTTACTACACTGCTCACACCAAATTTCACCACTGTAGCTAGCCAAGTCAGTACGTGAACAATATCTGGTTACTACACTGCTCACACCAAATTTCACCACTGTAGCTAGCCAAGTCAGTACGTGAACAATATCTGGTTACTACACTGCTCACACCAAATTTCACCACTGTAGCTAGCCAAGTCAGTACGTGAACAATATCTGGTTACTACACTGCTCACACCAAATTTCACCACTGTAGCTAGCCAAGTCAGTACGTGAACAATATCTGGTTACTACACTGCTCACACCAAATTTCACCACTGTAGCTAGCCAAGTCAGTACGTGAACAATATCTGGTTACTACACTGCTCACCCCAGCCTGAAGCACCTCTGTAGATACCCAACTCAGCCCGTGAACTGGTACTGTGCTCACAAGAGACGCCTTCTATTTTATACACTGGGTCTGCACCCTACATAGCTGACGTGGCAGTTAGACAAGCTATTCTTGTACTTGTATGTGTGTACACGTGTGTGTATAGTTGTGATGACAGTAGTAATCCTAGGCGATGGGTGTGTCTGTGTATGGTTGTCTTTGTGTTTGTATGTGTGTGTGTATTTGTGTAATTGATTATGGGTGTGTACTTGTTGTGGTACCAGTAGTAATGGTTTGGGTGTGTTTTTGTGTGCTTGTAGGTCTGTATGTACAAGTGTATCAAGTGTGTATAGTTGTGATGACAGTAGTAATCCTAGGCGATGGGTGTGTCTGTGTGTCTGTACGCTTGTAGGTGTGTATTTGTGTAATTGATTATGGGTGTATAGTTGTGATGACAGTAGTAATAGTATGGGTGTGTCTTTGTGCTTGTCTGTCTTTATGTGTATGTCTGGTTGTCTTTGTATTTGTATGTGTGTTTGTGTTTATGTATTTGTTATAGACAAGGAGACTCGTGTAGACGCTGATATATCGCCTAGAGGAACAGTTCAAGCACTTGGAACCGTATTGACACCGGTTGATCTGCGGGCCCGATCGACATCACCCTTTACACCCCTTACCACCATATCCTTCTTTATAAGCTTTTCGGTGAAGAACCCACCCTTGCAGTTACTACCACTTATAACACCACCCCGGCGGCCTCTTTTATCCCTAAGACCGGAGAATGCCTTCGTATTACACGACCCTGATTGTTTCATTATTGAACCCACTTTGTTTTTACTTTTGTCTCTGTGTTTTACTGTGTCAGACTCCTACACCTCTCTTTTTGTTCAGTAAACAACTACACCTCCTTGTTCAGTAACCACCTCTTACTTCGAGTATAACCACGACCCATCACACCCTTGTTCATCACTACCCATACTAATATACGTAACCACCACCATATACCCATGAGTATAACGACCCATCACACCCTTGTTCATCACTACGCACACATTATATCTACACCACCACCATATACCCATGAGTAGAACGACCCAGCACACCCTTGTCTATCACTACCCATACATATTATGTCTACGCCACCACCATATACCCATGAGTATAACGACCCATCACACCCTTGTCTATCACTACACATATACATTATGTCTACGACACCACCATATACCCATGAGTAGAACGACCCAGCACACCCTTGTCTATCACTACCCATACATATTATGTCTACGCCACCACCATATACCCATGAGTATAACGACCCATCACACCCTTGATTATCACTACCCATACACATTATGTCTACACCACCACCATATACCCATGAGTAGAACGACCCCTCACACCCTTGTTTATACATCACTACACCATGCCTATTGAACACATTCATATACCCCACCACCATATACCCATCACACCCTTGTTTTATACATCACTACACATACACATTGTGTCTACACCACCACCATATACCCATGAGTAGAACGACCCATCACACCCTTGTTTATCACTACCCATACTAATATACATAACCACCATATACCCATGAGTAGAAACCACGACCCATCACACCCTTGTTTATACATCACTACACCATGCCTAGTGAACACATTCATATACCACACCACCATATACCCATTACACCCTTGTTTTATACATCACTACACATACACATTATGTCTACGACACCACCATATACCCATGAGTAGAAACCACGACCCATCACACCCTTGTTCATCACTACGCACACATTATATCTACACCACCACCATATACCCATGAGTAGAAACCACGACCCATCACACCCTTGTTCATCACTACGCACACATTATATCTACACCACCACCATATACCCATGAGTAGAAACCACGACCCATCACACCCTTGTTTATCACTACCCATACTAATATACATAACCACCATATACCCATCCCATGAGTAGAAACCACGACCCCTCACACCCTTGTTTATACATCACTACACCATGCCTAGTGAACACATTCATATACCCCACCACCATATACCCATCACACCCTTGTTTTATACATCACTACACCATGCCTAGTGAACACATTCATATACCCCACCACCATATACCCATCACACCCTTGTTTTATACATCACTACACATACACATTATGTCTACACCACAACCATATACCCATGAGTAGAACGACCCATCACACCCTTGTTTATCACTACCCATACTAATATACATAACCACCATATACCCATCCCATGAGTAGAAACCACGACCCCTCACACCCCTTGTTCATCACTATGCACACATTATATCTATACCACCACCATATACCCATGAGTAGAACGACCCATCACACCCTTGTTTATCACTACCCATACTAATATACATAACCACCATATACCCATCCCATGAGTAGAAACCACGACCCATCACACCCTTGTTCATCACTACCCATACTAATATACATAACCACCATATACCCATGAGTAGAAACCACGACCCATCACACCCTTGTTCATCACTACCCATACTAATATACGTAACCACCATATACCCATGAGTAGAAATCACGACCCATCACACCCTTGTTCATCACTACGCACACATTCATATACTCCTTTCTAAAATATATACCCCTCCCTCATCCGTACCCTCTCTTTAAATACTATCACTCATCTCACAGAACATTTACCTTAATTACTTCCCCACCAGGCAGCCCCAAAAATTTCGTTCCCACGAAATAAAATTTCCCACACGCCGCCGCCCAAATTTCCTTCAGCCTCCAGGCTGGAACCGAGTCGACAAATTTCCCCCATATTTCCTTCATAAAACCCTTTCAGCCTTCAGCCTACAAGAAATCATGTGGCAAGTGCACGCCATATACTACTCCAGTGTAGGGGTTGCACCGCTTACCTTGGCATCAGCACAAAGGATGTTTAAGAACACGCGTTCTTACCCATTCGGCCATGTGGACCTGCAATATTCTTGTATAATACCACATATCCATGACTTCCGTGGACTTTTTTCCCCCGCCTGTTTAATAATTGTCCAGGATTCGAAGCCGTATGTTAAAACTGGTTCTATGTAACGTGCAAGAACTCTTTTCCTAACGTTCAAGGACACTGACTTATTGTACAAAACGTTCTTTATTTGACAGAATGCAGTTTTTGCTTGTCCTATTCTGTTCTTTATCTCAGTGATACATCTGATGTTATCTATATGTCTAGCTATTTGAATTTCCGCGCTTGTCACAAAATAATGTCCTGTACATTGCTTGCACATTTAGGCACAATCTGGTTCTTTGATTTCACAGTGACTTATATTTTTCTCTTATTAAAACTAAGGCCTATTTTTTTTTCCACTGTATGCAACCACTGCATCTATAATTTCCTGTAGATCCTTCTGACTTGTTGCTATCAAGACGGTGTCATCAGCATAACGTAAGTTATTTATATGTCCACCAACCAGGATCCCTGACATATTTTCTGTAGATCTCATTATAAATTCACTGTACAATGAGAACATATCATGAGACAACATACAACCTTGACTGACGCCCTTCTTTATACACTGAAATATTCATCAGAAGTTGATTCTTATGTCTTCTGTTTGCTGCCAATATATGTGTTTTATTATTCGCAAATCTTTGCGTCAATATTCAGTTGCTTTAGTAATTGTATTATTTCGTAATGTTGCACATTTACTAGGCCTTTGTGTAGTCTACGAAGTATACGTACAGATCTGTTTTTACTTCTAAAGATCTTTCTAATAGTGTCCTGAGAATATATATAGCGTTGTTTGTGCCTTTCCCTCCTCACAATCGACTCGACGCGCTATCGAGAGCAAGTCGCCTTATCGGAAGTCGGCCGCGTGTTAGAAAATGGCATGTTGTAAGAAAAACTCCACTAGACACCCGACGTTCAAAATGAGCAGCGTGAAAGCCGCCAAGACTATCAAGATGATGCAAGAAGACAAAGTGGCTGCTAGCCACAGCACAACGCCAGAACCTGAAGAAACATTAAATGAAGCTACCACTTCTACACCAGATGAAGCCGCACCAGCTCAACCGACGTCAGAAACTTTAACTGAAGCCAGCAGCAGCCGTGAAGTTTTAAACAGCACCAAGACGAAACAGCCCAGTTTACCTAAGATCTCAACATCGGAGGAAACTACAACTGAGGACTTCACCGGCAAAAGGCTGCTAAAACAGACAAGCGTGGGAGAAGCCAAACTGCTGGCGCTACCAACAGACAAGATAATCAAGCTACGGGGAAACGAGCTGGGAAGAAACAGCATCTACCAGCTACGCAAGATACCTGATGGAGTTGTGGTCTCCATAAAAAAAAAAAAAATGCCAAAGACCACAGCACTTATGCAGAAAATCGCACAAGGAGAAAAGGCCGACATCAAGCTTCACCACGGCATCACAATACAAGCAACCCGACACAGCATGATGAAACGATGGGTCATTAAACGAGACAAGACCCATCTCACCAACGACCAGATCAGTGAGATGCTGACAAAGGAGAACAAGAAACTCAAGATCACCAGTGCCAAGAGGATCATCGGAAAGAACAACATCCCCTCCACAGTCGTCATAGTAACATCGGAGGACCGAGTGATCCCCCAATACATCAGATGGGACAAGAGAGACCAAGTTCCAGAGCACTGCATACCCAGAGTGCTGCAGTGTTCTACGTGCCAGAAGTTTTGGCACACCCGCTCCATCTGCAAGAGTGAGGTTGAGGCTTGCAGATACTGCTCTGGACCTCATCCATACAGTGCCAACATGGAAAGATCGACAAGGACTTCAGGAGGCCTAACACTAATAGAAAATGCGCCAACTGCCTCGGCAACCACGGCGCCAGGTACCTCGGCTGTCGATGCCACCAAGACAGCAAGGAAGCTGTGAAGATCGCCATCAAAACTAACCTGCCCTATAAAGAGGCTAGGGGCAGTACGAGACCACCAATCGACTCACAAAAAGCGACAAAGCGCAACTTGAAGACCAACTGAAGGACCTGCTATCAAAGTTCAACAGCATGAAGGAAGGAAAAGACAAGACGCAAGAGACCCAGATAACAGCCGCTCAGCGCATCTTGGACGAAACGAAGAAAGTTCAGCAGAAGATTGAGCAGGTGCTCAATGCAGCAGCTCGAATGGCTGCTATACAGACTGAGAGAGAAGAAAGGCTATCTATCTATCTTTGGGCCGGTTTCAAGATGGCGACGGACGGTCGGGTTGTTTTGTGTTCGTTAACGTTTTTGCGTAGGGGATGGATTTATTCATCTCTTGCATGTAATTGGTGTGCCAGGATGTAAAACCAGGAGTTTCTACTCAAGATCTGCGCGGGTGCTACGGAGTTCGTGCATCGAGCGAAGCCATCCTTGAGTGAATCTTTAGCAGCGTGTGTGGGGTCTGTGTTTCGTTTTTTTCAACATGGCGTAACAACGTGTGTTCTCCGAACAGTCAGCAGTCAACCTAACGAGGCGGCGTGGAAGCCGCGCAGGCAGAAAGAAGCAAGGTAAGCGTGGTGGTTTGAGACGTTTTAGACTCAAGGGTCACCGTCTAGGACACAGGAATATCCGTATTCTAAATTGGAACTGTGCCAGTGTAAAACAACGGGGCTCTACTTTAGAAACCCTAGTTTACAGAAACGACATTGTAGCACTCCAGGAGATGAGACTGGGTGATCAGCTACTCCGAATTGCCGGCTTCAAATGTTTCTACAACAGACGACATCTGGGAATGGCGATTCTCGTTTGCGACAGCATGGTGGCGTCAGAGCTAGACATGTCCAGTTGGGACAGTGACGATATACAAATACAGGCGTTGAGAGTTCATTCCAGTATACCATTCGTGTTGGTTAATGTTTATGCCCGTAATGCGAGTATGGACGCCCAGAAGTGGCAGTGCTTAAGTGGCATATTAGGCCACGAGAGAAATGTTATTTTCTGTGGTGACTTCAACGCTAAAGGCAGATCATGGGGAAACATTTCCTCCAATACACAGGGGGAGGAGCTCGAGACTGCACTTGAAACCATTGACCTGGTTTGTATCAACAGTGGCTGTATCACTAGGACAGCAAGCCGTCCAGGCGATGAGGACAGTGCTATTGATCTGGCGCTAGTTTCACCTTCACTCACTACAGTGTGTAGATGGGGTGTCCTAGGACACAACGGCAGCGACCACCACCCTTGCATCATATTGGCGGAGAAAGGCAGAACCAGGCAGCACAAGCTAAAGGTAAAGACTTTCCAGTATGACAGTACAGGGCAAGATGTAGTGAGTAAAATAAGACGTGACAAGCGCAGAAAGTTTCAGGGCAGGAAAAAAAGCTGGGAGCAGCCACCGTGGTGGAATTTCGAGGTGGAGAAGGCTTGGGTGGATAAGCGTAGTGCTGTAAGGAGATGGCAAAATGCCAAGAAGAACAGAGCTGGTCATCCTAGTCTCTGCATGAACTTAGAAAGAGAGATGCACACAAAAGCTATTTCAAGAAACTGGTCAAGGTGGTTAAAAGCGAAAAATGGGCAGAGGTGTGTCAAAGAGTAAGCACAGACAAGTCACTGAAATTGTTCTGGCGACTACATAAAAGCATGAGAGGTGTAGTCAAGAATAAGAGCATTTCTGACTTCCAAGGTGCTGACCTCATCTGGCAGAGGACTGACGAGGACAAGGGCAAAGCCCTCTTTGAACGCTATCTTGAGCAGAGCAACCAGACAGACATGGGAGGCCGAAATCTGGCCAAGGAGGTCACCTCAGACAGATGCAAGGCCCAGAAAACTTCGGATGACGACACAGTGACAGTGAAAGAAATCAAGGCTGTACTTCGACGATCAAAAAACAGCGCTCCAGGTCCTGATGGCATAAGATACGACGACATCAATAGGTGTACCGACAATGAGCTAGAGAAACTAGCAGACATGTACAACAACAGTATAGGGAGTGCTAGCATCAAGGAGGAATGGTTAAACAGCTATCTGATTCCCTTGCCGAAGCCTGACAAAGACCACAAATAAATTCAGGGATATCGAATTATAACCATGCAGAATACAATAGGCAAGCTGCTGGAGAAGGTAATTGCCAGGAAGATATCAAGCCAGCTAGAGAGGCAAGGTGTTTTCCCACCTACCCTGGGTGGGTACCGTCCAAAAAGAGAAACCTGGACCAATGCAGCAGTCTTTGCCCATGATGTCTATGAAGGTTTCCACTCAGGCATTGAAACCTTTGCTGCAGCGATTAATCTTGAGGACGCATACAACAGAGTACCATTGGATTTTTTAATGTTTCAGCTTCTTGAACTAAAAGTAAGTCCACTCCTCCTTAGTTGGATCGCTGCAGCCCTCTTCCAACAGAAAGTAGTTTTTAGATGTGGCAGTTGGAGTTCGGAACCAACAACAATATATCCTGGCCTACCACAGGGATCAACATTATCTCCTGTACTGTTCAACGCCTACACAGTGAGAATCACCAGTGAGCAGATCACTGGACCTAGCAGGACATTGTCATATGCCGATGATGTTTTAGTGTATCGTCAGGGTAAGGATAGAGAGCAGGTTGCTGTGGAACTACAAACCGAACTCAATCGCATAAGTACTGGGTGTGATGAAGATTGGGCAATGGTCAACCCAAAAAAGGCAACAGTCACTTGGTTCTCGTTGAATAATCATATTGTCAACACTCCAACACCAACTGTAATGCTGTGTTCAGAGACGGTGGAAAGAACGCAGGCAATGAATTACCTAGGGATACGGTTTGATCGAAGCCTTGCTTATAATGTGCACATAGACCAGGTGATAACAAAGGCCAAGCGGGGTTGCGATGCGGGTGATGGCGGCAGCAAACTGTGAGCAGCGCCATCTATGTCTTCTGTACGAGGGGCTGGTCATGTCTGTTTTGGAGTATGCAATGGCAATCCTGACTCTCAGCCATAAGCAGATAGTGTCGCGAAAAATAAACTTGGTAGTCGATCGATAAAAAAAAAAAAGAGAGACGTTCGTCTGCACAAACACCAGCAAACCCTTTGATGTTGTATGGACTGAGAAACAAAATACGTCGCGTTACAATGTCTTCAACGGTCGGCATTTTGTTAACAAATTGTTGCTCGAGACGAACAACGGCGTCATCCGTCTGTAAGACAGACAGAGGTTCACATTGAGTTGGGAAAAATACAGAGAAAAACAACTTCTCGATGCCTCAGCATCTAGACAAATTGGTGACGTCACTCAAGCCGATATAAAGGCCGTTGAAGTAAACAAGTTGCGTTAGTCGACCAAGATTTCTGAAGTGTGAAGGATCGGTACAGTTTCCGAGTTGTGTTCAATGAAAGAAACTATAGTGTCAAATTGTTGATATTTATCGGCGGACATAGATCCAGTCTGTGATTGCATAGTTTCAATTAGCAACCGGAATAGGCGTATGGTATTCTATTAATCATATCTAACTTAGAGTATGTTTAGGAATAGAGTACAGTACTGTGCGGTGATGTAATGTGTTATAGGTGTGGTGATACAATGTATTATAGGTGCGGTGATAGAAAGTATTATAGGAGCGTCGGCACTAGTGTCCTATTGTATGGCTTTAACTAGCTTGTGTGATATATCATTTTACTCGGGGAGTTGAGGACAATGTAGTGGGATAATAATTAAAGAGATTGAGGATGGTTGGGAGGGATGATGGGAATGTGAAAAGGTGGGATCTTCCAGTAGGGCATCTGCTGGGTTTCTACCCATTCCTGTATTCTTTCCTGGTGTTGCCATGTCTAAGACCATGTGATGAGCTATTTGGCCGTATGACAGAGATCGGATCTCAGTTATAGATCTGAGTGCTACTATTGGCCTACACTCACCTAATTACGGTCAGGATTGAGTTGCCCTCACCATGATGTTCTCTACTCAACAGGTTCTACTTGAGTGTGAGATGATTTGTTACAAAGAAGCAGTTTCAAAGTTGTATACAATGATGGCTCACGGAACGAAGACCGAGATTACTGAGAGGCTTTTACACGGGGCTCAGAACCTAGTTGGTCTGCAGAAACCTGGCTTCTGCTGAGCCGGACTTGATGAACATAAGTGTTGTGTTTACTGAGTGATAAGCTTCATCACCGAAGATTCTTAACTCATATACCAAGGACACACACACACACACACACACACACACACACACATATATATATATATATATATATATATATATATATATATATATATATATCATTGGCACCTTGCCGTCTTGACAGACGATAGTTTGTGCTTTAAAAAGGCATAATAACTTTTAACTATGGCGGTAGCGAGTGTGACTGATAAGGCCAATTTGCGCTGTAAATGTCCGTTCACAGTGGGTGCATGTGAACACGTGGTCATTTCCACCATCATGCACCATCTTACGTCTCAAACGCTTGATGTGTGACTTTTCTGCAATAATTTTCTCCTTTGACTTTATTCCATTTCTGATATTTGCCCTCCATGCAACACGTTCAGCGGCGACTTGCTCCCAATGTGCATTATCAATGCCTGTATCAATCATGTCCCGCTTACACACATCTTTGTATCGTAGTAGAGGCCGACCCTGAGATCTCTTACCCATCTGTAATTCACCAAAAAAGATATCCTTTGGTATTCTACCATCATCCATCCTCCTAAGATGTCCTATCCATCTAAGTCTACGAAGACTGAGCATGGAATAAACTGTCACACAACCTGATCTTTCCAATACTTCAGTATTTGTGATTTTGTCTTGCCACTTAATACCAAGAATTCTTCGCAGACACCGCATATGAAAGCTGTTTAAGTTGTTCTCTTGGTGTGAGTAAGTTGTCCAGGTTTCACTGCCATAGAGAAGAGTACTAAGGACACAGGCTTGATAGACAAGGACTTTTGTTTTGGCAGTAAGCTTCCTGTTCTCCCAGACTCTTTTTCTTAACCTGTTCATTGTTGTTGCTGCCTTACCAATCCGGATGTTGATTTCCTGATCTAGGGATAATTTGCTATTTACCACTGATCCTAGATATGTAAAATGGTCTACTATCTCTAGTTCAGCGTCGTCAATAAAGATTGATGGTACCCCATGTGCACCTTGTGACATAATCTGTGTCTTCTTTTTGCTAATTGTTAAACCAAATTCAGAACAAGCATTGGAGAATGCAGATAGTAGACATTGCAATTCTTCCTCAGAGTGGGTCGTAACTGCAGCATCATCTGCAAAAAGCAACTCTCTGATCAGTACCCTCCTAATTTTGGTCTTAGCCTTCAATCTCTGAGCATTGTAGAGGCCGCCATCTGAGCGTGAGTGAATGTATATACCACCATCCTGATCATGAAATGCATATTTCAGTAGAAGTGAAAAGTATATTCCAAAGAGGGTGGGAGCTAGTACACAACCTTGCTTAACTCCACTCTTGATTTCAAATTCTTCAGAAGTTGCACCATCAAACTTGATTATACCCTTCATGCCTGTGTGGAACGATTCCACAATGGACAGAAGAGTTGGTGGGCAGCCAATCTTCTTTAGTGCCTTGAACAGACCCTCACGACTGACCAAATCAAATGCCTTTGTGAGGTCGATGAAGGCAATAAACAGTGGTTGATTCTGTTCACGGCATTTTTCTTGCATTTGTCGCAATGAGAATATCATATCAGTGGTAGACCGGTTCTGTCGAAAGCCACACTGTGATTCGGGGTAGACTTGATCTCCTAGGACTTGAAGTCTGCGCAGAACAATTCTGGCAAATACTTTTCCAACAATACACAGAAGTGAGATACCCCTATAGTTGTTGCAGTCGCTCCGATCGCCCTTGTTCTTGTACAGTGTTATGATGCTTGAATCTTTGAAATCCTGTGGGACTTGTCCTTCACGCCAGCATAGCTCTATTAGCTGGTGGATCTGTATAGTGAGTGTGTCTTGCCCACTCCTGATAACCTCTATTGGAATCCCATCCTTACCTGGAGCCTTGCCAGATGCAAGTTCATTTATAGCACACTTAACTTCTGTTATGGTGGGAAGTGTGTCCAGGTGGTCAAGAGTTGGTAGAGCCTCTATGGCGTTGAGGGCATCATCCGCTAGTTTGGTCTCACTTGAGTAAAGCTCCAAATAGTGCTCTACCCATCTGTCCATCTGCTGTTTCTTATCAGTGATGATTTCTCCAGTCAAGGTTTTCAATGGTGCACTTCTTTTGATCACTGGACCGCAGGCTTTCTTTATTCCTTCATACATGCTTCTTATGTCTCCCTTATCACTTGCGATTTGAATGGACTCACATAACTTGATCCAATAATCATTTGCACACTGCCTGGCAGCCTTTTGCACATCCTTCCTAGCTTGCCTAAGCTCACTCAGAGTGTTACGCGTTGGTCTTTCCTTGTTTCTTAAGAGAGCTTTCTTCTTCTTATCAATCAAGGGCTGCAGAGTCTCGCTGTTGGCCGCAAACCAGTCCTGCCTCTTATGATCCACAGTGCCGTAAACCCCTACGGCAGTTTTATAAAGAGTTTCCTTAATTTGACCCCACTTTTCATTTACTGTACAATTTTCTGGTGTATCAGTGAAAGCGTCTTCAAGTTGCTGTTGAAACTGAAAGCACTTTTCAGGATCATGAGTGTTAATAATATTAATCCTGAGGCTAGGTTTGTGTTTAGCTGTGTAGATTCTCTTTGGTCTCAGTCTAACCCTTGCAACAACCAAAGAATGATCCGTATCACAGTCAGCACTGTGGTAACTACGAGTCAATGATATATGGTTCAGATGTTGTCTCCGTGTGATGATGAAGTCCAGCTGGTGCCAATGGCTGGATCTTGGATGTTTCCATGTGACCTTATGCATCTCTTTTGTTTTAAAAAAGGAGTTTGTAATACATAGGTCATTACTGGTGCAATGCTCCAGCAGCCTTTGCCCATTTTCATTCATGCGACCGATGTTGTATTTTCCAAGGCACACTGGCCATGAACTCGAGTCCTTGCCCACACGAGCATTGAAATCACCGAGCATATAAATGTAGTCAGATTTTGGAACTGCCTTGATCACGGAGTCTAACTCCTCATAGAACGAATCCTTCACATCATCAGAGGAATCGAGTGTCGGTGCATATGCAGTAATAATGGTGGCAAACCCACAAGAGGTTGCCAAGCGCAGGGATAATAGTCTTTCATTTCCTCCTGCTGGAATTTCAATCATTCCCAGTAGCGAATTCTTCACTGCAAAGCCCACACCGTGTTGCCTTTTTTCTGCCTGCCCTCTACCCTTCCAGAAAAAGGTGTAGTTGTTTTCCCTGAGTGACCCTTCCTCAGCGAGGCGAGTCTCCTGCAGGCCAGCAATATCAATGTTTAGACGATTGAGTTCGGCATCAATCACAGCCGTTTTTCTCACATCGTCAATATTGGTCAAGTCAGTGGAAAATCCTGGACACATGGTTCTCACGTTCCAGGTTGCAAGCCGTAGCTTGAGGTTTCTATATTTATATTTGTTTGTACCTGGTGCGTTGGTTTTACAGCCTGCGATTCAGATTTTGTCCTAGCCCCAAGCACCCATTGAAGCAGGCAGGCTGTGGCGGATCAGCACCCAATTGGCTGGGGGCTGCCCAGCTTGAGGCGGGCGGTAGCTGATCAGTGACACCTATAGGTGTCTCCCACCGTCAGAGGCAACGCGTGGCGCCCCATGTCTACGCCAACTGACAAGGACTTATAACCCGTAACAGTTGCCTCTCGCTTTGATTCCGAGACCAGTTAAGACCAGGGATGGAGTTATTGCCTCTCCATAGCACAAAGCCTGGGCTAAAATATAGAGATCATGTGTTGCCCATGCAGCATGATCCCTCTCTCGGCCTGCCTAGTTTACTCCAGAGGAAAGGCCAATATATATATATATATATATATATATATATATATATATATATATATATATATATATATATATATATATATATATATATATATATATATATATATATATATACATACATACATATACACACATCTACCTAAAAACATTAACAGGTTGTTTTTTAAAGATGGAGAAAATTTTATAATCAGAGACTTGTGAACATTAGATTTTCCCCATGTGACATTTCAATTAATTGAAAGATTCTCTGTTCAGCAAACATTATTAAACAGAGTAACTTCACCGTGTTTGTTAGAGTGAAGACCAAGATCGAACAGTGTCTATCTGATGACCAGCATCCTGTTTGTTTGAGTGATTGGAGAAATTTGTCACGTGGACGGAGAGACATCTTCCGGGTGAGGTTCACTGTCCGGAATACATGGTGCTGTTGTATGCTCAGCACAGTGATGTGACAGACTTTGCTCCTGATTCACTGGTCTGATTCTACATACACATTAGAATATTCGACACACATTCTACACATCACACACACACACCTCTCACACACATACTCTTTGTTTTAATAAATTAATAGGTGTATTTATTTGTTAAAGCTAGAGATGTTGAGTATGTTGTGTTGGGGAAGAATGAGAGGGGGCATGATCCAGGGGTGAGTGAGAGTAAGAAAGAGGTGTCTACCGACTGAGGGAGTTGTTTGGACGCATTCTGGTGGTTTCTTTAGGACAATAATATTGGGTAATAAAAATTGTGGGTGTTGATTCCCTTCACTCCAGGGACGACACTAAAGGTAATAAATAATTACTTACGACAATTATTGGGGGCTCGTAAACGTGATCTTTGGACAGCGGGATCTCTTGTAAGCGGGATCCTCTGACCGCGGGATCCTCTGACAACGGGGTTTCTTGACACGGGATCTTTAGTTAGAGGATGGTGATATTGTTAGAGAGAGAATCCAGCTAGAGTGAATGTGGATAGGGGTTAAGACACATATCTTACATGTTCACACTTCACACGTCTGCATAAGTCTGTGGTCCTGATTCTGCTCTTGTCACTGAGTGATGGTGTTGTGTTGTGGTCTTAAATATATAGATTAACTGTAATTGTTCATTATCTATATATTTATTTAGGAGTTAATCTATACTATATCTGCCGAATTACCTCTCTGAAAAATGGCCACTCCTAAACTAACTGGGGCAGAACTAAGAGCAAGGGGGGAAGAAATGGAATTGTCGGGTTCTGCACTAACAGATTACGTACAGGAGGTGGAGAGGGGGTATCGTCAAGCAGAAAGGGAAGATCGAAAGGCCGAGTTGGAATTGAGAAGGATGGAGTTAGAACAAGCTGCTAAGAAATTGGAAGCAGAGCAAGCCATGAGAAAGCTGGAAATTGAAGCTCAGCAGGCAGCTAAAAAACTGGAAGCAGAGCAAGCTGCTAAGAAACTTGAGGTTGAGCAAGCTGCTAAGCAACGGGAAGCTGAACAAGAGACTCAGAAAAGGGAGCACGAGTACCGGATGCGGGAACTCGAGCTTAAGAGGCAATCTAGTGGGGAAACTGAGGGAGCAGTGGGAGGTTCCTCTCTCCCTGGCTCAACACCAGTAGGTGGACATAGCTACAATGCTATGAAGTTCCCTCTAGCGATCTACGAGGAGGACAAGGAGAAGATTGACCAGTACCTTCAACGCTTCGAGGCTATGTCTGTTGCTATGGGTCTGGAGCGTGACAAATGGAATTTCAAGCTATCCCAGGGAGTATGCGGGACCGGTTACGAGGTTTATTCTCGCCTGCCGCCAGGACACGAGAACAATTATGACGAGTTGAAAACGGCTCTGCTGAAACGATTCGAGGTTACGTCACATACATACCTGAAAAAATTTCGAGGAGCGAAACGAGAACCGGGGGAGTTGTTTGCCGCCTATAGTCTGCGTCTGATAGCCTATCTCCATAAGTGGATGGATTTGGCTGGGTTTGCGCATGACTATGAGAGTCTGGAAGAGCTCATGGTAGTCGACCAGATGCGAAAGCAAATGTCGAAACCTCTCAGGACATTCTTGGGAGAACAAGGGGCGGAACGAATCAACATGGTGACGAAATTGGCAGAACGGTTCGTCGAGGTCCATGGGGAGGCAGCAGAAAACCTTTCTACAAACACCAAAAGTCAGGAAAAACATAACCTGAAGAAAGCCAAGAGCACAGGAACTAAGAAGGTGGAACCATATGTTAAAACTTCAGAGGAGAGTTTGGAGAAGACGAACGAGGGAAGCAAGAGCACTTCGAGCTCTACACAAAAACGACCGTGGTCGGAGAAGTGGTGTTCGATTTGTAAGTCACCTTCTCACAATACGAGGGAATGCAAATCGAGGGGCTAAGAACCCTCACTTCGGGCCATGTCAAGTGACTTCAACGCAGGTGGACACTGACAATGCCAAGGTCGACAAGGAAGCTCGCCACCAGGAGAGCTCACTAAAGTCCGGCACTAGAAAATCTAGGACAGGGAAATGGTGCAAACACTGCATGGCGAATACGCACAATGCTATTGACTGCAGGGGAAAGTCAGGAGACTCTCAATTCGTCGTGTGCCCCGGGAAACCTAAGGTGGAGCCCGCCAAACAGGTCGAGACCTAAGAAGAGAATCCAGACCAGGATAAACCACCTGTAGTGGAATTGGTAGAAGTTAACGGTCGTCAAGTGGAGTGTTTGTACGACACAGGACTGGACGGGGAGGCCGTGATTTCTGCCGATCTGGTACATCCAGAACAATTCACAGGTGAGACCATGGAGATACAGCCTGCACAGAAGAGTGCTGTAGCCATGAAATTGCCCATTGCCAGAGTGGAGATTCGGTCAAGATATGTCACCGGCACCATCAAGGCCGCTGTGTTGACTGATCCAATTTTTCCCGTAATCCTCGGTTGCCGGTATGTCTTTCTGGGAATGCCCAGGGAGCTAATCCATATGGGAGCAATACAGACTCGCTCTCAGACGAGAACGGATGAGGCAGAAGCAAATGTGACTAACCCACTGCCAGGGGAGTTGCGAACTGCCCAGAGTGAGGATGCTACTCTACGTCTTTACTACAAAAAGCTGCAGAAAAGTGCTGATCCACCCAAACGGGGTCAGTACTATATGAAGAATAGGATACTCTACAGAAGAGTCGGAAGGGGAGACAACCTACATGGTCAGTTGGTGGTCCCGAAGGCCCACCGCTCCCAGATTCTTCATATGGGGCATACCATCTCATTCAGTGGGCATATGGGTATTGCCGCCACGATGCAGCGAATTTCCTGCCATTACTATTGGCCGGGAATGACAGGTGATGTGCGTCGGTATGTGAAGTCATGCCCTGAATGCCAGAGGGTGGCACCGAAACACTTGGCAGCACCGGTGGTCTTGGGTGAAATGCCCATCATGAACTCTCCTTTTGAGAGTGTAGCCATCGATATTGTGTGTCCACTTCCTAGGACTAGGAAGAGGAACATTACATACTCACCATGGTGGATTGCTGTACAATGTGGGGTGAAGCCATACCGTTGACCACAATTGACTCGAAAAGAGTGGCGGACGCACTGATGTAGGCCTTTACCAGATTAGGCTTTCCTGATCAAATACTGACGGACAATGGGTCCGTTTTGTGGAAAATTAATGGAGGAGGTATTTAGGGTGTTCCACTCTAATCATATACATACCAGCCCTTACCACCCTCAAGCCAATGGACAAGTAGAGCGTTTCAACTGCACGTTAATGACAATGCTCAGGAAACTGGCACAGGAAAAACCTGATAGGTGGGTGTGACATATTGGGAAGTTGGAAGCAGTACCCACCTCGACTTACCCCACCATGAAGTAAAGCTATGAGGATGGGACTAATTTCATTTGGAGGTGATGGGTCCTTGGAAGCCAAAGTGTCCCATAATAGCTCTGGAAATCTAGGGGTTTCCCAGGAATGTTAATTTCTTCCCTCCAAAATCTTCCTTCCCTAAAAGAGAAACTTATTTAGCTTAAGAGTCCCCCACCTATGAACAATTTCCCTTTTGGGTGAAATGGTGACATGAAATTTATAAGATTTAAAGTTCCCTTTTCTGGGTAACCTGGAACCTGGGAGATTACAATAGAACAGAACTTAGCTGTCTATTCGTGTTTACCCAGTCACATGTAGTTCCAGATTCTACCATTATGTGAGGTAGTTTCACTAACTAAACACATAAATAATAAAATGTTTTGTCACACCACAATGTACTGGACAGAAGAATGCAGGAAAAGTTAATTTTGTTTATTAACCAAAAGCTGTGGAAGTAAACCAGTGAAGCATTATGATCATATGAACAATACACATCAGTCTTTAGAATAATGATCTATAGACACCATGGAGAATAGAACTCCTAGAAGATCTCATGGTTGTTCAGTCATTTCATCACTGGGCTACACCACTAATTTCCTACCATTGTCTCTGCAGTTAGTTTATTAGTGAAAAACTTTGAATTAAACAGTCTACACCAAATAAGATTTGGGGAGGTTCATAAAATACTCTCCTCTCTGGAAGTTTTTGCTGGTTCTTGAGTTATCCAAATGACTAACTGACTATACACAGTCCTTCCTTATTAATTTGTCATTCAGTCTTCTGCCATGATTTAGATAATCTGCAAGTTCTTGTGAGGTATAACAGGATCATAGTGATCTTAGAACTGTTCCTGAATCTCAAACATAGTCAATCATCAGAATGATCATAAAACACAGACCAGTTTTCGGGCAGAGGTCGGTAATGATCTGGGGACTCATTGATTTGTTCAACCTTAGTCCTGACTGCAGATCCCTTTTAGTCCCTCTTTATTACAGATCTGCTCTTGTTTTACAGATCCATTGTACATTATTGGGCAATGAATTGCAACTCTGGATCATGACAATCTGCGAACACCGTCATCCTCACCTGAGGTGAATAAACATGGTGAACCTATTTATATCTAGTCAATGGATGATAATTCTCCAGTTGACAAGAATGGAAAGGGCTACAGACAGAAGTTCCAGCAGGTAGCAGATTCAGGAAGTACTACAAGTTAGAGCTACAGTGTCTCTTATTGGTACTGGCATTAGACCTCAGCAATTGTAGTTGGCAGGCCCTCTTATCCTGCCCTTGTACATGGTGATCTGTTGACTGATGTTCTCACAGAGGACACAGACACAGTGAATGACAAGGCGAGGGAGGAATGATGGAGAGTTAATGATAAAATGCACCCAGCATAACTGATCCTAAATAGCAATGGAACAGAACAGGATGATTGTTTTAATTTCATAAACTCATGTTACCATCAGTGCTGCCTCAATTATTTTAGTCTGCCTGGTTTCTTTCCTGTTTATACCTTCTCACCTCTTCTGTCATTACCTTTACTTACTTCTTCTGACACTGGGGTGGTAATCCCCTTGACAGTTTAGAAGTGCTTATGCATGGAAGCATACTATATGTTTCTCCTTTACTTTCTCGGTCAAACAGGGTGATGCTTTAATAAAACTGCATTCCACATGTTGAATCCAAGTAATAATGTAAAGAACATACATTAAATATTTTCACTCTTATGTTAATATAAGTAACATATAATTGGTATGAATGTGGAGGTCTGTGTGAAACATTCCTTATGAGGATTTACACTGCCTCTCATTCATTACCACACACACACACACACACACACACACACACACACACACACACACACACACACACACACACACACACACACACAAATATATATATATATACAGAGTGAAAGAAAGATGAGAGGACACAATGCACTCATTCTCTCATTCTAACACCAATCTTCTTCTTTATTCGTTCACTTTAGTGCTGGGGCTGGGCTGTTAGCTTGACTGTGATTCGGTCAGAGTGCTAGATACATGTTTGATCACGTCACAATGCGTTCGAATAATCACAGCAGTATAAATGCTGGACCAGTCATTGGTGCTAAACATTTATACACACAATCTGTCTTCACGCCACGGACATATAAGATAAGAGGTAGAGCCTTTCATTCCTCCGTCTCACATTCGCGTGTGTTGACGATTCGCTGTGGATTGGAACTAAGGCGACACATAGCACACAGATCATAGTTTATCCTGTACTAAACCTGCTCTGAACGCAGTCAGAAAGCTAGTAGGATTTAGACTCAAGAACGGGAAACAGTCTGGGCATAAGTGAGCCTCTTTTCACAGCTTAAGACATAGTGTTTGTACAGCAACTCCTCTGGAAACGAAAGATAGATGGAGTCAGATATCTACACCAGTGCTGGCAGAGAGTAGCCATTTTGGGACCGGGAGAAAGTTGGCGGCTATCTTCGGATAGAAGAATATATATATTCATTTGTGCCGAAACTTACACACACACACACTCTCATACATAAAGCTTTACTTGACTCATATATAAACTCAGCCATAATTTAGTCTGAAGTATTCCCATGAATCAGGCAGAGGGACATACAGATCAAATGGACTCTTACTGAAAACACATCTGGCTTCATTGACGGTCGATCTGCATGTACCAAATGTTAGCGTCTCTGAACACAAAACCTTTCGCGCCGACGCGATCCTACTAGGTTACCCAATGAGTAGAGCAGGCTTCGACCACATGACCTGTCCATCACGGGATGTTACAGCTATTATTAGAGCTGACACCACATTCCTAGCATTCAAATGCTTTCTATTGCGAACGATTCTGGATTCAAGTGTGTTTTGAAGTTGTGCCATGCATAAGTGAACAAGACGGAGTGCGCCATAATGCGACAGAGCCCCCCTCCAGATGGATCTCCGTGGAGAACTATCGTCTCAGTCGTTCACAGCTGACACGGTTCCTTTTGTGACCCCTCTTGTTGGTTTTCCACTTCATCCGAAGTTGATGGTTCATCAGGAACTGGACAACGACTCAAGAAGTCGGCGCCTACGTTCATTTTCCCAGGAACGTATTCGATTTGGAATGAGTATGGTTGCAACAGCAGTGACCATCACATGAGTCTTGCGTTCAGATTCCGTGACGATGCCAGAAACATCAAGGATTGGTGATCACATTGCACTGTAAAATGTTTACCATACAGGTATGCCTGAAACTTTTCCACAGCACAGATTAGACCAAGGCACTCACGCTCGATCACCGAGTAGTTCCGTTCAGAAGCATTCAGTTTCCTGCTTGCATAAGATACAGGGTATAGCTCTGAGTGATCATCTCCTTTCCTCTGGAGTAAGGTGGCCCCTATTCCAATATTACTCGCATCTGTGCGGAGCACGAATGAGCGGTCGAGGTCGGGTAGATGTAGGATCGGTTTGGCTGTTAAAGCTTATTTGAGAGCTGTAAAAGCCTTCTCACAATCAGCTGACCATATGACTTTCTCTGGATTCCCCTTTTTGGTAAGATCCGTTAAGGGTGCAGCCAGTGTGTTGAAGTCTTTGATGTATCTTTGATAGAATCCACATAAGGAGACGAATGATCGAACATCCTAATTTGGTCCTTGGGCGAGGTGCTCTCTGAAGTTTCTCCACATTTCCTTCTTGAGGTGTTATGAAGCCTTGAGACACCTTATGGCCTAAGAAGTCCAATTGTTGAAATCCTATCTTACACTTCTTGGGTCTTTCTGTCAAACCTGTTTCCTTAAGTCGCTTGAACAAGAGATGCAATGTTTGGAAATGCTCCTCAAATGTTTCAGTAGCAATTAAAATATCATCCATGAAGTGGCTGATGGCCGGATGATGTAATGGGTCAAGTAATCTTCTCATCATGCGTGTAAAAACACTTGGAGCGTTACTTAATCCAAAAGGAAGAACATTGAACTCGTAGTGACCTCCAGGAGTACTGAAAGCTAACCACGGTCTGACTTCCGGTTTCACAGGAATTTGGTAATATCCCTTGCTAAGATCAATCCTGGTGAAGTATCGGGCTGCGTTGAGACGAGTGAACAGCTGATTCTGGTCGGGCAGAGGTTCTGCCTGAAATTCAGTAATCGCGTTGAGCTGTCGATAATCGATGCATATTCGGTGTTCACCATTAGGTTTTCTCAACAACACCACACTAGCACTGTATGGAGATTCAGTTGGTGATATAATTCCTGATGAGAGTATCTGCTGTATCTCTTTCTGCAAAGTATTTTGCTTGGCATAAGGAACTGGGCACGTCTTGACTCGCACAGGTGTATCTTCTGTTAGCTTCATATCGAATTCCACTAAATCAGTAAGACCTGGTTTGTCGGTAAGTATTTCTGCATACATTGCCATAAGATCTCGAATTTGCTTCTGTTGATCTTGAGATAGGTTGGGATTAATATCCACATCCTAAAATGTCTCTTTGGCTGGCAGTGTACATTCTGTTCCCATGGTAATTCCTTGTTCTACTTCAGTAGCAACAGCCATAGCCATCAGGTGTGCAGTTTCGGAGGTTGCGGACCTTTCATTCCATTTATTCAAAAGGTTTATGTGAAACACTTTCAACTTGCCTTTGACAGAAATTTTGTAGTGAGTACGAGATATTTTCTCTGTCACTTCAAATGGTCCTTTCCATCCAATTTGCAACTTGTTCTGGCTGGTTGGAAGTAGTAACAGCACTTTTTCACCCACTGTCAGCTCTCTATCTTTTGCCTTCTTGTTGAAATTGCGAGCCATTCTTCGTCGAGCTTGACGTAGATTCACATTCGCTTGTCTCCAACCATGTTGTAGACGTTTCTTCAACTCAGCAACATAAACAGATGCAGTAACTACTGTATCATCTGCATGATCATCAGTCCATGTTCTCAGTAAAACTTCTAAGGGTCCCTTGATTGGTCTCCCAAACAACAGTGTTGCGGGCGCAATCCCAGTAGAGTGATGCGGCACTTCCCGATATGCAAATAATGCAGCAGGAATATATGTGTCCCAATCCTCTGGTTTTTCATGAGCTAACTTTCTCAGAATACTGATGAGGGGTTCCACCGTTCTACACTCCCGTTTTTTTTTTTGGTGGAAAATGGGGAGATGAATAGATATGGCGAGCATGAAATAGCCGAAAGACTTCTTCCATGAGTTTACTGCGAAACTGTGATGCATTGTCGGTTAGGATTTTGAGGGGAAATCCAATCCGAGTAAATATCTCAAGTAAGGCTTCAGCAATGTGCTTGGAGTCACTTAATGGCATTGGGATACTTTCTGCCCACATTGAACAGACGTCCACCAATGTTAATATGTATCGATTCCTCCTCCTCGTCCTGGGGAGTGGTCCGATAATGTCTACTGCAACTCTCTCGAAAGGAGATCCAGTTATGGGCGTCTCACCAAGGGGCACAGGGGGTGTCCTGTGTCTTGGGGTCACTCTTTGGCATTCTGGGCATGACTTGACAAATCTGATGACGTCAGAGTTCATTCCGGGCCAAAAGTAGTGCATGGAAATTCTTTGCGTAGTGGCATTTATTCCCATATGCCCACTGGAAGATAAGTTGTGGCCCATTTCCAATATCTGAGCACGATAAGTAGACGGGACAACTAATTGAGAATATTCTTGTCCACTTTTCCCTGCCTTGCGATATAGAAGTCCACCCTTCATATACATGTCGCCTCGAACTTGGAGGTGAATGTGCTTTTGGCAGTTTGTTGAAGCATGGCAACAAGGTGCTGTCAGCACTCTGTGCTTTCTTCAGATACTCTGATCGAGGGTTGGTCGGAGTCGACGATGCTGGAGTCTTTTCTGTCTGAGAATTAGTCGTCATAGCAGCGACTATCACAGGCTGTACAGGATCTCCTAGATAGACGTAACGACAACCTAGCATGACTGGGAACACGGGATCATCCATTACCGCTGACTTGATTGTTCCAGTAAAATAACGTGAAGAGATATGTACTCGAGCCACAGGTAGTGACATCTTGGTTGAACTTTTCAAGGGTCCCTGTATAATCACCATTTCCTCAAGTCAACTGTTCTGGCTGAACTAAGGATGTTGCTACGACGCATTCATAATTTAGACCTATATCATATAAGCAAATGGCGGGGTATCCATTTAGCAAGATGGATTCCACTACCGGAATTTTGGAATTGGTGTCTTCATGATTTGTCTCGCTGGACGTTTCACTAGTGCTCACCTTACGTTCCTTCCAGCGAGTCAGACATGCAACTGTGTGAGGGGTAGGAGGTTTCTTCCGACAATCCTTTGTGTGATGTCCTATCTTCCTGCAATTGGTACAGTAGTCCTTCCCACTCTTCTTGACAGCCTGAATATAAGTTAGACTGGTGTTCGCAGATTTCTTCAACTTCTTAATGGGGTTGGTGTGTAAGTGTTCCTTTTCTTTGGTCTTGAGTGATTTGTCTGGGGAGAAGCTGTGGTCATCCGACCTTTACTTCCCACCTCCTTCTGAGATGTCTCCCATCTTTCTGCCAAAAGAATAATTTCCTCAAGTCTATCAGCTCCATTCTGTGTCAAGAACGCCCGAAGTTCTGATGACATTTTCTCCCTTAATTGGTCAATCAATATCATCTCTCGGAGTCCTTCAAATGTTTCTTCAAACTTTCCCATCTCTGCCCATTTGTGCTAGTAGGATTTTAATCTTTCAAACCATTGGCCGTAACTTTCCCCAGGCTCCTTCTTAGCTGATCTGAATTTCCTTTTATAGTTATCAGAATCGACTTCGAAGCAAGTTAATAAAGCTCTTTTGAGAGTACCGTAATCCTGTCGTTCCTCATGACTAAGTCTAGAGAAAATTTCAAAGGCAGTAGTTCTCAACCCCTGGGATAGTTTCACCGACCATTTAGATTCATCAAGCCCACATGTAGAACACATAAGTTCGAACCTGGAAAGATAGTGCTCAATCCCTTCAGCGCATTCATTATTTGGTTCTAAAGGAAATGCCATCGCTCCAGTGTGATGGTAGCTTTCCTCCGTCTGTATATCTGTAGTTGGCCTGCGTGTGGAACCGGCGGGGGTGGGAGGAACACCACTCTCCAGTCTCCTCAACTCCAACTCAGTATCCAGGCGCCTGATCTCCAACTGATGTTGTCTCTATCTTTCTCTATTATCCATCTCAGCCTGCAGCTTCCTATCCTCCAACTCTAAAGCTATCCGGCTTTCTCTCTCTTTCTGAATTATTTCAGCCTCTCTGTCTTTTTCCTTCTGGGTTATCTCAGCCTGTAAACGCTCATGTCGATCGAATTCGTCAGAAACGTACTTCGCGAGCTCAGGACCTTTTAACCCACATGATTTGCCTACATCGACATATTGTGCCCGTAGTATAGCTGTTTCCGCCATAATAGATTTTAGATTTTTCCCAAATATTTGAAAAAAATACTAAGTGTCACCTCTGTCTGATTCAGATAGGAAAACCCCTGTATCTGAAAATGGTACAGAGCATGCAATGGCGAAATACAAACAACAAATCAAACAACGTAATGTTGCAGTAAAATCTTGCACGAAATCTGGAGTTTTCGACTATGAGAGAAAATCACCAAACACCCGAAGTCACCCTCACAAGACAATATAGATTCTGATTTACCCCCCTGATTTACACCTGGTGACTTAAGACCTAAAGTGCCTTCTAATCAGTGGTTCTAAATCCCAAATTTTACAAAGTCCACCTGGAGGGTTTGCAAATGCGGTCTTTACAAATGTAAGTTAAGTTCCGCAAAAATGTTTTTTGAGTTTTGTTTCACTTAAAAACCTGAAAGAAAATATTCACATATTTCAAGCAATTGTGGTGTGAACAAAATTAACCCACTATGTGGTACCAACAATAAATGTTGTATGATTACGCGAAAGCACGAGTTCTAATCCCGGGCGGGCACAACGTTAAATGTGACATATTGGGAAGTTGGAAGCAGTACCCACCTCGCTTTACCCCACCATGAAGTAAAGCTATGAGGATGGGACTAATTTCATTTGGAGGGGATGGGTCCTTGGAAGCCAAAGTGTCCCATAATAGCTCTGGAAATCTAGGGGTTTCCCAGGAATGTTAATTTCTTCCCTCCAAAATCTTCCTTCCCGAAAAGAGAAACTTATTTAGCTCAAGAGCCCCCCCCCCCCCCCTTTCCCCCACCTATGAACAATTTCCCTTTTGGGTGAAATGGTCACAGGAAATTTATAAGATTTAAAGTTCTCTTTTCTGAGTAAACTGGAACCTGGGAGATTACAATAGGACAGAACTTAGCTGTCTATTCGTGTTTACCCAGTCACATGTAGTTTCAGATTCTACCATTATGTGAGGTAGTTTCATTAACTAAACACATAAATAATAAAATGTTTTGTCACACCACAATGTACTGGACAAAAGAATGCAGGAAAAGTTAATTTTGTTTATTAACCAAAAGCTGTGGAAGTAAACCAGTGAAGCATTATGATCATATGAACAATACACATCAGTCTTTAGAATAATGATCTATAGACACCATGGAGAATAGAACTCCTAGAAGATCTCATGGTTGTTCAGTCATTTCATCACTGGGCTACACCACTAATTTCCTACCATTGTCTCTGCAGTTAGTTTATTAGTGAAAAACTTTGAATTAAACAGTCTACACCAAATAAGATTTGGGGAGGTTCATAAAATACTCTCCTCTCTGGAAGATTTTGCTGGTTCTTGAGTTATCCAAATGACTAACTGACTATACACAGTCCTTCCTTATTAATTTGTCATTCAGTCTTCTGCCATGATTTAGATAATCTGCAAGTTCTTGTGAGGTATAAAAGGATCCTAGTGATCTTAGAAATGTTCCTGAATCTCAAACATAGTCAATCATCAGAATGATCATAAAACACAGATGTTTTCGGGCACAGGTCGGTAATGATCTGGGGACTCATTGATTTGTTCAACCTTAGTCCTGACTGCAGATCCCTTTTAGTCCCTCTTTACTACATATCTGCTATTAGTTTACAGATCCACTGTACATTATTGGGCAATGAATTGCAACTCTGGATCATGACAATCTGCGAACACCGTCATCCTCACCTGAGGTGGATAAACATGGTGAACCTATTTATATCTAGTCAATGGATGATAATTCTCCAGTTGACAAGAATGGAAAGGGCTACAGACAGAAGTTCCAGCAGGTAGCAGATTCGGGAAGTACTACAAGTTAGAGCTACAGTGTCTCTTATTGGTACTGGCATTAGACCTCAGCAATTGTAGCTGGCAGGCCCTCTTATCCTGCCCTTGTACATGGTGATCTGTTGACTGATGTTCTCACAGACACAGACACAGTGAATGACAAGGCGAGGAGAGGAATGCTGGAGAGTTAATGATAAAATGCACCCGCATAACTGATCCTAAATAGTAATGGAACAGAACAGGATGATTATTTTAATTTCATAAACTCATGTTACCATCAGTGCTGCCTCAATTATTTTAGTCTGCCTGGTTCCTTTCCTGTTTATACCTTCTCACCTCTTCTGTCATTACCTTTACTTACTTCTTCTGACACTGGGGTGGTAATCCCCTTAACAGTTTAGAAGTGCTTATGCATGGAAGCATACTATATGTTTCTCCTTTACTTACTCTGTCAAACAGGGTGATGCTTTAATAAAACTGCATTCCACATGTTGAATCCAAGTAATAATGTAAAGAACATACATTAAATATTGTCACTCTTATGTTAATATAAGTAACATATAATTGGTATGAATGTGGAGGTCTGTGTGAAACATTCCTTATGAGGATTTACACTGCCTCTCATTCATCAACACACACACACACACACACACACACACACACACACACACACACACACACACACACACACACACACACACACACAGACATATATATATATATATATATATATATATATATATATATATATATATATATATATATATATATATATATATACGGAGTGAAAGAAAGATGAGAGGACACAATGCACTCATTCTCTCATTCTAACACCAATCTTCTTCTTTATTCGTTCACTTGAGTGCTGGGGCTGGGCTGTTAGCTTGACTGTGATTCGGTCAGAGTGCTAGATACATGTTGATCACGTCACAATGCGTTCGAATAATCACAGCAGTATAAATGCTGGACCAGTCATTGGTGCTAAACATTTATACACACAATCTGTCTTCACGCCACGGACATATAAGATAAGAGGTAGAGCCTTTCATTCCTCCGTCTCACATTCGCGAGTGTTGACGATTCGCTGTGGATTGGAACTAAGGCGACACATAGCACACAGATCATAGTTTATCCTGTACTAAACCTGCTCTGAACGCAGTCAGAAAGCTAGTAGGATTTAGACTCAAGAACGGGAAACAGTCTGGGCATAAGTGAGCCTCTTCTCACAGCTTAAGACATAGTGTTTGTACAGCAACTCCTCTGGAAACGAAAGATAGATGGAGTCAGATATCTACACCAGTGCTGGCAGAGAGTAGCCATTTTGGGACCGGGAGAAAGTTGGCGGCTATCTTCGGATAGAAGAATATATATATATTCATTTGTGCCGAAACTTACACACACACACTCTCATACATAAAGCTTTACCTGACTCATATATAAACTCAGCCATAATTTAGTCTGAAGTATTCCCATGAATCAGGCAGAGGGACATACAGATCAAATGGACTCTTACTGAAAACCACATCTGGCTTCATTGACGGTCGATCTGCATGTGCCAAATGTTAGCGTCTCTGAACCCAAAACCTTTCGCGCCGACGCGATTCTACTAGGTTGCCCAATGAGTAGAGCAGGCTTCGACCACATGACCTGTTCATCACGGGGTGTCACAGCTATTAGTAGAGTTGACACCTTATTTCTAGCATTCCAATGCTTCCTAGTGCGAACGATTCTGGATTCATGTGTGTTTTGAAGTTGTGCTGTGCAGAAGTGAACAAGACGGAGTGCGCCATAATGCGACAGTGGGATGAATATATCCCAGCAGCACTTTTTTGCTTATCGGGAAGTACCTCATGGCTCAACAGGACTACCACCCACTACGTTGCTGTTTGGTCGTCCAATCAAAGGACCGTTGGAAGCCATGTTGAGGAGTTGGACTGAAGAATGGACGTCAGAAGAAGTGATCTCTTCTTATAAATATGTGGAGGAACTGAAAGAAAAACTTCACAAGGGATGGACTCTGGCGAATCAAAACTTGAAAAAGGCCAGAAAAAGACATGCGGCTTACTACAACCGTAGGTCTAAAGACAGATCTCTAGAGGTGGGAGACAAAGTATTGTTGCTACTCCCAACGGGAAACAACAAACTGGAGATAGGTTGGCAAGGACCATTTCCCGTGGAAAGGGTGATATCCAGGACCAACTATCAGATCCGGATCCGGGGAAAGTCGAAGATTTTCCATATCAATCTCTTGCGGAAATACGAGGAGAGACCCGGAGACAAAGCAGCTCACCTCATGGCAATGGCAGTTGCAGTGGAGACAGAAGTGGGAACCAACGAGGGCAGGGAATATCCCCTGGTACACCAGGAAACCTACAAGGATGTGCAGGTGAATCCTGATCTGACTTCCCAGGAGAGGGAACAGATAACCCAGGTTCTTGAGTCTCATAAGGAGATACTGACTGATAAACCAGGACGAACAAGGTTGGCGGAGTTCGGGATGACTTTGACCACCCAAGAGCCTGTTCGCCAAAAGGTTAACTAGTGCCATTCTCTAAAGAAAAGGCCCTGGAAGAGGAAATACAGAAACTGTTGGAGGATGACGTGAATGCACCATCCACATCCCCATACAATGCGGGGGTGGTTTTGTTACGCAAACCAAGTGGAGAACACCGGTTGTGTATAGACTACCGACTTCTGAACAGTCATATACAATTTCAGGTGGAACCTTTGCCGAATCCAACTCAGTTATTCGCGAGGCTCCATAAGGCAAGGTATTTCTCAAAGGTGGATCTGAGTCGCGGGTATTATCAGATTCCGGTCAAACCAGAGGTTCGACCACTGCTGGCTTTCAGTACCTCAGTGGACATTATGAATTCAAGGTCATGCCCTTTGGACTCAGCAATGCACCTAGTGTATTTACTCGCATGATGAGGACTTTACTTGATCCTTTACAGGATCCGTCCATCATCTCATTCATGGATAATATTCTGATTTCCAGTGACAGTTTGGATGACCACTTACAATCCTTGGAAAGAGTTTTCAATAGGCTCAAGAAAGCAGGGCTTACCGCTCGCCCAACCAAGTGCATGATTGGTTACCAGACTCTGAAATTTCTAGGTCACACCATCACTCCAGGACACATTGTCCCAGAGGAAAAGAACCTAGAGAAAATCAGAAGTGCTCCAAGGCCAAAAACGAAGAAGGATGTGCGATCTTTTCTCTCGTTGTGTGGGTTTCTACCACAAATTTATCCCACATTTCACTGAACTGGGAGCCCCATTAACGGAAACCTTGAAAAAGGGATTCCCGGACCAAATCGTTTGGACACCCGAAGGTGAGAGTGCCTACAGTCGGTTGAAGGAGGCCTTGGTCAGCAAACCTGTGTTACAGCTCCCGGACCTTTCCAAACCATTGTGTTGAGAACGGATGCAAGTGGGATTGGGATTGGGGCAGCTTGTTACAGGAAGGAAAAGACGATGCTTCAGTTTTGAAACCAGTTGGCATACGCAAGCAAGAAACTTCTCCCGGCTGAGAGGAATTTTTCGACCAGAGAGAGAGAGAGAGAGAGAGAGAGAGAGAGAGAGAGAGAGAGAGAGAGAGAGAGAGAGAGAGAGAGAGAGAGAGAGAGAGAGAGAGAGAGAGAGAGAGATGAGAGATGAGAGAGAGAGAGAGAGAGAGAGTTTATCCTCTAGTATGGGCCGTCCAAACATTCCAGCCCTATTTGTATGGAGTTCACTTTCGAGTTCAGTCGGATCATCAACCCTTGATGTTCCTGGCCACTTCTCAGAAGCTCAACGCCCGTTTGATGCGATGGTCGTTGCTACTTCAGCCATACCACTTTATAGTGGAGTATATACCTGGGAGGGAAAATGTTGGAGCTGATTTCTTGTCTAGACATCCAGCTCCTGAAGAAGAGGAATAGATCATCTGGATCGAACCTCCAAGAAGAAAGAGTTGTTGCGGACTACTCTCTTAGGAGGGGGCCTATGTCGCGAAAAATAAACTTGGTAGTTCGATCGATGGAAAAAAAGAGAGACGTTCGTCTGCACAAACACCAGCAAACCATTTGATGTTGTATGGACTGAGAAACAAAATACGTCGCGATACAGTGTCTACACCGGTCGGCATTTTATTAACAAATTGTTGCTCGAGACGAACAACGGCGTCATCCGTCTGTAAGGCGGGAGTCGGCCTTTGAAGTGATAGACGGAATGTCTGGCCAGAAGTCGGATGGAGTCTTGTGATGTGGAGAAGATCTCTAGATCACAGACAGGAGACAATTTCCCCGATGAAAGGGGACACCAGACAGAGGTTCACATTGAGTTGGGAAAAATACAGAGAAAAAAACCCCAACTTCTTTCGACCGCATCAAAAACGTTTCTTAGGGGAAACATTTTTCCTTATAAAAAGGGATTTACACTGCCTCTCATTCATCAACACACACACACACACACACACACACACACACACACAACACACACACACACACACACCCACACACACACACACAGAGAGACATATATATATATATATATATAATATATATATATATATATATATATATATATATATATATATATAATATATATATATATACGGAGTGAAAGAAAGATGAGAGGACACAATGCACTCATTCTCTCATTCTAACACCAATCTTCTTCTTATTCGTTCACTTGAGTGCTGGAGCTGGGCTGTTAGCTTGACTGTGGTTCGGTCAGAGTGCTAGATACATGGTCGATCATGTCACAATGCGTTCGAATAATCACAGCAGTATAAATGCTGGACCAGTCATTGGTGCTAAACATTTATACACACAATCTGTCTTCACGCCACGGACATATAAGATAAGAGGTAGAGCCTTTCATTCCTCCGTCTCACATTCGCGAGTGTTGACGATTCGCTGTGGATTGGAACTAAGGCGACACATAGCACACAGATCATAGTTTATCCTGTACTAAACCTGCTCTGAACGCAAGTCAGAAAGCTAGTAGGATTTAGACTCAAGAACGGGAAACAGTCTGGGCATAAGTGAGCCTCTTTCACAGCTTAAGACATAGTGTTTGTACAGCAACTCCTCTGGAAACGAAAGATAGATGGAGTCAGATATCTACACCAGTGCTGGCAGAGAGTAGCCATTTTGGGACCGGGAGAAAGTTGGCGGCTATCTTCGGATAGAAGAATATATATATATTCATTTGTGCCGAAACTTACACACACACACTCTCATACATAAAGCTTTACCTGACTCATATATAAACTCAGCCATAATTTAGTCTGAAGTATTCCCATGAATCAGGCAGAGGGACATACAGATCAAATGGACTCTTACTGAAACCACATCTGGCTTCATTGACGGTCGATCTGCATGTGCCAAATGTTAGCGTCTCTGAACCCAAAACCTTTCGCGCCGACGCGATTCTAATAGGTTGCCCAATGAGTAGAGCAGGCTTCGACCACATGACCTGTCCATCACGGGGTGTCACAGCTATTAGTAGAGTTGACACCTTATTTCTAGCATTCCAATGCTTCCTAGTGCGAACGATTCTGGATTCATGTGTGTTTTGAAGTTGTGCTGTGCAGAAGTGAACAAGACGGAGTGCGCCATAATGCGACAGTGGGATGAATATATCCCAGCAGCACTTTTTGCTTATCGGGAAGTACCTCATGGCTCAACAGGACTACCACCCACTACGTTGCTGTTTGGTCGTCCAATCAAAGGACCGTTGGAAGCCATGTTGAGGAGTTGGACTGAAGAATGGACGTCAGAAGAAGTGATCTCTTCTTATAAATATGTGGAGGAACTGAAAGAAAAACTTCACAAGGGATGGACTCTGTCGAATCAAAACTTGAAAAAGGCCAGAAAAAGACATGCGGCTTACTACAACCGTAGGTCTAAAGACAGATCTCTACAGGTGGGAGACAAAGTATTGTTGCTACTCCCAACGGGAAACAACAAACTGGAGATAGGTTGGCAAGGACCATTTCCCGTGGAAAGGGTGATATCCAGGACCAACTATCAGATCCGGATCCGGGGAAAGTCGAAGATTTTCCATATCAATCTCTTGCGGAAATACGAGGAGAGACCCGGAGACAAAGCAGCTCACCTCATGGCAATGGCAGTTGCAGTGGAGACAGAAGTGGGAACCAACGAGGGCAGGGAATATCCCCTGGTACACCAGGAAACCTACAAGGATGTGCAGGTGAATCCTGATCTGACTTCCCAGGAGAGGGAACAGATAACCCAGGTTCTTGAGTCTCATAAGGAGATACTGACTGATAAACCAGGACGAACAAGGTTGGCGGAGTTCGGGATGACTTTGACCACCCAAGAGCCTGTTCGCCAAATAGGTTAACTAGTGCCATTCTCTAAAGAAAAGGCCCTGGAAGAGGAAATACAGAAACTGTTGGAGGATGACGTGAATGCACCATCCACATCCCCATACAATGCGGGGGTGGTTTTGTTACGCAAAGCAAGTGGAGAACACCGGTTGTGTATAGACTACCGACTTCTGAACAGTCATATACAATTTCAGGTGGAACCTTTGCCGAATCCAACTCAGTTATTCGCGAGGCTCCATAAGGCAAGGTATTTCTCAAAGGTGGATCTGAGTCGCGGGTATTATCAGATTCCGGTCAAACCAGAGGTTCGACCACTGCTGGCTTTCAGTACCCTCAGTGGACATTATGAATTCAAGGTCATGCCCTTTGGACTCAGCAATGCACCTAGTGTATTTACTCGCATGATGAGGACTTTACTTGATCCTTTACAGGATCCGTCCATCATCTCATTCATGGATAATATTCTGATTTCCAGTGACAGTTTGGATGACCACTTACAATCCTTGGAAAGAGTTTTCAATAGGCTCAAGAAAGCAGGGCTTACCGCTCGCCCAACCAAGTGCATGATTGGTTACCAGACTCTGAAATTTCTAGGTCACACCATCACTCCAGGACACATTGTCCCAGAGGAAAAGAACCTAGAGAAAATCAGAAGTGCTCCAAGGCCAAAAACGAAGAAGGATGTGCGATCTTTTCTCTCGTTGTGTGGGTTCTACCACAAATTTATCCCACATTTCACTGAACTGGGAGCCCCATTAACGGAAACCTTGAAAAAGGGATTCCCGGACCAAATCGTTTGGACACCCGAAGGTGAGAGTGCCTACAGTCGGTTGAAGGAGGCCTTGGTCAGCAAACCTGTGTTACAGCTCCCGGACCTTTCCAAACCATTTGTGTTGAGAACGGATGCAAGTGGGATTGGGATTGGGGCAGCTTTGTTACAGGAAGGAAAAGACGATGCTTCAGTTTTGAAACCAGTGGCATACGCAAGCAAGAAACTTCTCCCGGCTGAGAGGAATTATTCGACCAGAGAGAGAGAGAGAGAGAGAGAGAGAGAGAGAGAGAGAGAGAGAGAGAGAGAGAGAGAGAGAGAGAGAGAGAGAGAGAGAGAGAGAGAGAGAGAGAGAGAGAGAGAGAGAGAGAGAGAGAGAGAGAGAGAGAGAGAGTTTATCTCTAGTATGGGCCGTCCAAACATTCCAGCCCTATTTGTATGGAGTTCACTTTCGAGTTCAGTCGGATCATCAACCCTTGATGTTCCTGGCCACTTCTCAGAAGCTCAACGCCCGTTTGATGCGATGGTCGTTGCTACTTCAGCCATACCACTTTATAGTGGAGTATATACCTGGGAGGGAAAATGTTGGAGCTGATTTCTTGTCTAGACATCCAGCTCCTGAAGAAGAGGAATAGATCATCTGGATCGAACCTCCAAGGAGAAAGAGTTGTTGCGGACTACTCTCTTAGGAGGGAGCCTATGTCGCGAAAAATAAACTTGGTAGTCGATCGATGGAAAAAAAAGAGAGACGTTCGTCTGCACAAACACCAGCAAACCATTTGATGTTGTATGGACTGAGAAACAAAATACGTCGCGATACAGTGTCTACACCGGTCGGCATTTTATTAACAAATTGTTGCTCGAGACGAACAACGGCGTCATCCGTCTGTAAGGCGGGAGTCGGCCTTTGAAGTGATAGACGGAATGTCTGGCCAGAAGTCGGATGGAGTCTTGTGATGTGGAGAAGATCTCTAGATCACAGACAGGAGACAATTTCCCCGATGAAAGGGGACACCAGACAGAGGTTCACATTGAGTTGGGAAAAATACAGAGAAAAACAACTTCTCGACGCATCAGCGTCTAGACAAATTGGTGACGTCACTCAAGCCGATATAAAGGCCGTTGAAGTAAACAAGTTGCGTTAGTCGACCAAGATTTCTGAAGTGTGAAGGATCGGTGCAGTTTCCTAGTTGTGTCCAATGAAAGAAACTATAGTGTCAAATTGTTGATATTTATCGGCGGACATAGATCCAGTCTGTGATTGCATAGTTTCAATTAGCAACCGGAATAGGCATATGGTATTCTATTAATCATATCTAACTTAGAGTATGTTTAGGAATAGAGTACAGAACTGTGCGGTGATGTAATGTGTTATAGGTGTGGTGATACAATGTATTATAGGTGCGGTGATAGAATGTTCTATAAGTGCGGTGATAGAAAGTATTATAGGAGCGTCGGCACTAGTGTCCTATTGTATGGCTTTAACTAGCTTGTGTGATATATCATTTTACTCGGGGAGTTGAGGACAATGTAGTGGGATAATAATTAAAGAGATTGAGGATGGTTGGGAGGGATGATGGGAATGTGAAAAGGTGGGATCTTCCAGTAGGGCATCTGCTGGGTTTCTACCCATTCCTGTATTCTTTCCTGGTGTTGCCATGTCTAAGACCATGTGATGAGCTATTTGGCCGTATGACAGAGATCGGATCTCTGTTATAGATCTGAGTGCTACTATTGGCCTATACTCACCTAATTACGGTCAGGATTGAGTTGCCCTCACCATGATGTTCTCTACTCAACAGGTTCTACTTGAGTGTGAGATGATTTGTTACAAAGAAGCAGTTTCAAAGTTGTATACAATGATGGCTCACGGAACGAAGACCGTGATTACTGAAAGGCTTTTACACGGGGCTCAGAACCTAGTTGGTCTGCAGAAACCTGGCTTCTGCTGAGCCGGATTTGATGAACTTGTTGTGTTTACTGAGTGATAAGCTTAATCACCGAAGATTCTTAACTCATATACCAAGGACATATATATATATATATATATATATATATATATATATATATATATATATATATATATATATATATATATATATATATATATATATATATATATATATGTCACACGTCGTTCTTGATGATAATATCACGAAGTTCTTACGATGATATGCTCATGATATTATTGTGTGATGGTCGTTGTCTAGGTAACGATACTCATGGTGTGTCAATGGAGATATCTGTCTTGCAATGTAACTCACCCCCGCAGTGCATATTCACCAGGCATTAGACAAGATTCCGTTGGCGCACATAATCCTTTATTATAGAAATAAGACGGACAAACGGAACATGTTTATACATCCAGAAAACATAATGTAATCCATAGAATATAAATATCCTCCTCACAATTTAACCAGCACCCATCAACGCCTTCTCACGGCTGGCTTCTAATCTCAATCCACAAGACAGGTAATCCAGCTACAATCCTCGGCTGGATCTCACACAATACAACCCACACATTGGGTTGGAGCCACTGCTCAACTATAGAACCCACTCTGGGTTTTTGGCCTACACTCAATACCGAACCCACTCTGGGTTCAGGCCTGTCTTCCCAACTACCAGCACAACACAACACGGAGCTCTCTCTTAAACGACCTGACCCGCAGTCGGTCTCTTCTCTCACTGACTTTTTAGTCGCCTGACTTCACACAACACACAACTCTCCCTCGACCCATCCCCCCCTGGGGATTTCCACTCATATCCGCCCCATTATTTCTGAGGGTTGATTGTTTTCCTCGTAGCCAGGTCAGTCACTTTACTGTCTCCCACTCTCATCTCCATTCTTCCTCCTGCCCGGTCACTCAACTCAATGTCAGTGACCCAGGCTTATGTCATTACCCCCCTCTTAAAAGAAAACTTCGTTTTCAAATATTGGGAGACTAAAACTTACTAAAACATGTGACCCCGACATATAGCCTGGGTAGCCCTAAGTATGGCTCCACCTCACTTCAGCTACCATCCTAAATAATACATCAAATGCTTATAGTACATTCCCATATTCCCCACACATAAATACAAACAGCTTTCTATCTTGTGTACCAATGCATGAACTAATACATCACATAATAATAATAATAATACATCATAGAAAAGCATAATACTCATGTACCCACAGATCTCTTACTACTTCACGACCCCACAATACTATTTGTGTACCGACCCTATATCAGGTGGTTCTGTTCTTGCATTAACCCACCTCTGATTCCTGTCGATGCTGTGTCTACCTTTCATGTACCCATGACTCATGGTACCTCTACAATTACAACATCTGTTTGCTATCCCTAGCCTTGGGTCAGTAATGTCGCGAAAACTCTTTTGACCTGACTCAACTTTCCTATCTGCATATTGCACCGTTACACTAGAGTCTCTGTTTAGTCTGAGCTCTTTATTCAATCTTGGCCCATATACCTGGCACCTTGCTTTCTGCTGCATACGCCTTTTGCCTATGTGCCCTGCACATGCACTATCCTGAGCTGTTCTAGTATATCGGTCTCTCTGTGCTACAGGTACTGCTCCTTGCCCACGTGCAGTTCTGCTATCTGAAAACCTGCGAGTGAGAATATTGTTCTTCCTCTCGAAGCACCATCTACCTTTCTTTGACTGCCTATGTTCTACTCTCCTACACCCTTGGGAACATTTGTTCAGAGTAGTATCTTGTCTTTGGGAGTCACTAGCACTATATTTGGGATCCATTCTCATCTGCTCAGCTGTACTATCCTTGTCCTGAGTTCCTGTGTCTACTTCAAGTGCCTCTTCTACCTCAGCTATACTCTCTAATTTAGGTTCTCTTGTGGTAACTACCTCGTTACTGCTTACACTATATTTTCGGTCCCAATCAACTACTTCCTCTTCTGTACAATCTTTAACTCCTATAACATTTCCTATGATCAAATCAGCCACTGGTGAGTCCAGAACACACGCTGTCACTCTTCCAGTGATATATGGTGTTTTTACTGTTATAATGGCTACTGGGTAGAACTCTACTGTGCCATTGAATGTTATGCATCTAATCTTTTTCCCTGTATAATCCGAGGGATCTATTAAACTTCTCCTCACTCCGATAGACGTACATCCGGAATCCCTAATTGTTAACGCTGGCCTATCATTGACAAATCCCTGATGCAGCTTCAGACTTCCTCCTTCATGCACTGCTGATCCTGCTTTTACTGTATGACCACATATTAGGACTGGCTGACTGTCTTTTTCAAAAAGAGGTTTGCACCCACTACAATCTTCATTGTTCAGCGTCTCAATTACTTGCGCTGCATTTGCGTGCTCTGTTTCTCTCATCCTACATTGATGGCTGATATGCCCATTCTTTCCACATTTGAAACAAGTAATCTCCCTTTTAGTGTTGTTCGTTGGTCCATCTGCTGGTTGTGCATCACACTCTGCCGCCTTGTGTCTCCAGCTCCCACAATTCCAACATCCGGCATAATTTGGACGTCTCTGGAAGTTCCCTCTTCTATATGGGTACCGTCCTACTCTACCAACATTGTTTCCTCGGAAACCATTATCTTGAAGTTCTTGCTGCTCACCTTTCTGTGCTGAATCCACACTTTTCGCCCTTGGTCTGATAACTGGATTCTGGTTCTGTTTAGTGTACGCTGCACAGACTATTTCCTCACTCATTAGTTTCCCAATAGAAACGTTAGGATGTGCCGTCATATAGTTTTGCCCTAACTGAGACATTGTGTCTATGTCCTTTGGCTTCCGTTCCTCAAAGAACGCCACTAAATTAGAATTACATGCAGATACTACCTTGTCTCTTAACATTAGATCTACTAATTTATTAAAATCTTTCCCTACTTCTGCAAGCTCCATCCATTTGTTAAATGCATTCTTTACAGTGTTAACAAAGTCTGTGAAATCTTGATTTGTCTCTGGCACTAAATGTCTAAACTTTGTCCTATATCCATGCTCAGTGAGTTGGAACTTAGTCAGCAAACGTTGACGTAAGATAGTGTAGTTGTTTCTTTCTTCTACAGGTAAATTGAACATGGTGTCTAGTGCCTTGCCCGTAAGAAGCTCGCCAAGTCTAATAGCATACTGTTCTTCGGGGATGCCTAACACTTTCGCTGATGCCTGATATCTGTCAAGATACGCTTCAAGGTTGTCTCGGTCCGTAAAGTATGGCAGTTTTATTCTCTGTGACGACTGCAACGGTTTTCTACTTTCCTCACTTTGACCCTTCGATGCAAATTCTAACTTTTTAATAGCAATTTCCGCTTCCATCTTAATCTTCTCTTTCTCAATTTCCATTCTCATGTGTGTCTCTTTCTCTTCCTGTAGACGCTTATTTTCCATTTCAGCTAGTTTTACTTGTGTCTCTTTCTCTTCCTGTAGACGCTTGTTTTCCATTTCAGCTAGTTTTACTTCCTGTAGACGCTTGTCTTCAGCTACCTTTTCTTCCTGTCTCTGTTCTCTTTCAGCTTGTCTTTGGTCTCTTTCAATCTGTTTCTGTTCTTTTGCTTCAGCATACTCCTGTAACTCTTTACCTTTCAGGCCTATTCGTTCACCTGCTTCAATATAGTCCATTAAAGTAGGCATCTTGTACTTGTGGACACGTTGCTGTCTGTCAGCCAACTATAAATGTGACGACTCTGCTGTTAGTCTTTGTGTCACTTCCCTAAGTACACCCACACTCCCTGTGTACGTCAATTCGTAGTGCTAAAATATCACTCTGTACTCACCCAGTCACTCTATAAGCACTAGGTAGTGAGGGGGGAAGTATCACCTATACTCCCTTATATCTATATATCTATGACCAAAAGTTCATAAAGTCCCTGGAAATATTGTTAAACATACATATAAATACATATACAAACAAATGGATGATAACACTAAGTGATGACTATCCAACGCTAGACTTCACAAGCTGAGTACACGGAGACGATGATGACACAGACATAAACCACAGTAACAACCACAAGCTTGTGTAGAGACACCCACAGTGCGCGTAAAATATAAACATAAATTGACCAAGACCACTAGACAGCAGAAATGACGAAAGATCACAATAATAACATATATCCGAACACAGCAAATATTATATGTAAATATAACGAAAAGAAAGAGAGAAAGAACAGGAATATATACTGAAAATATACACAGATCTTACGTTAGACCCAAAAGGCACGGTGTATAATCTAGGACCACCCTGCTTCACTGCAGAATCAAACAAACCGACCTTACGATTTTCTTCCCAGAAAACACATGGTGCACAGTAAGAAAATAAATTTTCGCCCCGCCTCCCGGCCTTCGAGAAGCAACACAAAAATTCTCTACCGTTGACAAACACTGGACCACATACAAATAATTGCGTAACACCCGACAACAATAAATATGACGATGGGAGCAAAACAATAAAAAATAATAATGTGTAACTGGTTGGCCGACAAATATGGGCCTATTAATCCGTCGCCAAAAGTTCTTATTTTGCTGTTAATAGTTTTTTTCACAATATGCTGGAAATGTATGTGTTAAATTCTCCGAAATGTTTACGACGCTAGATTTCAAAGCGACTTGTTGTTTTGTTGAGTGGTTCGTGAATTCACGTGGTGATCAAAAGTTCCAACTGTCGACAAAAGTTGAAGATGATAGTGATATCCAAACTGTTCTGTCTCGACACAGTCCGTAACGTTATTGTACTTTCTCTGTACGTGGTGGCACCACAGTAATAATCCAAAGTGTTCTCTCGATATGTTGTTACTTTCGTTGCGGAGATGGCGCTTCGCCGTATCATATATGTTATAGATTCACCAAAAGAAAAGACCCAAAATAATGGCAATAAATGTTCAACGCTTTCACTCTGTACAGTCAGTTCTTTTTGGCAACTGTATGCAACTATGTTCGCGGAGATGCCACGTCATCAATCGTTGACAAAATGTTTGCTGATTATAAAGTAATGAACACAACGGGCTTTTAACAAAGACGACAAAAATAAAGTCTGGTTTCACACAAAACGCCTTGTTTTGTTCAGTCACGATGAGTCATCTTGACCACAATAAGCCGTGGAAATTCACCTGAGTAACTTTCCTCCGTACACACAGTTTCCACACAACCTGACAGCCCCACCCGGCTGCGGTAGGGGTACCGTTACTATCCCCTTCAGTCAACTGTCCGTCAAATCAGCGACTGCCAATTTTTCTCTGTTATCCAAACATGTACTTCCCCAGTACCTGGACGCTGGTGTACCCACCCGTCCTATTTACTGCGTCGACTAATCTTGACCAGTCAACTTGCAACAACACAGTGCGCTTGCCTCCAGCACACACACACCTGTCAATTATCTTTGGTTCCCAATCCTGTCATTATCACCGACAGTGACGTCCTACACACACACACGCTGCCCTCGCCACTCTGGATTCAACACTTGTCTTTAATTTCAGCACTGCTGCCTGGTATCAAATTTACCTGTCACCGTAATGGACTCTCCCGGTTAGTCTGTATGGCGTGTCTTTATCACCGACTTTTGTGCTGCCGCTGCACCCCCACTCGCTTTAGCGATATGGTTGGTTCCAAATCACCTGTAGTGGACTTCACTTGAACTGTCTGCTAGCTTGTGATTTCCGCCGCGTACCCTCCCCGCGCGCTGACAGTTTTTTTTCTTCGATGTGGCGTCTTACACACACAAAAGAATTGCTGTTAATCTCGTGACGCAGTACTGTCTAAATTGATGGCACGAAGTCACCGATAATAACTCCTCTCTTTCAGCGAAGAGCCCACAAATATCTCAGAATGACACAAATGTCTATAATGCAATGGGTTTCTCAATATATCCCCGTCGTTCTTGATCGGACGTAGCCTCCAGATGTCACACGTTTTCTTGATGATAATATCACGAAGTTCTTACGATGATATGCTCATGATATTATTGTGTGATGGTCGTTGTCTAGGTAACGATACTCATGGTGTGTCAATGGAGATATCTGTCTTGCAATGTAACTCACCCCCGCAGTGCATATTCACCAGGCATTAGACAAGATTCCGTTGGCGCACATAATCCTTTATTATAGAAATAAGACGGACAAACGGAACATGTTTATACATCCAGAAACATAATGTAATCCATAGAATATAAATATCCTCCTCACAATTTAACCAGCACCCATCAACGCCTTCTCACGGCTGGCTTCTAATCTCAATCCACAAGACAGGTAATCCAGCTACAATCCTCGGCTGGATCTCACACAATACAACCCACACATTGGGTTGGAGCCACTGCTCAACTATAGAACCCACTCTGGGTTTTTGGCCTACACTCAATACCGAACCCACTCTGGGTTCAGGCCTGTCTTCCCAACTACCAGCACAACACAACACGGAGCTCTCTCTTAAACGACCTGACCCGCAGTCGGTCTCTTCTCTCACTGACTTTTTAGTCGCCTGACTTCACACAACACACAACTCTCCCTCGACCCATCCCCCCCTGGGGATTTCCACTCATATCCGCCCCATTATTTCTGAGGGTTGATTGTTTTCCTCGTAGCCAGGTCAGTCACTTTACTGTCTCCCACTCTCATCTCCATTCTTCCTCCTGCCCGGTCACTCAACTCAATGTCAGTGACCCAGGCTTATGTCAATATATATACACACACATCTACCTAAAAACATTAACAGGTTGTTTTTTAAAGATGGGGAAAATTTTATAATCAGAGACTTGTGAACATTAGATTTTCCCCAAGTGACATTTCAATTAATTGAAAGATTCTCTGTTCAACAAACATTATTAAACAGAGTAACTTCACCGTGTTTGTTAGAGTGAAGACCAAGATCGAACAGTGTCTATCTGATGACCAGCATCCTGTTTGTTCGAGTGAGCGGAGAAATTTGTCACGTGGACGGAGAGACATCTTCTGGGTGAGGTTCACTGTCCGGAATACATGGTGCTGTTGTATGCTCAGCACAGTGATGTGACAGACTTTGCTCCTGATTCACTGGTCTGATTCTACATACACATTAGAATATTCGACACACAATCTACACATTATACACACACACACACACACACACACACACACACACACACACACACACACACACACACACACACACACACACCTCACACACATACTCTTTGTTTTAATAAATAAACAGGTGTATTTATTTGTTAAAGCTAGAGTTGTTGAGTATGTTGTGTTGGGGAAGAATGAGAATGGGGCATGATCCAGGGGTGAGTGAGAGTAAGAAAGAGGTGTCTACCGACTGAGGGAGTTGTATGGACGGATTCTGGTGGTTTCTCTAGGACAATAATATTGGGTAATAAAAATTGTGGGTGTTGATTTTCCTCACTCCAGGGACGACACTAAAAGTAATATACAATTACTTACGACAGATAGAAAGGATGGAAAGGATACAGAATGAAGCTATGCGCATTATTCTTGGATGTACAAGAGATACAGCATGCAGGGCGATGCGCTACCTTCTTGATTTTCCAACCATTGAAGAGAGAATACAAGTTTGCGGGGCACGCGCCTATCTCAGAGTTAACGCAAACACACAAGATTCACTGCATAATGAAATTAGGAAGGTGAAGGGCAGCAGGTTAAAAAGAGGACGGTCGTGGATGGATCAAGCCGAAGACATTCTTCAACAGGTGTGTTCACTTGAGGACTTAGAACCTGGCGAGGAGTGGGTGCAAGTGCCAACAGACTTCTGCACATCCTTTTCAGTTTGCATCCAACTAGATAGGAAATGCAGACAAGAAAATCCGGTTGCTGTGGAGGCTGAAGTACAAGCGTTGATTTTCGAGAATTCGCTAGACGGTGACGCGGTAATCTACACAGATGGGTCGGTCGTCCGACATTTGAGAAGCTCATGGGCCTTTTCAGCTCGGGCCGGAGGGAGAATTGTGAAGGAGGACTCTGGTGCTTTCACTGAAACCATAAGTAGCCTGACCATGGAAGTCATGGCAGTAAGTAAAGCAATAACATGGCTCGAGACACAGACATTCACTAGGGCTTGTTTCCTTAGCGACTCAATGAACATGATCAAGAGGATAGAGGAGGGGTCGATCCGAAGAGAATGGTTGCTGCCTCTGGAGCGGTCTCGGCTGGCAAAGATTAGTTTCATCTTCGTGCCAGGGCATGCAGGAGTACAAGGAAATGAGCGGGCTGACAAGCTCGCAGGTGAGGCTACTGTGGAGGGCTGACGCGCCATGGACCAGGCTGACATTCTGAATGCTCTACGAGAAGTAAGACTTTTGCCAGAACCAAGAGATGACTGTGAATCTACAACAATGGCCAGACTGCGAGAGCAGCAAATTAAAAGAGGGGTGGCAGGAAGCCAAAGAAGATTGATAAACCAACACAGAACTGGCGTCGTTAGCCGCTACACGCTGAGGGATTTGCTGAGGAGGGGATCCGAGCACTTATGGACTGAATGGTTCGATGTGCAATGAGGATGATCTGTCGACTAACTAACTAACTAACTAAAGGCTATCAAGCAGGGAGGAAGAAAAAGACAAGAAGCAAGAAACAAAGATAACGGCCGTTCAGCGCGTCCCAGACGAAATGAAGCACGTTCAGCAGAAGATAGAGCAGGATGTCGCCCGAACGGCTGCTATAAAGGCTGAGACGGAAGAACAGCTATTTAAAATACAAGATGTGAAACGAAAGACAGAAGACACTTTTCATGAGATATTTGACCTGCTCAAGACCCAGACAGCCGCACCTGAACCAGAAGATGTACAAACAGAAGAAGACGAAACAGAGGAAGGACTATATTGCTCACCACCAAGATCCAACTGGCGAACACCGAGAACCCCGGGAAGGTTAACCCGGTCAACAAATGCCCGCAGAAGTCGGATGTGTCGGCCTAACGGCGCAAGAACGCAGCTCTGCTGTAAACAGGCACAACGCAATCACATCCGAAAAAAAACTCCGGATGAACGAAGAAGAAGAAGAAGAAGAACACCGAGAAGATTCGAAGGCAACCCACGACGGGGAAATAGGAGGAACACCAGGAGAGACGACAACTGGTAAAGCTCTCTTCTTCTTCTTTCGTTCGCTTGAAATATGTCTATAACTGCAATGCTGTCTCTTGTATGAATTGAACTGTCTTTTTCAGTTCACACAGCAGTCCATAAAGTTTATCTTCCACTGTCGTCTCTCTAGGCCAGAAGGTTTGCCTAGATATGTTATATTTTGGGCAGTCTTGGAGTATGTGCTCTGCTGTCTGCAACGCCAATCCACATGTGCACATGGTTGTTTCACCAATCTTGAATTTTGTATACATGTGGTTGCGTAATCTATTGTGCCCTGTTCTGAGGCGCAGAATAATGACTTGTTCTGGTCTATCCATAACGTGGTAGTCATCTTGAGCAGGTTTTGGTGGCTTTCTGACTGATTTGATCATTCTTTTCTTTTGGTGGTATGTAACGGGCACATCAGGCTGTTCTTCTTTGGCTCCTTCCTTAGCCAATTGATCAGCTCTGTCGTTTCCGGGTACTCCAAAGTGGGATGGTATCCACTGTATGGTGACCTTATGCTGACTGCTAAGTTCAGAAAGTAGTGTCCTTAGTACTGGCAATTTCCCAGACAGGCGCGTCTCGAGTACTGATTTTGCATCTGTCAATAGCACCACAGGTTGTGTACCATTGCTGGTATTTAGTAATTTCTCTGCTGCTATCTTGATTGCCTCAATTTCAGCATCGTAGTTATGGCAGTACTTTCCTGTCGGTACTCTAGCTGTGTCCCTGGTATTATTTGGGTATTTTATGTACACTCCCGCTCCTCCATTTCGAACAGCATCTTGTGCTGACCCATCTGTGTAGACTCGGATCCAGAGGTCCCGTGGGTATTCTTCATCAAGGAAGCTGAGAGTGGCTGTTCTGCGCTGCACACTGTTCTGTTCTTCCTTGTCAAATATTCCTCTCACTTTTAGTCTGGATTTGTAATGATAGTCTATGCTCATCTTTCCATGGAGTTCGCTCTGGAATAGTTGTTAGGGGGATACCAACTGTGGGCAGATCGGTGGTTTCTCTGCAGAGTCGTTTGGCCTGGTGGATAAAACTACTTCTTTTCAACCGCCCCATAGCTAGGTTTTCAAATCTGTTCTTCATAGGGTGGCCTGGCAAGCTGAGGAACTTTTCTGCTTGTATTAGCGTTTTCGTATCTCTGCGCTCACTCAGTGCTTGTGTCCTCCCCATTTCCACTATAGGGGTTGATCTCATCCCTCCTGTGGTGACTCTAAGTGCTTGATTTTGCACTTTGTCCAGCTCTTGTAGTGTGGTTTTTGATGCCGAACACCACGCAGTTGACCCGTATTCCAGGTGTGGTGATCGAATGTTTCGGCCCTCTCACCTTTCTGACACTCTCAGGTGACGGTCCCGTCTGGGTCATGTCTCCCAGACGTCTTTCTTCTGTCGTGTGTATCTATCGAGACTTTCCATTGTCGACTTCACTATGTGTGACTGCCCAGTGGGCGAACACTGAGTATCCGGTACATCATAACGTTGACCCTGCACAGGAGAGGTTTGTTACTGAGGTCGTTTTTCTTGAGCGACGGTGACTAACATTGCTGGCAAAGTTGAACCATTTACTGCGTATCCTTGTCCCACCCCGTATTGCTCTTTCTCTATAGCTAGCTGGAGGTCTTTTCCGCTGGCTCGCTCAGTCTTTTAAGTGCCCTAGTTCTTGCTTGTCCCTTTATATCCAGTTGTTACACCACGTGCATACAGAGTTGGTAACAATGCCTCTTGCGCCTATTTCAATGGCGAAAATCCTGACGGTATATCCTTCTTATTTCAGGCTTGCGACCATGTCACTGTATTTCTCCATCTTATAGTTGTGCAGCAGATACAATATGAGTATAAACACAGCCAAAACCGAAGTAATGCAAGTTAGCAGATCGCCGGGCCCACTAAGTATACAGATAAATAACACGACTCTGAAACAAGTTAAAAAATTCACATTTCTTGGAAGTATGATCACAGAATGGCAGATTGGACAGAGAAATCGGAATCAGATGTCAAAAAGCTAGTGCACTTACAAATAAATTATCACCCTTACTGAAACATCAAAATGTACCCATGTCCGCAAAACGACAGATAATAAACAGCATATTCACACCAACCCTATGCTACCAATCTCAAACTTGGACTTTATCCAAATCACACTTTCGCAAAATCAACACCTGCGAGATGAGATGCCCGAGGAGAGCTGCCAACTTAACAATCTGAGACCGAGTAAGAAAGGCTGTTATCAGACAGACAGTGGGATCAACACCTTGTGCCACATTTATTGAAAGACAGATCAAGTGGTTTGGCCATGTCATTGACATTAGAATGCAACACCAACAACTACAATCACTGGCCTTACATTAAAGATCATCTGTGACGAGACCAAGAGGACGTTCAAGAAGAAATGGATTGACGACATCAAAGACATTGTACAATCACACGGAATGACACTATCCAGTGCCGCCCACCGGACGCTGGAGCACACATTATTCCTGCCCACGACAGAAGTGGAAGATGATAATAGGTGTGCTGTTCCTCGACTCTCTTGAACGGAACAGTTAGCTCGATTAGTACTAACTATTGAGTCGACTGAGAGCACACTACAATGTCTGGTCGCAGCTGAAACTTCCGGATTTCCTCTGGGTATTTGCCACGGCCCTGCAGGATTACTGTCAGCTCTCAGTCTTCAGCGCCCCTCAGGATGGATAGCAGGCTGTCGGGGCAATCGACTCCGTTGTTCGACTTTTACGAAGCGCATCCACCCGGTTTTGACAACAGTCCGCTTATTAGCCGGAGTATCGCTATATCAATCATGGCTGCCAGTTCGGTGAGGACCTTGTTGTGGTGCCATGTGAATCGGCCTTGCTCAATGGCTGCCCTGCACGCAGCAGTGCATGTTCTACGATCAGAGCCCTCTTGGTCTGCGTGTTGCTACACGGGGGACATGTTGGGTCTTCGGATAAACCCCATCTGACCAGATTAACAATTGATAGCAGGATGTCGTAAAGAACAAGTAAGCTTAATCTCAACGGTGGCAAGCGCCAGATATCTTTCCACGAGGACTTCTGCTGAGTTCCCTCCCAAGACAGCCACTGCCCTTGCTTTCTTATTTCTATTAATAATTATTCGGAGTAACAGTTTTGTCATGGGACTCACTGTGCGATGCTCATCGCATTCTAAAGCGACTGGTTTCACTAGCAGAGCTATAAAATGGATTTTAATAGGTCACAAGGAGGTCACTTATGTAGATCAATTTTATTTCGATGCATGAATCATCATCATCAAGTTCCCTGCCAGCTGGCGTAGGCATTCATGATTCTCCACAAATCGCAGTCTTTGGTGTTCCAGGTCAAATCTGCTGATGATATTCCTCCATGCCACCGTCTCAATCCATCCAGCATAATTTCTCTTGGCCTGCCTCCCTTCCACTCTTCTAGTTTCACTGGCCTGTTTCAGGTAATCATTGTTACTTACTCTGACAGTCCAAGGAATTCGCAACATTCGTCACAGGAACCACGTCTCTGTTGCTTCTAACTTCTTAATTTGTTCATTTATATTCCACGATTCACTGCCATACAGTAAAAATTTATTATCGTGGGGGGGGGGGGGGGGGGGGGAAGAGAAGATGCGGTTGCTACCCATTGCATTCCGCCGGTTTGTGTTTGTTTGACTCCACTACCCTTTGTCTAAAAAGACAGACGGTAATAAATAATATGGACAACAGAGTGAACTAAAAAAAGACAGCGAGGTTTATACAAGAGGCAACATTGCAGATATAGACAATACATTTCTAAAGAACAAAAACGAAGAAATAAAGTGAAGTACACGCGTCGCGGTAGTGCAGTGGTTTGAACGCTTGACAGTTGACAAGACGGTTATGTGTATCAATCTCCGCAGAGACGGGGACATTCTGCGTAAACTCGGTATCAGGAAATGTTTTGGAACGTAAAGACGGCCGGTATGACACATATGGAATCGCATCATTTTCTCAGGACTTCGAAAAGCATCGTTTAATTTATAAAAGTATTTTATTGTAGCTGAAAGATTTCACATCGCGTTTCCATTTCTTTCATCGGTTCCCCTTTAACTCCCAACCTCCTTCGGACCTCTGTTTTACTCCATAAAATAGATATTCGTCTTTGTATCATCTACTTCTGATTCCACGAAATACCCATCCGTCTGTATACCCACCTAGTTTTGATTCCATGAAATACCTATTCGTCTGTATACTCACTTAGTTTTGATTCCACACAATGCCTGTTCATCTGTATACCCATCTTCATCTATTGTTGATTCCATGAAATACCTGTCTAAACAAGTCCAGTACACTAAAAATAGTAGCACGTGTATGGACTACGCTTGAGTTAAAAGTAAGCTTTTTTTGAGAGGGGGAATTCCCCCTCGCTTTGAACTCAAGCGTAGTCCATACACAATATTTATAGTAGTGATGGACTGAATTTTGTGTGTGGATTAGTTTTACCTATTAACAATGTCCCTCGCCATCAGGTGAACCCACTCAGACTTCAGAGGTAAAAAAGCGAGCGATGGAAATTGGTTTGTAGAGAGCAGAACAAGAATCTTCATGGCAAAAATACCATTTTGCAAAATGAAAAACGTACTCACAGATAAGAAGCTGTCAGTTACAATCAGAAAAGGAGTTAAAACAAAAAGCTTTTAAGGTCATATGTAACATTTTAGTGTCACTCTTTGACAATTTTAGGTTACATTTTGTCATCTCAAGTCTTAAATGTCTGCATGTTTGTTAAGTCTTAAATCCTAAAGGTCGTGTCAATATTGATGAGTTATTATTTCAGAAACTTCATTTGTTTAGGCAAATATGAGTATGAAAAAATTCTTTCTATTTATGTTTGGCTTTAAAACCAAAGTGTAACCTGGTAACACCTCTGCAGTATCGAAATATCATAATCGAATTTGTCCACCGAGGAAGTCGCAACCAGTCCAGGTGTAAACAAATCCACGTGACAACCAGTCCAGGTGTAAACAAAACCACGTGAATCTCTGTTTTGGTCTGATGTCACTACTCTTACAAACATTTTCATAAGGAGTCTTTGGATTGTTCTAGGTATGTATGCTTTTAACTAGTTATCTTACATGGTAAAAATATTTAACAAAATGAAGCAATAGTTAATTAATGAAAGTTATGAATTAAAATGCTTGTTTTTAAAATTTTTAATAGGTGATGATTTTTTATATTATAATTCTACTCAATAATAATAATACTAGAGATATTTCGGTCATGTTTCTATATAAATTATTTATGGGACCACTAAAGCTGGATAGCCATTGAAAAATAAATTCCAACTATACGTTAATGAAGCCTGTATATCAATTTCAACGGAAGCATGTTAGGGTCAGTAACCATAATAAACATATCATCACCATGTGCCAAGCCGATAAGCGTGGGCGGTCATAATTCACCATATAACACGGTCACCATTGGGTGTATGTGATCGTGTCCATCTGGCTGAGACATCTGAATGTTTATGTCTTTTACCTTCCAATTTCTCTTTTCCCATCCATTTATTAGTTACCAAGTTTCCAATTTATTTACCCACATGTTAAAGAACTTAATGTCTCAAATATCTTGCTGTATACTATGTTAAGATTTCACCTCATCCAACAGCCTTATGTTTCTACCCATACATGGTATTCTTTATATTTCTTTCATAAGCCACGTTTCTGAGTCCAAAGTACACAAATATGGCAAATTTGCGAGTCTGGGGTAAATCAATAGGTAAGATTGTCTTCAACAGACATTTTAATCATGTCAAATGAGAAAAAAAAAATATTACACAAGGGCACAATTTAAAACCTTACTAGTACTCACCTAGTGTTAAATATTAAACAATGATCTACCAATATATGGCCATGATAGAATGGAAGCTTCATTTTTTACTTTAATACTAGTACTTATATATTATTAAATATTAACATATAATCTGCCATGTGGCCGTGATAGATTGGAAGCCATTCATTTTTTACTTTAATACTAGTACGTATATATTATTAAATATTAACAAATAATCTGCCATGTAGCCGTGATAGATTGGTTGCAGTTCATTCTTTCAGTATCCACAAGGATCGCTGGGTAAAACTCTTCAACAGTTTCAGTCATGTATTGTAAAACCATGACAGAAACAATTATAGCAGAAATGAGTATAGAATTCAATCGTGTATTCTGTCGTAAAGTCTCCATGTCGGTGTGGTAGTCCAGAAGAAACCATTCTCTTTTCATAACATCAGGTAGATTCGCATTTCGAAGTTAGCGAATAGATTTCCTAAGACAGCTTTGTCCCAAATGGACTGCTACACGACCCACAAGTGTCACCAGACTGTCAACAAAATACATTGACAAAACAAGAATTAACCTATTTTTTATTCAGGCACATGGAACATAAGAACATTAATGAAAATAGGAAAAACTGACAACTGTAAAAAAAAATAAATGAAAAATGTGAAAATTTAATATCTATGAATGAGATATCAGTTCTGTGGTAAAGAGATTATGAATGCAATTTGTAATCCCACATACCACGTTCAAAACGCAGCTGCAGGAGATCTGGAAGCAGACCACCTTGCGTTGCGCTAGTTTTCATTCAATGACAAACTACTGAACATAAACCTGTCAAGAAATCACAAACCGCAAAATTTTTTATTTAAATCTGGGGTTTACTGCAAATTCCTGTAAAGGGTATGCAACTAGATGAAGATGAGATGGGAAAAGGTCTGGGAAAATAAAAATAAATATATTAAGGAAGAGAAAACAAAAAGAAATAGGTCTATATGGAGCAACAGCCAAATCCAATGATAATTATTGATATATATCAGCTGGGGTTACCATTGTTAAGATAAAAAGGCAAATACATATAAATATTACACAAGAGGAATGCAATAAGAAGTTGATGTACAAAAGTGAACAAAGTAAAAATAACACAGAATATAAGAACCAAAAATTATATATAATATAGATAAAGGTAAAGTGTGGAAATGCACAAATGCCAGTCGGCGGGGCATATGATTCTCTTGACATGTAATATTCTGTTTTAAACAGAAATTTAAAGCAAATATACTACAATTACTATGTCTGTCATGTGGCCAATATGGATTGCCATTCATTCTCACTGTGTCTCGGGGAATCCCTAATATACTTGTCTATGACATTTTCAGCTATGTAAAATGATGAAGGAAACTATTGCGAAAGCAGACTTGAGTGCAGAAATTATATATATAATTCAAATTATCATAGCTATAATTAGTTATATTATACATGAGACCACCTTCCTGTGATGCTTCCTTGTTGAATCTCCCATCATCAAGATGATCTCATTTCCTACAGTTTATGTGGCATGCTTATAGTACTTCATGCATATTTGATCAAAAATGGATAAGAGCACTCATTCTTAAACATAAGATGTGCTAATTCCGAGGCAGCTGGTTCAACCCCTGCACCGGTCAGTTCAAAGCGACCGAATGCAAAAGAAATAAATAACAGAAGTATAATGGAGAAATGTGGGTAAGTATTAGGTTAGAGAGACAGAAAGATGTATGCAGAAAGCTGAAATCATTGGGCACTAAATAATAACATAAGCAACAACTGGAATCATGATGGCTCTCTGCTTCAGGCATGCAATGAAGACTGATCATTATTGTGTGGTGTAGAAACATGGACAATGAATAACTAAATGGAGGGCACAACATAAGAAATACAATGGCTAGCACATTTTCCTACTGTCTCTGCGGTCACATGGTCAAACATGGCATATTCATTACAAATGTTCAGGCTTCCAAGTCAGTTTGTTAGTTGTATATCCTTTACAGGACATCGCAGTCAACCCTAGTATTTTTTGGCTGTCTGATTTCTTGGCAAGGTTATGTTTAGTAGTTTATTGTCATTGCTTTCTGAAAGACAGGCACACACCAAAGAATGAAAACCAACGCAAGGCGGTCTGCTTCCAAATCACCTGCAGCTGTGTTTTGAACGCAGTGTGCAAGATTACAAATTTCATCCATGAGCCCTTCTCTATGGCACTGGCTTCCAAGTCAAGCCTGTTTAAAAATGCACACCAGGAAATGTCCTGTGAAGTAAAGACAGCCGGTATGATACTGGCCATCACCCATGGAGCGGCCATTGGTCTATAAAAATATGGGGCTAGCATATACACACTGAGACACGTTAAGGGGTCCTTTACTTGTTTCAGCATGTGACCATATAAATAGGAGGAATATCATGGCAGGAGGGGAATAAAATAAGGTGTTTCAGTCATGTAGGGAAATTCACACTTTGTTACAGTTTTACAGGACTTGCTGGGGGAAAAGTGGTGGAGAAACATGCAAGAAAAAGTTACATGTGGGAGACAAAATTAAGACAGGTTGAAGCCTGTATGAGGCATGAGAGCAACGTGAAGACACGGGGCTGAGGCTGTGAAACTCATTACAGCTGGCCTTCTGTGTGGGGATGGCACTTGATGATGAGTATCAGATAACAGACTGATCAAAAGAGTGTATTAATTCATGTGCTAATGGGGTCAGCTTGGCCGAATGGATAATAGCGCTAATTTTTAAACATCCAGTGTGCTGATGCCGAGGTAGCGGGTTTAACCCCCACACCTATCAGTTGGACTACAATGCTGACTTCTCGCCCTTGACTTGGGGACTGTAAATTACAAATACCCCTAAAGTCGGAGCTGAGTTCTCCTGATGGTGAGGGACACTGGTAATAAGGAAAGCTGATCCTCATACAATATTCAGTCCAGTGCACTAGAAGTAGTAGCCGATGTACGGATTACACGTGAGTGCAAAGCGAGGGAACAAAATACAAATTTGCAAATACTTTTCCATGTCATGGTGAAATGATGTTACGATTCTTTCCTTACTGTCTTCCTCAATCTATTTTCTTACTGTCTTCCTCAATCTCTTTCTTTACTGCCTTCCTCAATATCAATTTCATTAATCTTTACAAGTTGACCATGTGGTTGTTTCGGGATTTGAAATTTAAATATTGAGCACAACCCACCACTGGCAACTGCCGATCTTTACAAGTTGTTTCCAGTTTTGTTTTTTTTAATTTCATTTTCCGAATGTGGCCTCATATCTGTTTGCAATATTGTGTCTTCATCATTGTGTGCCATGCTGATAAGTGTTGGAGACCTCGGTCTGCAGTCTCTCATAAACACCAGTCTTGGATCTGCTATCTTGATTATTTTCATCAAAATTATGTCAGCTATCACTAAGATTTCAAATTTATTTCTCCACATGTGCCCAAAAGCCTTGACTGTCTGTCTAATTTCTCTGATCATTTTATGGTTTGTGTGTTTTTCTTAAGAACTGCCTCACTTGTTTTTCTCTCTGTTCATGGTGTTCCTTACTTTTTCCTTGGAGACCACATTTTCAATGCCGTTAAATGTTTCTCATCATGCTTGCTTACTGTCCATGTTTCACATGCATACAACAGTTTAGGTTAAATATGGCATTTCAACACCCTTTCTCGCTGCAGTTAGAAGCTCTTGATTGGCTCTTTCAGAACATATGAATGACTAATTTTGGCTCTCTAAGAATTTTCAGCATTCTTCTGTGGCTTCAATGGATATTGTCTTTTCATTTACTAATTGTCCACATGCAAAAGTTCTTTTTCTTACTTCTCAAGTAAGTATTTACATATATATTCACAAGGGTTGATTATCACTCAAAGACGTGGAGATTACAGGTGATGCTAGACAACATAAAAAAAACTGTGAAAACTGTAGTTACCAAACCATAAATTTGAACTTGTCACCTCAGATTAATGACAAGGCTTTGCTGCAGGGAAAAAGTGCTTAGACACATGGCCAACTTGTCACCCTCTGAGCTGTCTTAGTTGCCTCCAGGGTTCCACAACTGATATTTCTGTGTAATGACAGGATATATTATATAAGATGTCAGTTTGTAACCAGAAGTGTTTTGCTTGTCCAATACTATTATTTATTTCTGTGACACATCTCTGATCTTCTTCTTTCGTTTCGTTTGAAATATGTCTATAACTGCAAGTGTTGTCTCTTGTATGAATTTAACTATCTTTTTTAGTTCACTCAGTGGTCCATAGAGTTTATCTTCCACTGTCGTCTCTCTAGGCCAGAAGGTTTGCCTGGACATGTGTACTTTGGGCAGTCTTGGAGTATGTACTCTGCTGTCTGTGACGCCAATCCACAAATGCACATGGCTGATTCACCAATCTCGAATTTTGTGTGCATATGGTTGTATAATCTATTGTGTCCTGTTCTGAGGTGCAGAATAATGACTTGTTCTGGCCTGTCCATAATGTAGTATCATTATTTTCTTTTGGTGATATGTAACGGGCACATCAGGCTGTTCTTCTTTTGCTCCTTCCTTAGCAAGTCAATCAGCTCTGTCGTTTCCAGGTATTCCACAGTGGGATGGTATCCATTGTATGGTGACCTTATGCTGACTGCTATGTTCAGAGACAAGAGCGGCTCGAGTACTGATTTTGCATCTGTCAATAGCACCACAGGTTGTGTCCATGGCTGGTATTTAGTAATTTTTCTGTTGCTATCTTGATTGCCTCAATTTCAGCATCATAGTTATGGCAGTACTTTCCTGTTGGTACTCTATCCGCGTCCCAAGTATTATTTGGGTACATCTCTGATGATATGAATGTACTCAAGTTCCCATACTTGCCCCAAATTAATACCATTGAATTTATATGTATATTTGGGCATAATCCATTTCTTTCATTTTACCATTTGCTGTGGTCCTTTTGTAACTTTCCATAGGCACCGTATTTATAATTTTCTTAACTGTTATCAACACCATGCCACCAGCAAAACACAGAGATTTAATGACTACCAACTGGAATATATCTTTTGTTCTTCTTCAGTTCTCTTTTGAGGGAAATGCAACACCCCTAATTGTACCTCATATGTCCATGTATCCAACTTCGGCCTGCATTTATGCAAGGTTTGCTTCCTCTAGATGGATTCCATCGAAGTGACAGACTTTGTCTACCTTTGGGTAGGTTTTCTTTCCAAAGTTCTGCCAGTGCAGCAGCCCTAAGCCTTTATGATTTACAACTGCTGTGGGATTGTAACGTGCTCATGTTTTTCGCCCATATCTGAGGGGGCTAGGTATCTCAAGAGATAAGGAGGGCATGTTATAGCATTAGATTCATAAGGTTCCAGGACTCATTCTCAGCCCTATTATGTGGATGAACACTGTCCCTCTTGAGCCTGAAATGGACTCAGTAACCTCTCAGCCAAGGCTCCCCACTAAAAGTCTGATGGACTTCTTCTCACTTTCATCTTTCAAAAGATCTTTTTATATGTTCAATGATATTTATAATGAAATGTTCATAGGATATTTATAATGAAAACAAATCTGTGGACAGTGCACATTCCAGTTGGATACCTGTCTCCACCTACTGAAATGTTCCTAACTGGTTGTTAGTTTGTACAACTAATGCTTCATGTCAAAATGCTAGATTTTGTATTCTTCTTTGTTGTTCTTGTGCTCGCTCGCTTTGAGTTAGTTAGTTAGTTAGTCGTTGGATCAACATCACGGCACACGGTTTAACCCATAAGTGCTCCATTTTCCTCCTAACTCAAACCTGAGTCTGGAGAAACTCAGCTCAATGCACGAACTCTGTTGCATCGGCAAGGATCCTGAAATACTTTGGGTAGATTTTTAACTCGAAATTTTGTCCGGGCAGCGCCGTTAGGCTACTCTTTTTCGATTTCCAACTGCCAAGGGATTTTTTACGTGCGCAACAATACACACGGGCGTCCGATCTCACTACCCAGAGACCAGGGGAAATTTTATTACTGGAAGTCCAGGTGGATTTTTTAAATAAATCCCGGTCCTCACCGGGGCCTGAACCCGGGACCTCCAGCACTCGAGGCGGACACCATACCTCGAGACCACTCAGCCCCCTATCGCTCGCTTTGAACTCAAGTGTAGTCCATACACACTACTTCTAGTAGTGCTGGACTGAATTTTGCATGTGAGTTAGCTTTCCCTATTAACAGTGTCCCTTGCCATCAGGAGAACTCACTCTTGACTTCAGAGGTACTTGTAATTTACGCCCCCAAGTCAAAGATGAGAAAACATTTAGTCCAACTGTCCGATGTAGGCCGGTCTCTCTGGCCGAGGGGTTACACCACTTTCTCCATAATCCCGTTTATAACGCAGAGTCTCGTAGCGGGCAAGAACTGGGAGCGGTTCGTCCCCCGCTGGTGACTTTCGAGATAACTGAGCTGGCTGCTCAGAAAGCAATGGCAAACTACCGAGCGTAATCTTGCCAAGAAATCAACAGACAATTGAAAGATGCTGCTGTTGACAGCGATGTCCTGTAAACGGATATGCAAATTTAAAAAAAAAAAAAGTCCGGTGTAGGGGTTGAACCTCTTTACCTTGGCACCATAAGATTGGATATTAAAGAACAAGCGTTCTTATCCTTTCAGCCATGCTGACGTCCATTTCACATTCTAATATCATGGCCATCAGTACTTGATATTTTAGTTGTTTACTTCCTGTTTCTGTCAAATACATTTATCTGATCAATGAAGCATAGGTAAGGATTTGTTTTTACTTTAATTGCTAGGCCCCCTTCCTACTACAAGACTACATTGTTGATCACTAATTTCTGTTCTCATTGTTTTTTCCAACACTTCTTAAGCTCATGATTCTCATTAACAATGTTGGTACATGACTTGAGACATTGTGCAATGATCTTCAAATGTAAAACATCTGGATTCTCAGGCAGAGCTATAAATATATATTTTAATAGGCATTTTTGTTATGTACCGTATTTTACGAACTATGAAACGCTACGGACTATAAGACACACCTTAATTTCTAAGCAATTTTAAAAAAAAATAACACTGGACATTTTTATATTAATTTCGAGTATAAGATGCACCTGAATTTTGGAGGCAATTTTTTGAAGAAGAAAAATGCGTCTTATACTCCGTAAAATACGTTACCCACTTTTATAAATGTAACATCTTGTCTGTCTCACCTTGAAATTGTGTCTTTCTCGGTGTGACATCTTGTCTGTCTCACATTGAGATTGTCTTTCTCCTTGTGACATGATGCACTACACATGAAAGCAACAATATCCCACTAGGTAATATGATATGCCCATATATGCCCCCCACCCCCTTCTTTATAAAATAAAATACACATATGATGCTAGCCATGTTTTGTGGACTCAAGGGGTGATGTGGTCAATATCATACCTTCACTTCTTATAAACCGACTACCTTTACTTCTTGGCACACATTTTAGGCTGGGTTGACCTTGGAGCACAGGTCTATTTTGCAAACACACCCCAAGATGAATTCAAATCCATGGCCGCCAAGCAAGTGAGTTAGCTACTTTGCTACTGCAATTCCCATTTCATTACATACTCACTGTATAATGAAAATAAACGGGGACAGCTGCTGTTTACTGCTGATCATACCACATTCTGTATTTTGACATCTTTGTCATCAGTATTAAACTGTTCTATTCAATTTGCTCATATGTTAACTGTGAAATGCCTATATACGGTCTATGAAGCATAATTATGGATATAATTTTACTTCTATTGCTCTTTCCCATATTTTCCTATTTATTCTTTTTCTGCAATGTCTATTCGTCTATTCCAGCATGGTTCACAAGCAGGATAGTGTATCACGAGCACTGTAGTGTATAGATGTCCATTTTCTAGCCCCGAACCACTAAGGCAAATGTCTTTTGACTTCGACAGTTGAAATTTCTTTTCTGCATTCCTCCTCCCATTGGCAGTCTGACTTCCCTGGCATATGGTTTCTGCCTTCCCACACACTGGTACCTGGCTTCCTTGAAAGACGACAGTGTTCCATCGCTTATTTCTGGTCCACCTTATTTCTAATTCTTCACATGATGATTCTGAGTAACAATTTTGGCACATGATTCAGAAGACTTACTGTGCAATGATCTTCACATCTAAAGTAGATTTTGGAAAAGCTTTAAATCATCTAGTGCCTTGCTGGCTGATGTGGGCGATCATGTCTCTCCATAAATTGTGGTCTTTGACAGCATGGATCAGTTGTGTTGACTCCCTTCTGTTCCATGGCACAAGACTCAGGAATTTTCTTACGATGTCTACCTCTGTTTCTCTTTCCACAAATCATTCCAGTTGTCACATGTTCTAGTTTTTGTCTTCTCATAACGTGGCCAAAAAATCTACTGCCTTCTGATTGTGATAAGTTGTCTTTGCGACTTAGCCTCCCTCAAAATGTCCAGGTTGTTCATTTTGGCTATTCAAAATCTATAAATATGGATGTTAATAGGTCATCAGAAATGCACCCACTTTATTTAATAAAATTTTCCCAATTCAATTGGTTGTCAGTCTGTTCTTACAGCTGCTGTTTAGCTGCTGATAATGCCACATTTTCTAAAATCTTTGCCACCAGTATTTAACTGTTCTAGAAGTTTTATGTCCTCACAGTGCCAGCTCTGTGCATTTTGTAATCCCGCACACCACACTCACAACACTACCGTGGACAATTTGACAGCAGACCACCTTGCATTGGTTTTCATACAATGGTATGAGTGCTGGTTGCTCAGAAAGCAATAGAAACTACTAAATGTAAACTTGCCAGGAAATCACATACACCCAAAACATGAAGGGGATATGCAACAAACTTAAACAAAAACAACTGTAATCTTAATCAGGTCTATGAAGTGAAAATATACATGTAAGTTTACTTGTACAGCTTTTTATGATATTGTCTTCAGAACGCATATGACATTGTTTGTATCCTTTCTCATGTCAGGTCTACATTGTTCATCTCTAATTTATCCTATTTCTTACTCTGTTCAAGATTCTCAGTAATAATGTTGGCATAGACCATTAGATAGACTGCAATTATTTTCACATCTAAAGCCCCTGGCACTTTGGCAAACCTATTAGTACAAATCATTAAGAACATACCCACGTTTATAAATGCCATTTCACTGTGACATCTTGTCTGTCATGGATGCACTGAAGAACACAACATGTGAAAGCAAAGACATCTCACTAGTAAGATAAAACCATTACTTGATAGCATCTTTTTCCCTCCTCAGTATAACATGGACTAAGCAATACGTAACTGGATTCTTAACTTACCTATGCTTACATCTGAAAACCCTTCTTCACTTTTACGATGCTCCTAGTTTTCATCACCTGTGAAGATCCAGGATAAAAATATTTCACACTGGCATCAAGACACTTCAATTGGTCAGAACAGGTAGTTTATCTTTGCTCAGCTATAGTACATTGAAGAACCCATTGTGCACATACCTGCTAATCTTCAAGGGCACCGAATATTGTCATCACACTTTACCCCCTGCCAGAAAGCTGTAAGGGCAATTGCTGCCTTGCTATGTGGTCATTAAGATATATAATCTGTACTTCCAACATGTGTATTTCGCCTGTGACAGGATGCCCTGAACATGGCCATTTATGCAACATGGTCTCTTCACTCCCTGAAACTTCCCACCTAGCTTCTATCAACTCCTATTTCATATTAAATGGCAATGCACAATTTTGCTATCAAATGCACAACATCCATACATTACATTATGAATTATTCTTTCTTTCTCCGTGACCAAGAATTAATTTTTAGGCAGGAAATTGTTAGTAACTGCCATTTTTGTGAACTATTACAGTGGCACTATCTCTGCTGATGACTGCAATTGTGCACATGCATATAGAAACACATCAGTGTCACAACATTTCTGGTATAAGAAAGCACTTAAAATATTACTTTTTGTGCAACCCTTTTAATAATTTTTGGTGAGAATTTAGAATGATATGTTCTAGCCGGTCTCCCTGGCCAAGAGTCAACAACATTGTGCGTAATCCTGTATATCCACATGGGGAAAACAGCAGCTGCGAGAATCGACAGCAGTTTGCACCGCTGCTAGTAACTTATGGGGATATGTGAGCCGGTCGTTCAGAAAGCAATGGCAAACTACTAAACGTAAAACTTGCCTAGTACATCAATAGCAGCTGAAAAATGCTGGTATTGACTGCAACGTCCTGTAATATACAACATTTAATTAAAATATTATAATAATGTAATATGCAACATTAAAAAAAAATATGTTCTAGAATTTCATAACATGCCAGACTAATATTTATTACATTTAATCATAGAAACACAAGTTTTTATACTTTGCACTTGATGAATATTTACAAAGAAAAAGACATGATGTTGAAGTTATTGTTCTTACCTTTCAGGTTAGAAAATACCAGAACAGAGGATGTCAAGACTTGCTGCTGCAGACAGGATCCATTCAGCAGAAGAGTGTCCGACACAAGAAGGAAGACCTGCCTCTGAAAACACTGGACTCAACATAAGCATGGATGCACCCGAGGGCAGGCAACTGTCAATTAGGGAACTCATCTCTGATGCTGTGTGGAGGAGAGCAAACAAATATACATTTTATGAAAGTGATAAAACACCCTTAGATACTGCTGTTCAAGCTTGTAATGTGAAATCTCTGGATATATTTTTAGACTGTGTAGATTTAGATGAACAAGTTAAGACCAGGATGGTCAGTAATGCCTATAGAAACTTTTTTCATCGTTATTTGAGCCAGATTAGCAAAGATCACGTTTCAATGGTCAAACGACTCTTGGAATTAGGAGCAGATGTGAATGGTGGGCCATCTGTTTTCCCTCTATCTGTGGCAACTACAGCTGGCAGTTATCCTCTAGTTGAGTTGCTCTGCCAGCATGGTGCTGATCTGAATGAGACAGATTTTGGGTATACTCCATTAAGTATCGCAGCAGAACATGGTCGTTATGACATGATTGAATTGATGTTAAAATTTGGAGCCAACGTTCATGATGAAGTAGTGTATTACCAACCAGTTAACCAGGCCCTTGTTCATGGACACACAGACTGCGCTAAACTTCTACTGCAACATGGTGCATATTTTGACATTGAGGATGCTTTACGCCGTCTTATAAATAATCAGAGTGTGGCCTACATTAACTTTCTGCTTGTGTATTACAGGCATGAAACTCAACAATATATATGCGAACATCAGCAGGATTTGCTATTGTCAGCAGTTAGAGGAACAAATGTTGAATACATTAGCCATATTATTGATATTGTATTTGACATTAAAGGTGAGTATCCTTGTCGGGAAGAATTGTTAGCTGAGTCTGAAAGCGAAGAAGTTGCCACATTTCTAATTCAGAAAGGAGCTGATGTAAATAAGCTAGTAGAAACATGTGGTGGCTACACTCCTCTGTATCTGGTTCTAGGTAGGAAGAATATATGTACCACTCACCTAAGCTAGAGGTAGCTAAAGTACTGCTTGAAAATGGGGCTTCTCCTAATATTCATGGTGACACATCGCCATTAATGCTTGTGGCTTTAACCAACAACAGTACAGATCTGCTTCAGTTACTATTAGACTACGGGGCTGACATTAACTGGAGAGACAGCAAAGGTGAAACTGCATTTTCCTATTCTGTCTATCAAGGTTGTGATAGCAATGCTGAATTTCTAATCAGCTATGCTGAAGAGAAACATGTTATCAACTCACAAAACAATGAAGGATTGACAGCTTTGATGCAAGCAGCAAGATACAGCAATGTAGCTGTGGTCAAGGGAGTGATAAATCACAACCCTGGTATCAATATGACTGATAGCAATGGCAATACAGCCTTGCTGCACGCAATAAACAGAACCGCTGATGATGGCTATGACAATGGGTCTTATGACATTATAACCACTCTAATTAATGCCGGTAGTGATGTTAACTTGCAAAATGATGATGGCCTGTCACCATTAATGTTGGCTGCAAGCAGATTCAGCAAAGAGGTTGTACAGATTTTACTGGATGCAGGAGCTGAGATTAATGCCGTCAGTAAAACAGACAGGACAAAGACAGCCGTATCATACTTCCAGCCCATGCCTCGTAATATAGTTATAACAGCCTGTCTAAGGGTTTTCCTTGCTCAAGGTGCCAGTTTGTCTTATTTACAACCTAATATGTTTAACAGAACTTTACTTTGTAATGATGGTGACACTATTTGTAAATTTATAACAAATGGAACAGGGCCCATATCTGCAAGGTCAGACATCTACTTCTCACCTGCTGATGCCACATTTGATATATCACCTCTATGCACAGCACTGATAAGTGGAAATGCATCCCTGGCTCGTCATTTTGTTGACATCATGTGGCTTACAAAATCTGATCTGACTTCACTAACGCATAACAAACCTGTTCGTTCATATCTGGAAAAGAAAAACCATACACAGTGTTTGAATCTGCTTGGTGAGATGTCTTCACAGCCAGTGTCCCTGTTCAGGCTGGCTTTTGTGGAAGTATCATCTGCTGTGGGGACAACCCCTGGCCGTGAGAACCGTGTCAACAAGTTACCTCTACCACGGTTGTTGAAAGACAAACTGTTGTTTAAATCAGCTGTAGACTTTGTAACACCTACAATAGACAGGATTCCTTTTTGGCGTATGCCCTTTGATCGATCTCCTAAAATGTACATCCGTGTGCTTGATTGCTGTAAATGCTGTCGGGTGTGGCAAAATTTAAATTTGAAGAGTCAGTTTACAGAAGAATATTATGATTGTCAGTTTAGAAATGACGATATTGGTTGTCTCTGTTTTTCATGTGTTGAACACTGTTGCAGTGAATGTTTAGCAGGCATGTAGAAATTTGAGTAGGTCAAGCTGTCTATCTCACACACTGAAGATTGTGGGTTTATATTTGGATGGCACAATACAAATGATGAAGTGGGGAAAGTCAAGACCTTTAGCACACAAAGCTTGACCACTTCTTACCACAGAAAACCCTTACCTGTCGAAGATTAATATCCGTACCTTTTGATGTAAATATTTATTCAACATGACCAGCATTATTATATCTGTTGATGGTTTCATGAATCTCATCTCATTAACTTCTCATCTCGTTGTATTTCTCTTGCACCTTGCATTGTCTAGGTGAAGCATAAACAGCTGGAGAGTGCCTGTTTATGGGTGTCATATATTGAGATTCTCTCTGCCCAGAGTTTACATGGTTGGCCTCTTCTTCTGGTTCCATTTGGTCTGTACATCATTGCTTGTTGTGGTATACTGTCAGTTGGTAGCCTAAAAAAATTGTTGCATATCCTTTACAGGACGTAGCAGTCAACTCCAGCATTTTTGGAAATTCGTGATTCCTGGGCAAGTCTACATTCAGTAGTTTGCCATTTGCTTTCTGAATACCTGGCATCCATACCATTTCATGGAAAATTATTATGAACTGCATAAATAAAACCCTTCGCCGTGGAGCCGGCCTTGTTATATTACCAAACCATTTATCTTGCTGTTTTCTGATGAAATTCAGCACTGCTATAACCCCCACTGTGGTCATTTCATAATTTCTGATTTTCTGTCTTCATGATACATTGAGCATTTCTTCTCAGGAATCTCAGGAATGTAATTTCCGTCACAATTTTTCCTTTCTATTTTTCTGTCATTGTCAGGTTTAGCACTGGTAGCACAGAGTTGGTAGGAAAATTATGCTGTTTCGTGATTTTACTGTTAATAATAAAACATTTAAAAATATGATTTCTTTTATATGCATGTCAATGATTAATGGATGTACACCACGAAGTAATAATTGTTTAACATTACTGGCATTATGTCTGTTGACGAAAGTGATATATTTATTTAACACTACTGGCATAATGTCTGTTGATGGGTTGTGAGATTTGTGTGATTACTGTTGTTGCATAAGTGTATGTAAATTGTAAATAAAAACAAATAAAATTTTATAACCATAATAAATAAGTATTGATGGTGTTTAACTCATATATTAAAAATTCTGTTTTTGTTTTGTTTGGTTAAAGAGTTTGGGTAAGTTTGATGAATTAATGACAATGAAGACTAATATAATACAGCACATGTTTGTACTTGGGACTCACTATGTAATAACAGAAGGCAGTAGCACAATTAGAACTTATTATTCTACAGGCACCAAACCTGGACAGAGACAATGACATGGGCAAATATCATCAGCAGAGTTGATCCAGAACTGAGATGTCTGGAGAGACAGTGAAGCCTATGGCGGCTGGCAAGGCACATGCTAATGATGATAATGATGACCAAGCCATAAGATTTAATTTTATAAATATATGGTGATGTTTACTGTTGAGGAAAATAAACAGTGAGAAAACAGGTTACAAAGGCCACATTAAATGTAAGAATAATCTGCTTATAGCCATGATGAAGGGAAAAGCTGATGATGTCAACAATGAAAATGGGCAGACATCTGATCAAGAAAAGAAACTAGAAGAATATAACACATATAAAAATTGCTATAGACCAGTACAAACTGGTGTACACGATCATTTTTATCGACATCTTCCAATCTCCAACAGCATGCATCAGTTCTTGCCATAACACAATGCAGTCAAGAAATTTCTACCTTTCTTTCCTCAAATTATTCAAGTTGTCGCAACATGTTCCACTTTTTCTCTTCTCATAATGTGACCTAAAAGGTTTCAACTGTCTCTTTCTGATGTCTTTGCTTTTTTCTAAACATTTATAATACACATTTAACTGTAAATCTTCTGTAAAACCACATAAAGGAGGTCTTTGAGGATTTTCTTGTTTGCTTACTACTTGTTCAGGATTCATGCTAAAATTGATAGGAATTTATTGCATAAGATTTACATTTGATAAAATGCAGCTTTTGCTTGTCTCATTCAATTATACATTATTATCCTGGTTATTTTTCTAAGTGAATAGGTACAATTATCTTGGAACAGTAATATCTGATGGTAGATGCCCTGAAGAGATTAGAACAAGAATCACCATAGTGAAAGTAGACTTTAGCAAGATGAAAACATACTGACAAAGATGTCAATTGAAATTAGAAAAAGAGTATTGAGGTGCTACATACAGCCTGTACTTTTGTATGGATGTGAAGCATGGACAATGAGCAGTCAAGCTGAAAAACATCTGATGGCTGTGGAAATGTGGTTTCTGAGAAGAATGCAAAGGATACCATGGACAGACAGAAAAACCGATGAGCAAGTCCTTCAAGAAACAAATGAAAATTATAAATTGCTTAGAGAAATTAGACGTAGACAATAAAAACTTTGTGGTATGTTATGAGAATACATGAATTGGAGAACTTGGTGACAACTGGCAAGATCGAAGGGAAGAGACCAAGAGGAAGACAAGAAGTAAATACCTGGATGGCTTTGCCACATTGCATGGTGGAGGTAGCATTGTGGAGACAGAAACACAGAGCTAATCCACGACTCCGGTGATCAAGTGAGATGGCGAAACATGACCGCCCACACATATCGGCATGGCACATGTCATGTCAATAAATGTTTATCATCTCACATGATCAGCAGAGTGTCAGATCAGTAATGTATTGTGTCATTTAGCCATGCAATCAAGATATCCAGGCATTTATCACTTTGTCTATCTCATGCTCTTTCCCATCAAGTTTGTAAGTTGTTGCTAAGTTTTTCAAGTTTATTTCTCCTCATGGCATGCCTGAAAATCTTGATGGTTTGCAACTAATTTCCCTAATAAACTCATTGTTTTCAGCTGCTTTTGAAATGAGTGCCTTAACAAAATCCCATAGAAGCGAACAAAAGAAAAAGAAATTTCCCATGGAAAAAACATGACCAACTTAGGCCTAATCCCGCCAGACTGCAAGTGCTGTGCTGAATCATGATCTGATTATGCAAATATTCACCTATCTTGGCAGCACTGTGTCACAAGCTGCCACAATTGATGACGAAGTGAATGCAAGAATCTCCAAGGCCAGCACAGCATTTGGCAGACTGTGCAAGAATTTATGGGGCAGAAATGGAATAAGTCTGCAAACATAGCTGAAAGTCTATAAAGCAGTTGTATTATCCACACTGCTATATGCTTGTGAAACATGGACTGTTTATCAGTGACATGCTAGGAAATTAAACCACTTCCACACAGTCTGCCTTAGGAAGCTATTGAAGATTAAATGGCAAGACAAGATCCCAGACACTGAAGTTCTAGAAAGAGCATCCATGCCCAGTATTCCACACTCTACTAATGAAAAATCAGATTCGCTGGGCTGGTCACTTAACTCGTATGCCAGATCACAGGCTCCCTAAACAAATTTTTTAAGGCGAGCTGCGTTGTGGTAAACGCTCCCAAGGCGGCCAGAGGAAACGCTTTAAAGACACTCTGAAAATCTCACTGAAAGCTTTTGGAATTCATCCTGACACCTGGGAGACTGCTGCTAAAGACCTAATTCGTGGCGTACATCATTACATAAGGGTGCAGTCACTTGTGAAGCAACCAGGACTGCAAGAGCTGTGAAGAAAAGGCAGGACAAAAAAAAACCACCGCAGTAGATCCTCCTCCTGGAACGTTAGGGATTCTTTGCCCACATTGTCAAAGAACATTTCAAGCCAAAATAGGCCTTATCAGCCATCTTAGAACTCACGGCTCCATACTTTCAACCCCAATGGATGAAATGAATGGTCATCATCATTCTTGATGGACAAACAACATGCAAATATGCTTATCTGAAGTGGTAAAGTTCCAATTTGTGTCTTGCATACATCACTGCTGTCTTAGGTTGGAGAGGGGAAGGAGTGCTCTGCCTAAAAGTTACCATGAAGAGGGTCGTTTAGCACTGGGATGGGAGAAAAGTCTCTAAAGACACCAACCTCACTCAGTGGTCCATATAGTTATCTTAAACTGTTGTGTTCCCAGGCCAGAAGGTCTGCTTATATATGTCATATTTTGGGCAGTCTTGGAGTATGTGATCTGCTGTCTGCTGCTCCAATTTGGCTAATTCACGAAACTTGAATTTTGTATACACGTGGTTCCCTCCGCTAGCCTACGGGACACCCTTGGGCAAGGTGGAGTACCCGTTTAGCCCCCCGATCAGGGTTACGTGAAGCCATGGGTGCAGGTGGTGGATGAAGATGGAGAGCAGCCGACAGATAGTTGTAGGTTATGGTCTTCACCTTCACGACGGTAGGCAGAGGATCTCTTTTTTGAGGAGACAATGGCTACGGTCACTGACCAGTATGGTCACTGCTAGGAAGGAAAGCAATGGCAAACTACCTTCTTTATAAATGCCAAGAAAATATGTTGTGTGGACTCATCGATAACCAGAGAAACGGCGTAAATGGGTGCTCCATAGGAGCAGCCTCGCCCGGTAGGGATAGTCATGCGCACCAGGTGACTCCAGACCGTCAACAGGCTACTAGGTGCAAAAGATTAATATCATTGAAAGTAGGAACTTGGAATGTTAGAACAATGAATGCAGATGGAAAATTAGAAAACATCAAACAAGAAATGGAGAGAGAGAAGATTAATATATTAGGAATATCAGAAACAAGATGGAAAGGGGCAGGGATAAGGACAGGAGAAGAACACCAAAGAGGTGTAGCCATTATATTAGATAAACAAACAACAAATTCTGTCAAAGGATATCAAGCTGTGTCAGACAGAGTTCTATTAGTAAAATTAAATGGTAGACCTTTTAATAAAAATATCATTCAAGTATATGCCCCAACAAGTGAATGCAGTGAAGAAAGTATAGAGGAATTTTATAACGACATGGAGTCTGCTTTGAAGAACTGCAAAAAATCAGAAATAAATATCATAATGGGTGATTTCAACGCAAAAATAGGAAAGCAAGGCGATGGATGCAGTGTAGGCAACCATGGTTTGGGAGAAAGAAATGAAAGAGGATACAGACTTGTAGAATGGGCAAAAGAACAAGAAATGGTTGTAGGAAACACCTGGTTTAAACAGCATCCTAGAAGATTATGGACATGGAGGAGTCCAGACAGCAGGATTAAAAACCAGATAGATTACATCCTGATTAACAGAAGGTTTCGAAATGCGTTAACAGTCGTAAAAACAGTTCCAAATGCAGACTGTTACAGTGATCACAGATTAATTACAGGCACATTGAGGGTAAAGTTAAAGAAAGTCAAGTATATAGCAGGAAACCCTAAATATGACTTGTGCAAATTGAAAACTGACAAAGAAATACAAGATAATTTTAACATAGAAGTAAAGAACAAATTTGATTTATTGTCTGATCTAGAGATCCTATTTCAAGATGTAGATGATCAATGGGAAATGCTGAAGAATTCAATCAGTTGTGCAGCAGAAAAAAACTATTCCAAAATTAAAGAAAGTGGGCCGTAAGACATGGATGACTGAAGAAATTTTACAACTAATGGAAACAAGAAGACAGAACAAAAATAATCCTGCTAAATATGAAGAAATTCACAGAAAAGTCAGAACCTTATGTAGGGAGGCAAAAGAAACATGGCTTGAGAAAAACTGCGAAGAAATTGAAAAACAACACAACAGTAAAAATGCGAAACTAATGCACAAAAGAATCCAGGAGCTTACTAATCAAAGAACACGCACATCAGCAGGCTGCCTAAAGACAAAAGATGGAAGAGTCATAATAGAAAAAGATCAGATCTTACATGTATGGTCAGATTATGTGAAAAACCTTTATGACGACAACAGAGACGAACACTACGATGTTCAAAATAATAATGAAGGACCAGCAATTTTGAAGATGGAGGTTCAGAATGCTCTTAACCATATGAAATCTGGCAAGACCCCCGGTTCAGACAGTGTCACAACAGAAATGATTAATGCTTTAGAAGAATATGGAATAGATAAAGTTACCAGTCTGCTTAATACAATATATGATACTGGAAATATACCTCATGAATTATGTAATTCTGTATTTATTGCAATCCCAAAGAAATCAGGAGCCTTGGAATGTGATCAACATCGAACAATTAGTATAATGAGTCACATCACGAAGATTTTGCTAAGAATTATCATGCAAAGAGCTAGGAAGAAAATACAACCTGAAATAGGAGAAGAACAATGTGGGTTTGTAGAAGGGAAGGGTATAGTAAATGCTGTGTATTTACTGAGAACCGTAATTGAACGATCTATAGAAGTAAACAAAGATCTACACCTTTGCTTTATTGACTACACAAAGGCTTTCGATAAAGTGAGACATGTCGACATGATAAGGATGCTTGAAGATCTACAAATTGATGGAAAAGACCTTAGACTTGTAAAAAACATATATTGGAAACAACAAGCTGCCATAAGAGTTGATAATGAAGTAGGCCAATATCAGCCTATTAAGAGAGGTGTGAGACAGGGATGTGTAATGTCTCCAGATCTGTTTTCCCTGTACAGTGAAAATATTTTCAGAAATATTGAAGATATGGAAGGAATCAACATTGGGGGACGATGCATCAATAACATTAGATATCCAGATGATACAGTCTTGATTGCAGACAATGAACAGGACCTGCAACATTTAGGAGATGCAGTTGTTACACACAGTGAACAACGAGGGTTAGAATTAAATTGTAAAATGACACAGATTATGGTCGTCACTAGGAAGAACGAAATACCACAATGCAATATACAAGTAAATGGGAATATTCTTCAACAAGTGAATAGGTATAATTATCTCGGAACAGTAATAACATCTGATGGGAGATGCCTTGAAGAGATTAGAACAAGAATCGCCATGTCTAAGGTAGCCTTTAGCAAGATGAAAAACATACTGACCAATAAAAAGATGTCAATTGAAACGAGAAAAAGAGTGTTGAGGTGCTACATAGAACCTGTACTTTTATATGGATGTGAAGCTTGGACAATGAGCAGTCAAGCTGAAAAACATCTGATGGCTGTAGAAATGTGGTTTCTGAGGAAAATGCAAAGAATACCATGGACAGCCAGAAAGACCAATGAAGAGGTCCTTCAAGAAACAAACAAAGATCATAAACTGATTAGAGACATTAGACGTAGACAATCAAAATTTTTGGGCATGTTATGAGAAGAAATGAATTGGAGAACTTGGTGACAACTGGTAAGATCGAAGGGAACAGACCAAGAGGAAGACCTAGAAGCAAATACCTGGATGGCTTGGCCTCATGGCATGGTCAAGACAGAAACACAGAGCTGATCCACGATTCCGGTGATCAAGTGAGATGGCGAAACATGACCGCCCACACATATCGGCATGGCACATGTCATGTCAATAAATGTTTATCATCTCACATGATCAGCAGAGTGTCAGATCAGTAATGTATTGTGTCATTTAGCCATGCGGTCAAGATATCCAGGCATTTATCACTTTGTCTATCTCGTGCTCTTTCCCATCAAGTTTGTAAGTTGTTGCTAAGTTTTTCAAGTTTATTTCTCCTCATGCATGCCCGAAAATCTTGATGGTTTGCAACTAATTTCCCTAATAAACTCATGGTTTTTAGCTGATTTTGAAATGAGTGTCTTAACAAAATCCCATAAAGGCGAACAAAAGAAAAAGAAATTTCCCATGGAGAAAACATGACCAACTTAGCTAATCCCGCCAGACTGCAAGTGCTGTGCTGAATCATGATCTGATTATGCAAATATTCACCTATCTTGGCAGCACTGTGTCACAAGCTGCCACAATTGATGACAAAGTGAATGCAAGAATCTCCAAGGCCAGTGTGGCGTTTGGCAGACTGTACAAGAATGTATGGGGCAGAAATGGAATAAGCCTTCCAACTAAGCTGAAAATCTATAAAGCAGTTGTATTATCCACACTGCTATATGCTTGTGAAACATGGACTGTTTATCAGCGACATGCTAGGAAATTAAACCACTTCCACACAGTCTGCCTTAGGAAGCTATTGAAGATTAAATGGCAAGACAAGATCCCAGACACTGAAGTTCTAGAAAGAGCGTCCATGCCCAGTATCCACACTCTACTAATGAAAATCAGATTCGCTGGGCTGGTCACTTAACTCGTATGCCAGATCACAGGCTCCCTAAACAATTTTTTACGGGAGCTGCGTTGTGGTAAACGCTCACAAGGCAGCCAGAGGAAACGCTTTAAAGACACTCTGAAAATCTCACTGAAAGCTTTTGGAATTCATCTTGACACCTGGGAGACTGCTGCTAAAGACCGTAATTCGTGGCGTACATCATTACATAAGGGTGCAGTCACTTGTGAAGCAACCAGGACTGCAAGAGCTGTGAAGAAAAGGCTGGACAGAAAAACCACTGCAGGAGATCCTCCTCCTGGAACGTCAAGCATTCTTTGCCCACATTGTCAAAGAACATTTCAAGCCAAAATAGGCCTTATCAGCCATCTCAGAACTCATGGCTCCATACTTTCAACCCCAATGGATGAAATGAATGGTCATCATCATTCTTGATGGACAAACAACAAGCAAATATGCTTATCTGAAGTGGTAAAGTTCCAATTTGTGTCTTGCACACATCACTGCTGTCTTAGGTTGGAGAGGGGAAGGAGTGCTCTGCCTAAAAGTTACCATGAAGAGGGTCGTTTAGCACTGGGATGGGAGAAAAGTCTCTAAAGACACCAACCTCACTCTTAATGATGCAAACCCTTTTTAGAACTTAAATGACTTCAACACCAAGGCATAAGACTTCTCAAACTAACTGTCAACCGCAACACATGTGGGGAATGAGAATCCTGATATTCCTCTTCTTTTGTTTGCTTGTAATTTGTTTATAACAGCAATGCTGTCTCTTGTATGATCTTCATAGACTTTTTTAGTTCACTCAGTGGTCCATATAGTTTATCTTAAACTGTTATGTCTCCAGGCCAGAAGGTTTGACTATATATGTCATATTTTGGGCAGTCTTGGAGTATGTGATCTGCTGTCTGCTGCTCCAATTTGGCTAATCCACGAAACTTGAATTTTGTATACACGTGGTAGGGTAAACTATTATGTCCTCTTCTAATGATTTGTTCTGCTCTGTCCATAAGGTGGTAGTCATCTTCACTTGGTGGCTTTCTGACAAATTTGATCATTCTTTTCTCTTGGTGGTATGTAACGGGTGCATCAGGTTGATCTTATATTGCTCATTCCTTAGCCAATAAATTAGATCTCTCATTTCCGGGTACTCCACAGTGAGATGGTATCCAATGTATGGTGACCTCACACTGGCTGCCATGTTCAGAAAGTAGTGTCCGTAGTACTGGCAATTTCCCAGACAGAATTGCCTCAAGTACTGATTTGGCTTCTGTCATAGTTATGGCAGTACTTTCCTGTTGGTATTCTGACCGTGTCCCCAGTATTATTTGTGTATTCTATGTACACTCCCACTCCTCCATTCCGAACAGCATGTTGCACTGACTCATCTGTGTAGACTCGGATCCAGAGGTCCTGTGGGTATTCTTCATCAAGGAAGCTGAGAGTAGCTGTTCTACGTTGAAAAGCTGTTCTGTTCTCTCTTGTCAAATATTACTTTCATGTTTGGATTTGTAAAGATAGTCTATATACCTCTTTCCATGGAGATCATTCTGGAATAGTTTTCAGGGGATACCAACTGTAGGCAGATCAGTGTTTTCTTTGCAGAGTCGTTTGGCCTGGTGGATAAAACTGCTTCTTTTCAATCACCCCATTGCTTGGTTTTCAAATCTTTCTTCATAGGGTGGCCTGGCAAGTTGAGGAACTTTTCTGTTTGTATTAGAGTGTTTGTATCTATGTGCTCTCTCAGTGCTTGTGTCCACTCCATCTCCACTACAGGGTTGATCTCATCCCTCCTGTAGTGACTCTTAAGTGCTTGATTTTGCACTTTGCAAAAGTACTCAGCTCTTGCAGTGTGGTTTTTTATGCTGAACACCATGCAGTTGACCCATATTCCAGGTGTGGTTGCATGCTCTGTTGATAAACTTTGCAAAGTATATTTCCGCTGGCTCCCCATGTGGTTATACTTAGTTCTCTTCTCTTATTGGTATTCCATTATCTGAATGATACCTGCCTTTTGTTTTGGAGAGAGGGCAAATAGGGTGTTGCTGCACTTGCCAGTGTTTATGCTGACACACCATCTATTTGCCCATGCAACTAATGCATCTACAGCACTTTGTAGCGATCTGGTGGCCACTGATGCATGTTCATTTGTGCTCCATAGAACCAGGTCATCAGCGTACATTGACACTTTGATTCCATGTGGTAGTTTAGAAACAAGATCATTGATGAAGATTAGAAGAAGTGTGGGGGACAGGACTTCACCTTAGGGAAGACTGTGACGCAGTATTTTCTTGCTATTGAATACATCTATCTGTACTCAGGAACTTCTGTTGAGCAAGTATTCATTCACCCATTTGTACATTCTTCCATTGAGTTTATAGTTTCTCAGTTTCTTCATCAGACCTTCTTTCCAGACTTTGTCAAAGGCTTTCTTTAGATCTATTCATGCTGCAAGCACCAGTTTCTTCTCTTGGAATGCATCCTCAATTTCCTGAGATATGTAGGTTGTCTGATCTTCAGTAGAGTAATACTGCCTAAAGCCAGCCTGCTGTGGCATAAGGATGTTTTCACTTTCAATGTACCACTGCAGTCCGTGATTGATGATACGTTCCATTGTTTTGCAGAGACAGCTGGTGAGGCTAATTAGTCTGTAACTGGAGGCACTAGAACTGTCTTTCCCTGATTTTAGGAGAGTTATCATGATTGCTTCTCTCCAGGCTTGTGGAACACTATCTAAGGTCCAGCAGTTATTGAAGAACTGCAGCAATTTTATTTTGGTCATTGTTCTTAGGTTCTTGATCATTTCATTGGAGATACCGACAGCTCCTGGTACTTTCTCATTTACAGTTTTGATAATGCTAGCCCCAGTTCGCTGATCGTAATAGGTGCCTCTAATGCCTCATGTACTATTTCATTCTGTCCTGCATGTTGCCACTTCTCTCGATTATCTTTTGTTTCTCTGGACTAATTTTGATGTTTTTATCTTGTGCAAATGAGTCCGCAAATGGTCAGCTGCTTGCTTTCCTGTTAAGATGTTTCCGTCAATATTAGTGCAATCTTTTCTCCCTGTGCCCTCATTGTTAAGTTGTTTTACTAGCTTCCACAGCTTTCTTGTGTCTCTTTCAAAGTTTAGTTACTGTTTTCTCCTGCCAGCTTTTCCATCTTGCCTGTAGCTTGTGCCTTTGAAATTTGAATTTTCCGTGCTGGTATCTATTGTGGTGCTCTTGGCTGGGTTTGGCCTCTGCTTGCTTTCTACATACTTCCACATCATTATGCAATTGTTCCAGATGACTACTCCAGTACGGTTTGTATTGTTTATGAGCTTCTCTTGGTACTGTTGCTCATGCTGCCTGCAGTATGCATTTCTTAAACTCTTGAACTACTTTATTTATGTCTTTATCTGTGTTAAGGTTTTTAACCATTTTGCTGGTGCAATGTTTGGACATTGCCCAGTGCTCTTTCTTGTAAGTCCACCTTGAGAGGGTGCTACTTCCACTAACAAACTTAATTTCTATGGTTAGAAAGACTCGCCATTGTTTCTCAACAATTTGTATGATATTCCACTTAAGGTCTGGTGAAAAGCCAGGTCAGGTGTAGTTGTAGTCATGGTCTCGAGTAGAAGGTATGTGGGTCAGACTGTTTGTTAATCAAGATGAATCTATTCTCATCCTGCCAGTCTTTCAGTCTCTCTCCTGGCTTGTCCATGTGATCACAGCCCCAGCTCTGTGAGTGGCTGTTGTAATTGCCTCACACAATCATTTTTCCAGTGCCTGTGGGTGGTCACTTGGACAGTAAATATTGGTAAGAAATGTTGAAGATATGAAAGGAATCATCATTGCGGGACATAACATCAATAACATTAGATATGCAGATGACACGGTATTGACTGCAGACAATGAGCAGGAGCTGCAACATTTAGCAGACGCGTTAGGTGCACACAGTGAATAACTTGGCTAAGAATTAAATTGTAAGAAGACATTGATTATGGTCGTCACTTGGAAGAAAGAAATACCACAATTTAATATACGGATAAATGAGAATGTTCTTAAAGAACTATCTCAGAACAGTTATAACATCTGATGAGAGGTGTCTTGAAGAGATTAGAACAAGAATCACAATAACAAAGATAGCTTTTGCAAGCGGGACAAGACACTGACCAATAACAAGAAATAAATTGCAATGAGAAAAAGAGTATTGAAGTGCTACATAGAACCTTTACTTTTGTATGGATGTGAAGCATGGGCAATGACCAGGCAAGCTGAAAAACATTTGATGGCTGTGGAAATATGGTTTCCAAGGAAAATGCAAAGAATATCATGGGCAGAAAAAACAATCAATGACCAAGTACTACATGAAACAAATGAAAATAGTACATTGATTAGAGAAATTAGACGTAGACAGTCACAATATTTTGGACATGTTATGAGAAGAAATAAATTGAAGAACTTTTTGACAGCTGGCAAGATTGAGGGGAAGAAAACAAGGGGAAGGCAGAGAAGTAAATACCTGGATGGCTTGGTCATATTGTATGGTTGAGACAAGAACACTGAACTTATTCACGACTGGTGTTCGCATGAGATGGCAAAACCTGACCGCCCACGCTTATCAGCGTGGCACATGATGATGAATGCCTCACTGGGAAATGAAAGACAGAAGAAGATTACATCATATCTAATACAAGATACAACATTCTGTTAGGCCTGACTGTAATAATGTATATTTGCTAACCAGTTCATTAAGAAAACATCAACAAGAAATGTATTAACAGTTTAAAGGAAAGTTGAGCCAAAATGTTTGAGGTACTCTTCAATTTTTAAACTACTTCTCCTGATCACCCAGCTAAGACTAGGGGTAGAGGTATCCCCTATCAAAGGAGATGTAAAACACCTAATTTCCTCTGTTAGTCTATGGGACATCCTTGAGCAAGGTGGAGTATCTGTTTATAACACTCCCGCCCCAAGGGTTACATGAAGCCATGGAAGCACGTGGTGGATGGAGTGTGAGAGTAGCCGACAGATTGCCGTTGGTTATAGTCTGCACTGATTGATTGATTGATTGATTGATTTAGGAATCGACATCACAGCATTCGGGGCATTCCCATAAGTGCTCCGTCCCCATCCTCAGCAGCCAGCGAAGAGTGTCCAACCTGATAGTACCAGTAGCAACTCTGAGTATAAGTCCTTCTCTCGCCTTTTCCTTTGAGCGCTGAGCGTCTAGCCAGATTATTTTTTTTTATCCCTTCGTCCTCCTCGTTGTCTGCATTCTTGCCAGACCATGGTAACCATTGGCTCCTCCGGTTTGCACATGCCCCACAAGGCCGCAGCATGTCTGCCTTGTCCTGTATCAATACTTCCACCAAGTTCTGCAGAGCCACCAATCTGTCCGACTGTTCATTTCCCAGCAAACACCGGCATGCCCCAGGGGCCGTAGAAAAGATCCAGAGCGAATCTGTCACCCCGGTGACCTCCGAAGCCGAAGCAACCACCCACACTAAGTCTGCCCGTCCTCACCCTCGTCAGCGATGCTTTCTGAGTCAGTTTACAATCACGATGTTGTGTGTGTGTCGTATTCCTCCTCCATCGAGAGCGCAGTGACTGCCTTCCACTTCCATTCTTAGCTGGATGTTGTGGTATCATATGCCAGGCTCTCCAGCTCACATCGACCATCCTGCCCTCTGAGTGAATAAAGCAGATAGCAGATGATTTCATCAGTATAAAACAATGGCTATGCCATCAATAGTAAAGGTGACTGCCTAGAAGGAAGCAATGACAAACTACCTTCTGCAAACCTTGCCAAGAAACCCTAACAACCATACACAATTTAGGAAGATTTTGTTTGGGAAACAGAAATGATTGTGGTGACAAATTAATTGATTTTTGCACAGAAAATGAGTTAACAATAGCCAACATACTTTTTAAACAACACCCAAGAAGACTCTTCACATGGAAGTCCCTAGATAGTACAACCAAAAACCAGATAGAATATATGTGATACAACAGGAGATGGAGATCAAGCATAACAGTGGCAAAATCCTTATGAGTGTGCTGGCTGTGATAAGGATCATTAGTTATAGAAGCGAACTCCCGTGAAGGTAAAATTCAAAAAGCTTACTCAAGAACACTTCGTTTTGATCTCACAAAATACCAGATGCAGACACCGTATAAGTTATTAATTATTTGGTTCCTGAATGTCTATACGGAGGAAATAACACTGATAAATTTAGCAGTACAACTAGAGAATATTTTTGATAACATCAGCCAAAGATCTTAATTCCAACCAAGAATAAGCCGTAAGCCATGGATCCATTAGATTAATAAAACAATGAATGGAGCTGAACAGAAAGGAGGCAGTAAACCGTTAACAGCCGGATAAGTATACATCTTTAACATGAGAAATAAGAAGAGACAGAAAGAAAAAAACCAATACATAACAAGATAATTAGATGTTTGCATAGCCTTTACATACATTGCTGGACCAGCAGACATCTTCAGCTGATTGTTGATTTCTTGGCAGATTACGCTCCATTAGTTTCATTGCTTTCTTAGCGCCAGCTACACCATACCCTGTAAGTTACGATGCGATTCGCACACTGCTGATTCTCACCGTCGTCACGTTACTTACGAGAGTATACGAGATTACGGAGAAAAGTCGCTAACCTCTAGGCCAGGAAGCTGGCATATACAAGATGGTTGTACTCATTAGAACATATTATGAATCATGGAAGAGTTACGAAATCTTCCAAGATGTGGGAAGTTATTGACAATAAATGTTCAACCTCAAGTTAAATATTATCTGAGACAAAGTTGGGAGTACTTTTAACAGATCTAGACCAATTCTAGAAAGGATGGCAGGAATACTGCAATGGAATGTATGATACTGAATGACTTGAGGATATGAATTGATACATGAACCAGTGACACAGAGACCGAACTGACCTCATTAATTGAAATTGAATGGGCAATAAAGAACCTGAAGAATGATAAATCACCAGGATGCGATGAGATACCAGTTAAACTATTTAAAGCAGGAGGAGAAAAAGCATCTACGTATATATCTGCATTATGTAAAAAATATGGGATATGGTATAATGCCAAAAGATTGGAAGAGCACTATCTTCATTCCATACCAAAACAAAAAGGCAATCTGAAATTAGGCCCAACTATAGAACTGATGCCTGATCATTATTCAAGTAAAATTCTACTAAAAATCATATGGGAAGACTTCATAAGAAAATGGAAGATGAGATTAACGTGATTCAAGCTGAATTTAGACAAGGAAGAGGAACAAGAGATTACATTCTCAACATGTGTTTAATAATAGAGAAGTGTAGAGAATTTAATGTAAACTTATTCTCATGTTTTGTGGATTATTCAAAGCCATTGGACTGTGTACAACATCAGAAACTTTGGGAAATCATGGGGGAAATGGGCTTTCCATCACATGTAGTAGAACTCATAAAAATGCTCTATCTAGACCAACAAGCAGCAGTTAGAATAGATGGCGAGATATCAGATTGGTTTGACATTAAGCAAGGAGTCTATCTGGGTTGTGTGCTGTTCCCCTATTTGTTTAACCTTTAAGCCAAAAATATGAGAAATGTTAGAGCTAATAATATAACCAAACACATGGTTTAAACACCATAAAAGACGACTGTACACATGGATAAGCCCTGATAAGAAAATACGCAACCAAATTGACTACATACTAATTAATAAAAGATTTAGAAATGCTTTAATGAATGTAAAGACAATGCCTGGTGCTGACTGTAATAGTGATCATGTACCACTATGTAGAAGAGATTAAAGAGAGGGAAAAAAATGGTTAAGAACATGCGACTTAATAAAGAGGTTCTGAAAATAGATAAAGAAATGCAAGAACAATACAGAGTGACTGTGAAAAATAGGTACAATGCAATAACTAAAATACAGAGTATAGATGAACAATGGGAAATGTTAAGGGACTCCATTCATCAAACTAGCAAAGAAGTATTACCGGAGAGAGGCAAAATAGCTAAGAAAAAATGGATGAATGAAGATATCTTAAAACTGATGGACAAAAGAGAGTAAAAATGACAAACAAGAATACGCTAAGATAAATAAAGAAATAAAAGATAAATGTGGGAAGGCTAAAGAAAGTTGGTTTTAAACGAGCAATGCAAAAAAATTGAATTAAATTCCATTAAAGATACAAAAAATATGCACAGACAAATCAGTGAGCTTACAGGAAGAAAAATAAGAATAAATACAGGGTGTTTGAAATCAAAAACAGGAAAGATAATATTAGAGGAAGATGCTATAATGAAGAGGTGGAATGAGTATATAAGAGAATTATATGAAGGAGAAAGGGAAGAATTAACAGAAGATAGTAACTTAGAAGGTCCACCTATTCTGAAAGAAGAAGTCGCTGACGCTATGAAACGTATGAAGAAAGGAAAAACAGCTGGGCCAGATGAAATCACAATAGAAGAATTAGAAGTATTGGGAGAATTTGGAGTAGATATATTAACCAAAATGTTGAATGATATTTACAGCAGTGGATATTTACCCAGTGATATGCTGAAATCTGTATTTATAGCTATACCAAAAAGACCAGGAGCAATTGATTGTGAAGATTTTCGTACAATTAACCTTATAAACCATATCACTAAGCTTCTACTCAGAATCATAATGAGAAGAACCAAAAAGAAAATAAAAATGGAAATTAGTGAAGAACAGTATGGATTTGTGGAAGGAAAGGGCACAAACAATGCAATTTATACATTACGGACACTAATAGAAAGGTCAATAGAGAAACAGAGAGACATATATTTGTGCTTCATAGATTATACTAAGGCATTTGATAAAGTAAAACATGATGAACTGATTAAAATGTTGGAAGATATCAACACTGATGGAAAAGATTTAAGAATAATAAAGAATATTTACTGGAACCAAGTAGCAGCAATTAAAATGGGAAATAAAGAGGGTAGTTACGAACAGATAAAGCTAGGAGTACGACAAGGGTGTGTCTTGTCACCAGATCTTTTCTCCCTGTATAGCGAAGTAATAATGAGAGAGATCAAAGAGATGCCAGGAATACTAGTTGGAGGTTATAATATAAATAATATACGCTATGCAGATGACACAGTATTGGTGGCGGATAATTCAACAGACCTACAACAATTATTAGACGTTGTAGTAACAGAGAGTGCAAGGAAAGGACTCTCCTTGAATATCAAGAAAACAGTAACAATGGTAATATCAAAGAAAATGGTGACACCAAAATGTGACATAGAAATAGAAGGGAAAATCCTTAACCAAGTTGATAATTTTAGATACCTAGGGGCATTTATAACATCAGATGGAAGATGTACAACAGAGATTAGGAGCAGAATAGGGCAGGCAAAAGCCGCATTTCAGAAAATGAAGAGTATCTTATGCAATAAGTCACTATCACTGAATGTAAGAAAGAGAGTGCTGAAATGCTATGTAGAACCAGTTTTGCTGTATGGCAGTGAATCTTGGAATGTAAATGAACAAATTAAGAAGAAATTAGAAGCAACAGAGATGTGGTTCCTGAGACGAATGTTGCGAATTCCTTGGACTGCCAGAGTAACTAACGACGACTGCCTGAAACAGGCTAACGAAACTAGAACTTTATATACAACAATAAGACAGAGACAAACAGCTTTCCTCGGTCATGTGATGAGAAGAGAGGCATTGGAGAACATCGTAAAAACTGGAAAGATCGAGGGGAAGAGAGGCAGAGGTAGACCAAGAGAAGTGATGCTGGATGGATTGAGATGGTGGCATGGAGGAATATCAGCAGCAGAGTTGATCCAGAAAACCAAAGACCGAGATCTATGGAGAGCCGTGAACGCCTACGCCAGCCGGCACGGCACTTGATGATGATGAATAATATAACCAAGGAGCTAATGTCCTAAATGTCAGTGGTCATGAAATATTAGAGATTCAATATGCTGAAGATACAGTACTGCTATCCACATAAAACAATGGTATAAAAACAACTAATATCTCCCCCCCCCCCCCCCCCCCCCCAAAAGAAATTTTTTTTAAAAAAAAACAGTGAAAATCACAACTTACATTTTAACATAGCAAACACAAAGATAATGCATACAGATAAAACCACTATGGAGAATGAAACATATATTAGTGAGGAAAAATTGGAGGTGATGGACAATTTTGAATATCTTGGGTCATTGATTACCAACAATGGTGACACAATGAAAGAAATTAAAAGACGACTATCGATTGCTCTTCAGTAACTAAAACAAATGAATAAATTGTGCAATGGGACAGATAAAACTGCAACAAAAAAATTAGATCATTAAAAGCATGCATCCTCTTCCCATTGCAATATAATCTTCCCATTGCAATATGCATATGCCCGAGAAGAAAGGAAGAGGAAGGCCAAAGAGAAGATTTGTGCAGGATGTGGCAGATGATCTCCAGATTGGTGTTTTGGACCTGGGACATCTTGCTTAGCTTATGATCGAGACATTTTCGTTTTGATTTTCCGGAATTTTTTTGATTAATAATATAAAATATAAATTATAAATATAAAATAATATTATGGGAACGGGGTTCTGCAAAGGACATGCTGGGTATGATTATGATTATCATATGAATCAATGAATGAATGAATCAACAGAAATACAATTTGAGATAAATGTAGGGTGAACAGAAATATGGTGTTAGATAAACATGAAACATCTAAAACGCATACGTACATAGAACAGCTGGAAAATTAATGTGAAAATATACATAGCCCAGAAACGTACTGCACTCAGAGACCCGCTTCTGTGAGAATGTCAGAATGACACTGGGCGGTGGCATCGGTGGGCAATTCCGATTCCGATTATCTATTTGCGATAACTTTTATTTGATTACAAGTCTTTGCTGTGTGTAAGTCATTGATTAGTTAGTTAGTTAGTTAGTTAGTCGCAGTTCCAACTTCACAGCAACGGGTCGTCCCAATTATGCTCCGTTCCTGTGCCAGTGAATATCACACAAAACGCTCCCCACTGCCCAATGTGAAAAGTGGAAAAGACAAATAACAGCCCGCACAGATAGTCTGTGCATAATGCCACCACCAGAATGTCATCACACCAGTCCCCCACGAAACGACGGAACCATCAAGCCTCCTTAGTCGCCTCTTACGACATGCGTGGTAGTCCGGGGGGGGGGGGGGTAAGCTGTGACCCTCACACTGGCACGGCCAGACACGAGAGGTACATTGGGAAAACGAGGTGCCTCATCAACCAACACAGAACTGGTACTATTAGCCACTGGACGCTGATGCATATGCTGGGGGGGGGGGGGGGGGGGGGAAGAGGATCTGAGCACCTATGGACATGTCCAGAGTGCAATGAAGATACCCCAACTGATAAACTGATAAGTGATAGTGACTTATTGCAAAGGATTCTTTTCATTTTCAGAAATGCAGCGTATGTTTGCCCTATACTGTTCTTAATCTCTATTGCGCACCTACCACTAGGTGTTTAGAATTATCCACTTGCTTTAGAATTTCTCCTTCTATTACCATTTCAAACTACTGAGCGTCATCTTGTCATCACTAACGGCATTATAATAATTATATATCAACATTATCTGGTTTAATCAATGACTTCTCCCGTGTGTTGCCGGGGCCCATAAGGGAAGCAAAGAATAGCAACACTACAAGACTACAGTGTTGCTATTCTTTGCTTCCCTTATGGGCCCCGGCAACACACGGGAGAAGTCATTGATTAAACCAGATAATGTTGATATATAATTATTATAATGCCGTTAGTGGCGTTAGTAATGCAGTAAAAGAAGTGGAGAAATTAAAATTAATGTCCTAGAAATGAGCTGGAAAGGATCTGGTAAAATTAGTTAGCTAATTAGTCTTTCCTCTTGAGCCTAAGGCGGCGCATAGGGCAGAAGTCATGGCTCTCCATGTCTGGCGGTTCGCTGCTACCTGTTGTAGATCTTGGATGTTTACTTGGCCGTTGAATGAGCCTTCTCTGATGATGGTTCTACGCAGGGTCTCTCTTGGTCTTCCCCGTTTTCTTTTCCCTACTGGTGACCATATGAGGGCTTGGTAGGGGAGTCTTGTCTTGTCCATTCTGAGTACATGGCCGATGTAGTTCCAACGGCGTTTTCTTATAAAATTGGATACAATATCTTGCTTAGTCTCTTGTCTTATTTGCGCATTGGTTTTGAAATCTGTCCACTGGATGTTTAGAATTCTTCTAAGACATTTGTTCTCAAAATTGTCTAATTTTTTTAATCTAAAGCTACCGTTGATTTCCAACTCTCACATCCATACGTTAACACTGGAATCACACAAGAGTTGAAGATTTTAAGTTTCGTATGTTTGCTGAGTGACTTTGACTTCCAGATGTTTAACAGTTTATTGAAGGCACCAGATGTCGGTGAGATTCTAGATAATATTTCTGGTGTTGAGTCGCCTGTAGATGTCATTTTGCTTCCTAGGTATGTGAAGCTGTTGACTTTTTCAAGAACATGGTTGCTTAATTTGGTGTCGCCTGAACTGTTGGTAAGATCAATAGTTTTTGTTTTTGTGGTGTTAATTTGGAGACCAATTTGTCCTGAAACATTTTGGAGATGGTTTATTTTCTCTTGGGCATCTGGGTGTGTTGAACTCAAAAGCACTATGTCGTCGGCAAAGTCCAGGTCTTCTAGAATTTTGTCAACCCAATGGATACCCCTATCTGGTAAAATAATAACAGCTAAATGCACAATCATGATGCAAGACATGATGCATACGAAAAAGAAGTAGGATTACTTAAAGCATGCAATAAAAAGAGAAGCAGAATTGGTAAGATGAGCTGCTTTACTAGAACACAATCACAAGTCTCAAAAGGTCGTTGCTGCTAGAGCCTTCGTTAGCACATGAACAATACAATAAACATACATTGATACAGTTACATTAAATATATACAAAAGCTAGCTGATATTAATCCGTTCATGTGTCCAGTTGTCTGGTTTGATTCGTACGTTCAGTCGAAATGAGAATTCAGACTTAACTCGAATTGCACAGCACACAACTGGATACATGACGGATTAACATCAGGGTAAGTAATTCGTGACTTGAACAATCAGAGGCCAGGGCTGTGATAAAATTCCAGATGTTAGGAAGGTTGTGGTGGGGGGGAGGGGAGAGGAGTGTGTTCTACAGAAATACACAGGGAGATGGAATAAATGCTTCATAATCTCTATCTTTCAAATGCTTCAGTTTTGTAAAGTAAAGTGCTAGTGTAGACAGTTTAAGTATGGTCGCTCAATTTTTGTTATCTGCCGAGGCCCGTGAGACCATACTTGGAGTGAAGAAAATGATTGCCCAGGATAGAGAAATGAAAACTCCAGAGATAATTAAAGCTAATTCAGTAAACTGAGTTTTAAAAATAAAACTGTTAACACAATATTACAAACTGAGTTAAATAACTGTTAACACAATATTACAAAGCAGACTGAACATGTAAATAAATGCCTGTTCGCTGGGTTCCGCCAGTTGGCAAGTGAAAATAACCATACACGTGTGAATTGCTGTCAACAATTGTTCAAAAAATGCCAGTCAGATAACATTCCAACGAACACGGTGACAGAAGATCAGATTTGTCTTCACCATTATGACATCGAATCCAAAATGTCCAGCATGTAATGGAAAACCCAGGCCACCTAACACCCGTCAAGCCGAGAGCACGGATATCAGCAAGAAAGATTGATGCCGGTCTTTTCTTGAGACAGTGTGAACTTAGACATGCATGGCTTAATCTTTGAGACAAGCATATCGTGTCATCTCCGGGAGTCTCTCTCAGGGAGTCTCCGTGGCGAAGTGGTTAAGCCGTTTGACTTGTGTTCCGAAGGTTGTTGGTTCGATTCCGGGCCGCGCCCTTCGGTTTACGAATTAGATGTTTCGGAGACTCCTGTGGGTCGTTGCTAAAAGCTACGGAGTTCGTGCTTTGTGCGACGCTTTCCTTGCTACGGAAAGAGACAGAGCCATATGGGATAATACCCTGTGCAATGAAGTCGACCATGTCGACTTTTAAGCGACTTTTTTTTTTTCTTGAGACACTAAAGATGTCCTATTGAGATATTATCTGCATCTTCATAACATGGTTGATGGAAATACTATACAGATGTCCTTACCAATTTAGAAGGGGGGGGGGGGGGGGGGGGGGTAAGCTGTGACCCAAAATAAAATTAAACCTTTAAATAATCTAGAGTTATCATGCGTTGAGAATTTTTCTTTGCTTAATACCACACGCTCTCTCACAAAGCACTGCTTGTGCGACCAAGAGGTCTGGGTGTTAATACTGAGATTCTTCCATGCCCACTTTAATCTTCAGATTTGCGTCAAACAAGATTTATCCTCCTCAAATGTTACTAAATAATTCAAGGGATATTTTTGTTCATTCCCTTGCTTTAAACTCAAGCGTAATCCATATATGAATTAATAATTCTAGTAGTCATCAACATCATCAAGTGCCCTGCCAGTTTGAGTAGGCGTTCATGCCTCTCCACAGATCTCGGTCTTTGGTGTTCTGCTGATGATATTCCCCCATGCCACCGTCTCAACCAATCCAGCATTATTTCGCTTGGTCGGCCTCTGTCTCTCTTCTCCTTGATCTTTCCAGTTATCACAATGTTTTCTAATGTCTCTGTTTTCATCAAATGACCTAAGAAAGTTGTTTATCGCTTCAATTAACACGCAGACAACCCCCAAGTGCTCATCTATACAGACGGATCTGTTGTAAAGAAGCAGAGAAGTGCATTGGCATTTATAGACCGTTCAGCGGGCCGAACCGTCCAAGAATCCAGTGGTGCCCACACTGTGCCCACGAGCAGCATGACGATGGAGGTGATGGCAGTAACACAGACTTTCCTATGGCTAGAATCACAGTATTATACCAACAACGTTTGTATTCTAAGTGATTCAATGAGCATGATTCAGAAGGTCGAAGCTGGATCTGTACGTAGACAGTGGACTGAGTCGCTGAGGAAGTCTGTTGTCCGTAAAGTCACCTTCATCTTTGTCCCGGGACATGCGGGAGTCGAGGGAAATGAACGAGCTGATAAACTGGCTGGCTCTGCACCCCCTGCAGATGGCCAGCCCATGGATCGTGCCGATGTTACTAACGTCCTTAATGACATGTCGAGAACAGAAGACTTTGACGTCAGTGAATCCACATCGCTGTCCAGGATGAAAGACTTGGAAGTAAGAATTGGCAAGGCCAGACACGAGAGGTACATCTGGAAAACGAGGTGCCTCGTTAACCAACACAGAACTGGCACTATTAGCCACCGAACGCTGATGCTTATGCTGGGGGGGGGGGAGGATCTGAGCACCTATGGACCTGTCCAGAGTGCAATGAAGATACCCCAACTGATAACTGATAACTGATAGTGACTTATTGCATAGGATTCTTTTCATTTTCAGGAATGCAGCGTGTGTTTGCCCTATACTGTTCTTAATCTCTATTGTGCACTTACCATTAGGTGTTTAGAATTATCCACTTGCTTTAGAATTTTCCCTTCTATTACCATTTCACATTTTGGTGTCGCTTTTTTCTTTGATATCACAATGTTTAGTGTTTTCTTGATATTCTTGGAGAGAAATTTCCTTGCACTCACTGCTAATGATGGTTTATTCCAACTGTGGCATGAACTATCATAACAACAATGTTATATTCCGATTATGCCATGAACTATCCGAACAATGGTGATATATGCAGACGGTGAAATGAGCTATCAAAGTAATGATGGTGTATTCCAACAATGATGTTATATTCTGGCTGTGCCATGAACTGTTAGAACAATAGTGTTCTACGTATGTTGACATGAACAGTCAGAACAACAATGTTCTATGCAGGCTGTCACATGAACTGTCAAAGTAATGGTGGTTTAGTCCACATTTGGCATAAACTATCAGAACAATGATGTTATATTCTGGCTATGGCATGAACTATCAGAACAATAGTGTTCTATGCAGGCTGTTACATGAACTGTCGGAACAATTGTGTTCTATGCAGACAGGCCATAATTGTCCGAACAATAGTGTTCTATGCGGGCTGTGACATGGACTGCCCGAACAAAAGTGGTCTACGCAAGCTGTGACATGAACTGTCAGAACAATGATGGTTTATCACCTTTAATGATGACAAATCATGTCAGAATGTAACCAGGTCATGTTGCTGCACAGCGCATGCAGACAGGCAGGGATTAGACCGGCTTCTCCATCTGCTTTTAGGTATGTCATTGTCAAAAGACTCCAGTCCGATACCCAATGGGAGTGTAAGCATATAAATGGCATGACTTACTGTATTAAAGCTAAACTGTCGGCGCTACCAACATACAAGATAATCAGTCTGTTGGAAAACGAGCTGGGAAGACACAGCATCAACCAGCTGCGCAAGACACCTGATGGAGTAGTGGTCTCCATCAATAAAAACCCCAAAACCACAGCACTTATCCAGAAGATAACACAAGAGGAGAAAGCCACCATACAGCTTCACCACGACATAGGATTGGAAGCCGCCCGACACAGCATGATGAAACGATGGGTCATTAAACGAGTCAAAACCCACCTCACCAACAACCAGATCAGGGAGATGCTGACAAGGGAGAACAAGAAACTCAAGATCACCAGTGCTGAGAGGATCATCGGAAAGAACAACATCCCCTCCACAGTCGTCATAGTAACATCGGAGGACCGAGTGATCCCTCAATACATCAGATGGGACAAGAGAGACCAAGTTCCAGAGCACTACATACCGAGAGTGCTGCAGTGCTCTAAGTGCCAGAAGTTTTGGCACACCCGTGCCACCTGCAAGAGTGAGGTTGAAGTTTGCAGATACTGCTCTGGACCTCATCCATACAGTCAGTGCCAGCATGCAAAGATCGACAAGGACTTCAGGAGGCCTAACAATAACAGAAAGTGCGCCAACTGCCTCGGCAACCATGGCGCCAGGTACCTCGGCTGCCCCTGCCACCAAGACAGCAAGGAAGCTATGAAGATCGCCATCAAGACTAACCTGCCCTATAAAGAGGCTAGGAGGCAGTACGAGGCCACCAATCGACTCACAAAAAGCGACAAAGCGCAACTTGAAGGCCAACTGAAGGACCTGCGATCTAAGTTCAGCATGGAGGAAGGAAAAGACAAGACACAAGAGACTCAGATTGCAGCCGCTCAGCGCATCCTGGACGAAACGAAGCAAGTTCAGCAGAAGATTGAGCAGGATGTCGCTCGAATGGCTGCTATACAGGCTGAGACAGAAGAAAGGATATCAAGCAGGGAGGAGGAAAAACACAAGAAGCAAGAAACACAGATAACGGCCGTTCAGCGCATCCTCAACGAAATGAAGCAAGTGCAGCAGAAGATAGAACAGGATGTCGCTCGAATGGCTGCCATAAAGGCGGAGACGGATGAACAGCTATCTAACGTACAAGATGTGAAACGAAACACAGAAATCACTCTTGATAAGATACTTGAACTGCTCAAGATCCAGACAGCCACACCCGAACCAGAGGATACAAGGGCACAAACAGAAGAAGAAGCAACAGAGGAAGAACGATATCGCTCACCACCAAGATCCGACTGGCGAACGCCGAGAAGATTCGAAGGCAACTCACGACGGGGAAATAGGAGGAACACCAGGAGAGACGACAACTGGTAAAACTCCCTGAAGGAAACAGCACCATATGACGGGGTGGGTACCCAATCACTCCAGGCCTCAACAAGTGCGCGACTCTGTCCAGACATGAAATAACTCATCAAGAAAGTAACGAACGCAATCAACCCATCAGAAGCCGGGAAGCTGACAACAAGCAGCCCAAAGTACGAAAGAGAAACTTCAAGCTACACCATAGACACCCTACATAGCCAAGTCGAAACCCGAAGGCTGAAAGGGGGTACTCGTACCAAAATTTGGATTGGATTGGTATTAAATACACCATCCATCATATGCCATGCCGATACGAGTGGGCGGTCATGTTTTACCATCTCACTCGATCACCAGAGTCGTGGATAAGCTCCGTGTTCCTGTCTCGACCATGCAACTTGGCCAAGCCATCCACGTATTTACTTCTCGGTCTTCTCCTTGGTCTCTTCCCTTCGATCTTGCCACTTGTCACCAAGCTCTCCAAATCATTTCTTCTCATAACATGCCCAAAAAAAAAAAAAAAAATGTTGACTGTCTACGTCTAATGACTCTAATCAGTTTACGATCTTCATTTGTTTCTTGAAGGACTTGTTCATTTTTTTTTTTTCTTTTTTTTCTGTCTGTCCATGGTATTCTTTGCATTTCCCTCAAAAACCACATTTCCACAACCATCAGATGTTTTTCAGCTTGACTGCACATTGTCCACGCTTCACATCCATACAAAAGTACAGGTTCAATGTAGCACTTTAACACTCTTTTTCTCGTTTCAGTTGATATCTTTTTATTGGTCAGTGTATTTTTCATCTTGCAAAAGTCTACCTTCGCAATGGCAATTCTTGTTCTAATCTCTTCAAGGCATCTCCCATCAGATGTTATGACTGTGCCGAGATAACTGTATTGATTCACTTGTTTAAGAATATAATATGCCCATCTACTCGTATATCTCACACACACACACACACACACACACACACACACACACACACACACACACAGAAATAGAAATAGCATCACGTGTATGAGCTCCACTTGAGTTCAAAGCGAGCAAGCGGGGGGAAAAAGATGGCTTGTAGAAATTAGAATAAGAATCATCATTACAAAAATAGCCTTTTGCATGATGAAAAGCATATTCACAAATAAAAGGCTGTCAGTTACAATCAGAAGAGGAAGAAAAGATTTTTAAAAAGATATAAAACCTTTTATTGCCACTTTTTGACATTTTAAAGTTATATTTTGCCATCTCTTCAAATCTTAAATGTCTAAATTCTTGTAAAATTTTAGTGCTAAAAGTCGTGGCGATAGTTATCAGTTGTTGTTGTTGTTGTTTTTTTTTTTTTTTTTCATAAATGTAATTTTTTAAGGCAAATATGAGATTTAAAAAAGAAAAAGAACCACACTTTAATTTATTTGGCTTGTTCAATTTTACGTTTGGCTTTAAAATCAAAACGAAACCTGGTAACACTGCTTCAGTATCGAAATATCATAATCGAAGTCATCCACAGAGAAGGCTGCGACCTGCCCAGGTGTAAACAAAACCACGTGAATCGCCGTATTGACCTCATGTCGCTAATCTCATAATCGTTGTCATAAGGAGTCTTTGGTTTGCTCTAGGTGTGTATGCATTTCACTTTTTTTTCTTTTAAAGCATATCCTTTACAGGACTTAGCTGTCAACACCAGCATCTTTCAGCTGTATGTTGATCTCTTGGCAAGATTAAGCTCAGTAGTTTGCCATTGCTTTCTGAGCGGCCAGCTCAGTATCCCGCAAGTCACAAGCGGGGGTCGAACCGCCTCAGCTCTCGCTCCGCTACGAGACTCTGCGTGATAAACGGGATTACAGAGAGAAAGTGTTGTAACCCCTCAGCCAGAGAGACCGGTATGCATTTCACTAATGATCTTATATGATTAAAAGAACATTTGACTATATGAAATAGTTTTTCAAATAAAATAGTAATAATAGTTAAGTAAATTTACGAATTAAAATGCTGGATTTATACTGGATACTTTATAACTTTATTTAAATTTAATTATAACGATAATGAAGTTCAATGTTATTATATTATATACTAACTATACTCTATTAGTAGAGTAAATAAACTGTAAATTATACATTTATAATTCTGCTCAATAATAATTGAGACATTTCGATACTGTTTTTGTATAAACTATGAAATCAACGAAGCTAGATAATCATGATAATCCTTGAAAAATCAAATCCACTACCGAAATGAAGACCGTATGCCGTATCGTACGTCAATTTCAACGGAGGCATTTTAGCGCCAGTAACCATAATAAGCCTGCTTCGTGGCCTAGAGGTTAGTGACTTTTCTCCGTAATCTCGTATACTCTCATACGTGACGACAGTGAGAATCAGCAGTGGTTCGAATCGCGTCGGTAACTTACGGGGTATGTGACATTGAATTATGAACCGGCCGCTCAGAAAGCAATGGCAAACTACTGAGCGTAATCTTGCCAAGAAATCAACAATCAGCTGAAAGATGATGATGTTGACAGCAATGTCCTGTAAAGGATATGCAATAAAAACCAAAAAAAAAACCATAATAAACAAATCATCATGTGCCATGCCGATAAGTTGGGCGGTCATGATTCACCATCTGACACGGTCACTATCAGGTGTATGTGATCTTGTCCATCTGGCGGAGCTATCCGCATATTTATCTCTTTACCTTCCCATTACTCTGTCCCTTTCCAGTTTATCAGTTACTAAATTTCCATTTTATTTCTTCTCATAAGTCATAGCATGTCCCAAAAATATTTATATGTCTTTATTTTATTTTATAACTTTAAGTTTAATTTAAGATGTTCCTCTCATCCGCTGCCTCATGTTTCTACCCATCCATGGCATTTATCATTTATATTGTTATTATAAACCACGATTCTGAATCCATACAAGTACATCAGCACGGCAAATTTGAATCTGGGGTCAATGCGTAAAATTTGTCTTAAACAGATATTTTAATCATGTCAAATGACGAAAGAAAAAAAAATTATTAAGTAGAAATGAGAGCAGAATCCAACAGCATATAATACTAATCGGGGAGTCTCCATGGTGAAGTGGTCAAGCCGTTTGACTGGGTCTTCGAAGGTTGTGAGTTAGATTCTGGGCTGCATCCTTCAGTCCACAAGTGAAATGTTTCGGAGACTCCTGTGGGTCATTGCTAGAGCTACGTAGTTCGTGCTTTGTGCGACGCTTTCCGCGCTGCTGAAAGAGACACCGAGCCGTATGGGATAAAAATCCGGTTCAATGAAGTCGACCCTGTCGACTGTTAAGCGACTGTTATATATACTAATCATTTGTTTTATAAGAGGACACCATTCAATAACTTATTTGTATTACTAGTACTAATCTATTATTAAATATTACAATATGATCTGCCATGTGGCTGAGACAGTATTCCATTGATAGACTGGATGCCGTTCATTCAGTATCCACAGGAATCACTGGCTAAAACTCTTCAACATACAAGTTTCAGTCATGTATTGTAAAGCTATGAAAGGAACAATTAGAACAGCAGTACTGAGTGTAGAATGCAATCACGTATTCTGTCTTGAAATGTCGGCGCTGTGACGAAGGGCTTATGAACGCAATTTGTAATCCTGCATACCACGCTAAAAAAAACAGCTGCAGGCGATTTTGGAGCAGGCTGCCTTGCACTAGTTTTCATTCAGTGGTATACATGCCGGTCATTCAGGAAGTAATGGCAAACTACTGAATGTGAACTTGCCAAGAAATCACAAACACTCAACAACAAAAATGCTGGGGTTGACAGCGAATCCTATAAAGTATATGTAACTAACTATTTTGTAATGAATGAGATGTGATGGAAAAGATCCTAGAAATGAGTGAGATGAGGTGGAAAAGGCCTAGAAAAATACACATATATTAATGAGGTGATAAACACCATAAAGAAATAGGTCTACATTTTGATTTGATTCAGCAGCAGCTAAATCCAATGATGGTTATTAATGCATATCAGATAAGGTTACCATGGTTAAGATAAAAAGGCAAATAGATATAAATATTACGCAAGAAGAAGTTGATGGACAAAAGAAAACAAAGTAAAAACAAGGAATATTTTTTTTCCGCATATCCTTTACAGGACATCGCTGTCAAATAGCATCTTTCAGCTGATTGTTGATTTCTTGGCAAGATTACACTCAGTAGTTTGTCATTGCTTTCGGAGCGACCGGCTCACATACCCCATAAGTTACAGGTGCAGCGAGAACCGCTGCCAGTTCTCATGCACGTCACATTGCAAAAACAAGGAATATAAGATCCAAAAAATTATATATAATATAGGTAAAGGAAAGATCCGTGGGAATGCACAAATGCCTATGCCAGTTGGCAGGGCACACGATTCTCTTGATGAGTAATGTTGTAATGTGTCTGGGGGAATCCCTGAGTCACCTGTCAGACATTTTCAGCTATGTAAAATGATGGACACAATTACGCAAGCAGACATAAGTGCAGAATTCAAGCATGGATTATGTTTATATATATAATTCAAATTATCATAGCTCTTTTATGTATTATATTATGCATGCAACCAACATCCTGTGACGAGTCCTTGTAGAATCTCCCAGCATCAAGATGATCTAATTCCCTACAATTTACATGGCATCTTCTAGTTCTTCATGTATAATTAATTGATTAAAATCAATACCTATATGTACAAATGGGTGCTGAGTTCAAATATATAAATAAGTTACTAATAACAGATTATTTGCCCCAAATTTAAATGTTTCATCACTAATGACAAATCCGCAAGCCAAACTTTCTAAGGCTTATGATATTCCATATATTTGTGTCTGCTGAACGAAAAAACAACACACATTCTTGCCAGCTAAGATATGTTTCATGTTGAGAACAGGATGGACTTTGGATAGAAATAAACTTAGAGGTATTAAGATCTTCAAAACGTTTTCCTGTAGTAAATTTGAATAAAGTAGTCCCAAACAATAGACTGCATGGTTTATTGCCTGGCATACTTCACTGCATCTTTCCAGAAGCATTCTGCAGAAATCACACAACATAAAGAGAAATGATAGTCAGTTTAAAATTACCGTGGTAGACAATATAAATTACTGTGTGAACTCTGCAGTATTTAAATCTGTTGTTGCTACAAGAGCACTCATGAAAACCATAAGGAAAAGATAACAGGAAATTTATGGGGCATATCAACAGAAGAGGTGGATATCAGCATGGCCAAATAGATAAGAGCACTTGGTCTTAAACATAAGATGCGCTGATGATGAGGTGGTGGGTTCAACCCTATCACTGGTCAGTTGGACTAAAATGTACTTCTGAAGTCGGAGACGAGGGACACTGGTACTAGGGAAAGCTAATTCACACACACACAGATCAGCCCAGCGCACTAGAAGTAACAGCACGTGTTTGAACAACACTCGAGTTCAAAGCGAGCGAACGAACAAAAATGTGCTAATATTTCTCCATGCCATTGTGAAATGCTGTCAAGATTCTTTCCTTATTCTCTTCCTCAATCTCTTTCCTTTCTGTCTTTCTCAGTCTCTTTTTTGCTAATCTTTCCAATCGTTTTATTTTCTTGTTCCTAATGTGGCATCATATTTGTTTCTGATACTGTGTCTTTATCATTATGTGCCATTCAGATAAGCGTAGGAGACATGGTTTGAAATCTCACATAATCACCAGTCTTAGATCTGCTGTATCTTGATTATGCTATGTGGCTAAGCAAATTAAAGATTTCCCTTCCCTTGCTCCTTCCCCCCAAAAACTGTCTGTTGTCACCAAGTTTTCAAGTTGATTTCTCCTCAGAATGTTCCCCAAGTCTTGACTCTCTCTAATTTCTCTGATCATTTTACTGCTTCCGCTTCTGTCTGTTTCTTAAAGGCTGCCTCAACTTGATTTTCTCTCTGTTCCAGAAGTTTTAGTTCCTCACATTTTAACTGCCGGCTTTGTGGCAAAGGGGTTACAGACGCAATTTGTAATCCTGCATACTAAGTTTGAAACATTGTGTTGGATGGTTTGGCAGCAGACCATCTTATGGTGGTTTTCATACAGTGCCGATGTTCAGAAAGCAATGGCAAATTACTAAATGTAAAACTGCCAAGAAATTACAAACATCTAAAAATGTTGAGATTGACTGTGACATCCTGTAAGGCATATGCAACTAAATTTTTTATTAAAACTTGGCTTTATAAGCTTTATACTAGGCTATTTTCAATGAATCAACAGTACAGATCTATTTTTACTTGTATAGATCTTTATAATATTGTCCTGAGAATATATATGACATCATTTGTGCCCATTCCCTCTTCAAAACCACATTGTTCATCACTGATTTCTGGTTTCATCTTACTTCTAATTCTGCTCATGGTCCTCAGTATAACATTGGCATATTACTCATCAGATTGACTATACAGCGATCATCACATCTAAAGCCCCTGGCACTTTGGCAAATCTATAAGTATGGATTTTAACAGATCATTAAGTTCAAACCTATGTTTATAAATGCCATTTCACTGTGACATCTTGTCTGTCATGGAGACACTGAAAAACATTTTTGGCACCTTGCCGTCTTGACAGATGATAGTTTGTGCTTTAAAAAGGCATAATAACTTTTAACTATGGCGGTAGCGAGTGTGACTGATAAGGCCAATTTGCGCTGTAAATGTCCGTTCACAGTGGGTGCATGTGAACAAGTGGTCATTTCCACCATCATGCACCATCTTACGTCTCAAACGCTTGGTGTGTGACTTTTCTGCAATAATTTTCTCCTTTGACTTTATTCCATTTCTGATATTTGCCCTCCATGCAACACGTTCAGCGGCGACTTGCTCCCAATGTGCATTATCAATGCCTGTATCAATCATGTCCCGCTTACACACATCTTTGTATCGTAGTAGAGGCCGACCCTGAGATCTCTTACCCATCTGTAATTCACCAAAAAAGATATCCTTTGGTATTCTACCATCATCCATCCTCCTAAGATGTCCTATCCATCTAAGTCTACGAAGACTGAGCATGGAATAAACTGTCACACAACCTGATCTTTCCAATACTTCAGTATTTGTGATTTTGTCTTGCCACTTAATACCAATGAATTCTTCGCAGACACCGCATATGAAAGCTGTTTAAATTGTTCTCTTGGTGTGAGTAAGTTGTCCAGGTTTCACTGCCATAGAGAAGAGTACTAAGGACACAGGCTTGATAGACAAGGACTTTTGTTTTGGCAGTAAGCTTCCTGTTCTCCCAGACTCTTTTTCTTAACCTGTTCATTGTTGTTGCTGCCTTACCAATCCGGATGTTGATTTCCTGATCTAGGGATAATTTGCTATTTACCACTGATCCTAGATATGTAAAATGGTCTACTATCTCTAGTTCGGCGTCGTCAATAAAGATTGATGGTACCCCATGTGCACCTTGTGACATAATCTGTGTCTTCTTTTTGCTAATTGTTAAACCAAATTCAGAACAAGCATTGGAGAATGCAGATATTAGACATTGCAATTCTTCCTCAGAGTGGGTCGTAACTGCAGCATCATCTGCAAAAAGCAACTCTCTGATCAGTACCCTCCTAATTTTGGTCTTAGCCTTCAATCTCTGAGCATTGTAGAGGCCGCCATCTGAGCGTGAGTGAATGTATATACCACCATCCTGATCACGAAATGCATATTTCAGTAGAAGTGAAAAGTATATTCCAAAGAGGGTGGGAGCTAGTACACAACCTTGCTTAACTCCACTCTTGATTTCAAATTCTTCAGAAGTTGCACCATCAAACTTGATTATACCCTTCATGCCTGTGTGGAACGATTCCACAATGGACAGAAGAGTTGGTGGGCAGCCAATCTTCTTTAGTGCCTTGAACAGACCCTCACGACTGACCAAATCAAATGCCTTTGTGAGGTCGATGAAGGCAATAAACAGTGGTTGATTCTGTTCACGGCATTTTTCTTGCATTTGTCGCAATGAGAATATCATATCAGTGGTAGACCGGTTCTGTCGAAAGCCACACTGTGATTCGGGGTAGACTTGATCTCCTAGGACTTGAAGTCTGCGCAGAACAATTCTGGCAAATACTTTTCCAACAATACACAGAAGTGAGATACCCCTATAGTTGTTGCAGTCGCTCCGATCGCCCTTGTTCTTGTACAGTGTTATGATGCTTGAATCTTTGAAATCCTGTGGGACTTGTCCTTCACGCCAGCATAGCTCTATTAGCTGGTGGATCTGTATAGTGAGTGTGTCTTGCCCACTCCTGATAACCTCTATTGGAATCCCATCCTTACCTGGAGCCTTGCCAGATGCAAGTTCATTTATAGCACACTTAACTTCTGTTATGGTGGGAAGTGTGTCCAGGTGGTCAAGAGTTGGTAGAGCCTCTATGGCGTTGAGGGCATCATCCGCTAGTTTGGTCTCACTTGAGTAAAGCTCCAAATAGTGCTCTACCCATCTGTCCATCTGCTGTTTCTTATCAGTGATGACTTCTCCAGTCAAGGTTTTCAATGGTGCACTTCTTTTGATCACTGGACCACAGGCTTTCTTTATTCCTTCATACATGCTTCTTATGTCTCCCTTATCACTTGCGATTTTAATGGACTCACATAACTTGATCCAATAATCATTTGCACACTGCCTGGCAGCCTTTTGCACATCCTTCCTAGCTTGCCTTAGCTCACTCAGAGTGTTACTGCGTTGGTCTTTCCTTGTTTCTTAAGAGAGCTTTCTTCTTCTTATCAATCAAGGGCTGCAGAGTCTCGCTGTTGGCCGCAAACCAGTCCTGCCTCTTATGATCCACAGTGCCGTAAACCCTACGGCAGTTTTATAAAGAGTTTCCTTAATTTGACCCCACTTTTCATTTACTGTACAATTTTCTGGTGCATCAGTGAAAGCGTCTTCAAGTTGCTGTTGAAACTGAAAGCACTTTTCAGGATCATGAGTGTTAATAATATTAATCCTGGGGCTAGATTTGTGTTTAACTGTGTAGATTCTCTTTGGTCTCAGTCTAACCCTTGCAACAACCAAAGAATGATCCGTATCACAGTCAGCACTGTGGTAACTACGAGTCAATGATATATGGTTCAGATGTTGTCTCCGTGTGATGATGAAGTCCAGCTGGTGCCAATGGCCGGATCTTGGATGTTTCCATGTGATCTTATGCATCTCTTTTGTTTTAAAAAAGAGTTTGTAATACATAGGTCATTTCTGGTGCAATGCTCCAGCAGCCTTTGCCCATTTTCATTCATGCGACCGATATTGTATTTTCCAAGGCACACTGGCCATGAACTCGAGTCCTTGCCCACACGAGCATTGAAATCACCGAGCATATAAATGTAGTCAGATTTTGGAACTGCCTTGATCACGGAGTCTAACTCCTCATAGAACAAATCCTTCACATCATCAGAGGAATCGAGTGTCGGTGCATATGCAGTAATAATGGTGGCAAACCCACAAAAGGTTGCCACGCGCAGGGATAATAGTCTTTCATTTCCTCCTGCTGGAATTTCAATCATTCCCAGTAGCGAATTCTTCACTGCAAAGCCCACACCGTGTTGCCTTTTTTCTGCCTGCCCTCTACCCTTCCAGAAAAAGGTGTAGTTGTTTTCCCTGAGTGACCCTTCCTCAGCGAGGCGAGTCTCCTGCAGGCCAGCAATATCAATGTTAAGACGATTGAGTTCGGCATCAATCACAGCCGTTTTTCTCACATCGTCAATATTGGTCAAGTCAGTGGAAAATCCTGGACACATGGTTCTCACGTTCCAGGTTGCAAGCCGTAGCTTGAGGTTTCTATTTTTATTTTTGCTTGTACCTGGTGCATTGGTTTTACAGCCTGCGATTCAGATTTTGTCCTAGCCCCAAGCACCCATTGAAGCAGGCAGGCTGTGGCGGATCAGCACCCAATTGGCTGGGGGCTGCCCAGCTTGAGGCGGGCGGTAGCTGATCAGTGACACCTATAGGTGTCTCCCACCGTCAGAGGCAACGCGTGGCGCCGCATGTCTACGCCAACTGACAAGGACTTATAACCCGTAACAGTTGCCTCTCGCTTTGATTCCGAGACCAGTTAAGACCAGGGATGGAGTTATTGCCTCTCCATAGCACAAAGCCTGGGCTAAAATATAGAGATCATGTGTTGCCCATGCAGCATGATCCCTCTCTCGACCTGCCTAGTTCACTCCAGAGGAAAGGTAACACCCCTACATCTGGAACAAGACAAGCTGCAGAAGCTGCCGGATCAACAAAGCAATGCTCTAACTGTCCGCCTGTCGGAGCTTCGATCCTAGACCAGTCGCCAACCAAGGCTTAGGGCCTGGTCTGCCCTGCCATGACATTTGTCTTTAGCTTGCATTTCCTCGCACCAGGGTAAGGCTTGTACCCTCCCAATACTGAGGGTAACTGAAAAACACTGCACATGAAAGCAGACATCTCACTAATAAGATAAACCCAAACTCAACATCCTTCAGTATAACATGGACCAAACAAACTTTAACTGGATTTTTAATTTACACATGCTTTCATCTGACAATCTTCCTCCACTTTTACGGTGCTCCTAGTTTTCATCCAGGACACAATTGTTTCACATTGGCATCAAGACATTTCAATTGATCAGAACAGGTAGTTTATCTTTGGTCAGCTGTAATACATTGAAGACCCTATTGTGTGCATACCTTCTGATCTTCAATGGCACTGATTATTGTCATCACACTTTACCCCCTGCCAGAAAGCTGTAAGGGCAATTTCTGCCTTGCTATGTGATAATTTAGATGAATAATGGCATCTGTACACTCCAACATGTTTAGGATTTTGGATGTGACAGGATGCCCCAAACATGGCCATTCATGAAACTTGGAATCTTCACTCCCCGAAACCATAAATCTGAACTTCCCACCTATCTTCACACAATTTTGCTATTTGAAAACACAACCTTTTGAATTTTACTTTCTTTCTCCATGACCAAGAATTCATTGTTAGCAACAGCAATACTTTTGAACTATTACAATGGCACTATCTCTGCCGGTGACTGCAATTGTGCACAAGCATATGGAAACACGTTCGGTGTCGCAACATTTTTGGTATAAGAAAACTCGTAAAATATTACTATCTGTGCAACCCTTTTAATAATTTTTCTTAACACTTATATTGATAAGTTATACTATTTATTACATTTAATCATAGTAACACACACATTGTTGTACTTACATTTCAGATTAGAAAATACCAGAACAGAAGATGTCAAGACTTGCTGCAGCAGATAGGATCCTATCAACAGAAGAGTGCCCAACACAAGAAGGAAGGCATGCTTCTGAAAGCACTGGACTCATGAAAATGTTGATTAGGGAACTCATCTCTGAATGCTGTGGGGAGGAGAGCAAACAAATATACATATTATGAAAGTGATAAAAACACTCCTAGACACTTGCCGTTCAAGCTTGTAATGTGAAATGTCTCAATATATTTTTGGACTGTGTAGATTTAGATGAACAAGTTAAGACCAGGATGGTCAGTAATGCCTACACAAACTTTTTTCACCGTAAATTCAACCAGATTACCAAAGATCACGTTTCAATGGTCAAACGACTCTTGGAATTAGGAGCAGATGTGAATGGTGGGCCATCAGTTTTCCCTCTGTCTGTGGCAACTAAAGCTGGCAGTTATCCTCTGGTTGAGTTGCTCTGCCAGCATGGTGCTGATCTAGATGAGACAGATATGACGTTTGGGTATCCCCCATTAAGTATTGCAGCAGAAGCTGGTCATTATGACATGATTGAAGTGATGTTAAAATTTGGAGCCAACGTTGATGATGAAGTACTGAATGACTCACCAGTTGACCTGGCCCTTGTTCATGGCCATACAGACTGCGCTAGACTTCTACTGCGACATGGTGCAAACTTTGACGTCGAGGATGCTTTATGCAGTCTTATAAATAATCAGAGTGTGGCCTACATTAACTTTCTGCTTGTGTATTACAGGCATGAAACTCAACAATATATATGTGAACATCAGCAGGATTTGCTATTGTCAGCAGTAAGAGGAACAAATGTTGAATACATTAGCCATATTATTGATATTGTATTTGACATTACGGGTGAGTATCCTTGTCGGGAAGAACTGTTAGCTGAGTCTGAAAGCAGAGAAGTTGCCACATTTCTAATTCAGAAAGGAGCTGATGTAAATAAGCTGGTAGAAACATGTGGTGGCTACACTCCTCTGTATCTGGTTCTAGGTAGAGAAGATATGTACCATGCATCTAAATTACAGGTAGTTAAAGTACTTCTTGAAAATGGGGCTTCTCCTAATATTTGCGGTGACAAATCGCCATTAATGCTTGCGGCTTTAACCAACAACACTACAGATCTGCTTCAGTTGCTATTAGACTATGGGGCTGACATTAACTTGAGAGACAACAAAGGTGATACTGCCTTTTCCTATTCTGTCTATCAAGGCTGTGATAGCAATGCTGAATTTCTAACCAGATATGCTAAAGACAAACATTTTGTCAACTCACAAAATAATGAAGGACTAACAGCTTTGATGCAAGCAGCAAGATACAGCAATAGTAGCTGTGGTCAAGGCGGTGATAAATCACAACCCTAATATGAATATGACTGATAGCAATGGCAATACAGCCTTGCTGCATGCAATAAACAGAATCCGTTGATGATTGCTACACCTACGGGACTGATGACATTGTAAACACTCTAATTAATGCAGGCTGTGATGTTAACTTGCAAAATTATGATGGCCTGTCACCATTAATGTTGGCTGCAAGCAGATACAGCAAAGTGGCTATACAGGTTCTACTGGATGCAGGTGCTGACATTAATGCTGTCAATATAACAGATCGGACAAAAACAGCTGTGTCATACTTCCAGCCCTTGCCGCATCTTTATAATAAAGATATAACTGCCTTCCTAGAAGTTTTTATTGCTCAAGGTGCCTGTTTGTCTTATTTACATCCTAAAATGTTTCATAGAATTTTGCTTTGTAACAACAATGACACTATTACTATTTTTAAGCTTATAACAAATGGTACAGGGCCCTTAACTGTAAGGTCAGACAAATACTTGAAATACTTCTCACCTGCTGATCCCACATTTGATATATCACCTTTATGTACAGCACTTATAAGTGGTAATGTATCCCTGGCTCGTCATTTTGTTGACATCATGTGGCTTACAAAATCTGATCTGACTTCACTAACGCATAACAAATCTGTTTGTTCATATCTGGAAGAGAAAAACCAAACACACTGTTTGAATCTGCTTGGTGAGATGTCTTCACAGCCAGTGTCCCTGTTCAGACTGTCTTTTGTGGAAGTATCATCTGCTGTGGGGACAAGCCCTGGCCGTGAGAACCGTGTCAACAAGTTACCTCTACCACAGATGATGAAAGACAAACTGTTGTTTAAATCCGCTGTAGACTTTACAATGCCAACAATAGACAAAATGCCATATCGGCTGTTGCCCTTTGATCCGTCTTGTAAAATATACATCGGTGTGCTTGATTTCTGTAAATGCGGTCGGGTGTGGTAAAATCTGAAATTGAAGAGTCCATTTAGAAAAGAATATGATGAAATATATGATTGTCTGTTTTACATGCGTAAGACACTCTCACAGTGAATGTTTATCAGTCATTTAGAAATTTGAGAACTCATCAGTTTGACAACTTCCTACCACAGAGATCTCTCCTACCACCTCTCTATGATAATGATGTACACCATTATTAAATCTGTTGATGGTTTCATTAATCTCATCTCATCATGTTCCTCTTGTACCTTGGGTGTCAAGGTGAAGCATAACCAATGGGATAGTGCCCAGTTATGGGCTTCATATATCAAGATTCCCTGGATTCCTCTGTTATTCCCTCTGTCAACTGTTTACATGGTCGGCCTCTTCTTCTGATTTCATTTGGTCTGTATATCATTGCTTATTGTGGTATACTGTCACTTGGTAGCTTAGTTATATGGCTGAACCATTTAACTTGCCGTTTAATCTTATCTTTAATCCACTTTAATCTAAATTTCTTAATTTCTGATTTTCTCTCTTGATACATTGAGTATTCATCCCAGGAATTTCATTTCCGCGTAATTTTTCTTTTCTCATTATCTGTCATTGTCCAAATTTGGCATTGGTAGCATAGAGTTGGTAGAAAGATAATAATAAAACATTTTAAAATATTTATTTTAAATGCATGTCAGTGATTAATAGATGTACACCACAAAGTGGTAAATTTATTTAACATTACTGGTATTGTTATGCTCTTGATGGGTTATGTGACTTTACTGTTAACAATAAAACTTGGCTTCTTTTAAATGCGTGTGTCATAAAGATTACAGTAAAACTAATACAGTACAGTATGTGTTTACTTGGAAATCACATGTAATAACAGGAGGCAGCAGCACAATTAGAACTCTCTAGACATGGAAGCCCATGCCAGTTGGTAAAGCACTTGATAATGATGATGATGACTGAGCCAATGGATTTGATTTTATAAATATATAGCACTAATTACTGACAGATAAATAAAAATGAGAAAGACATGTTACTCAGGCAACATTAAATGCCAGAATAATCTACTTAAAGCCATGATGAAGGGAGAAGCTCCATGATGAAGGGTAAAGCTGATGATATCAACAATGTAAATGAGCATACAACTGAAAATGAAAAGAAAAACCTATCATAATCATCATCATCATGTGCCATGCCGGTAAGCATGGGCGGTCATGTTTTGCCATCTCACTCGATCACCAGAGTCGTGGATCAGCTCTGTGTTTCTGTCTCGACCATGCCACGAGGCCAAGCCATCCAGGTATTTGCTTCTAGGTCTTCCTCTTGGTCTGTTCCCTTCGATCTTACCAGTTGTCACCAAGTTCTCCAATTCATTTCTTCTCATAACATGCCCAAAAAATTGTGACTGTCTGCGTCTAATATCTCTAATCAGTTTACGATCTTCATTTGTTTCTTGAAGGACCTGTTCATTGGTCTTTCTGGCTGTCCATGGTATTCTTTGCATTTCCCTCAGAAACCACATTTCTACAGCCATCAGATATTTTTCAGCTTGACTGCTCATTGTCCAAGCTTCACATCCATATAAAAGTACAGGTTCTATGTAGCACCTCAACACTCTTTTTCTCGTTTCAATTGACATCTTTTTATTGGTCAGTATGTTTTTCATCTTGCTAAAGGCTACCTTAGACATGGCGATTCTTGTTCTAATCATCATATCATAATACACAACAGAAAATGCTGGAAACCAGTACCGTCAAGCTTCACCACAGGGACGACAAAGTGATGATGATAAATAGTCTAAGATTGGTGATTAAACACACAATTTCTTATTTTATTTTCTCATGTATAGTTAGTGTCCAAGTTGGATATCAATCAATCAGTTGCCATCCCAACAATGAATTTCAGTTGCAATAAATCTCCAACTGTCACCCTGATTGTACCCTCTGAGAAACTGCTGTTCCTTCAACTCTAGGTGTTATTTTCCCATCGGTATCAGTCCACCTCAGCTGCCTGTAATTTTTGACAGTATTCGGTCTTCTTTTACAACATAAAAACTGGACCTCATTCATCCAGCATGCTGCCAAAATGCCAGATGTTGTATTCTTATATCATTGCATTGGTATTAGATATTTTTGTTGTCTACTTCCTGTTTCAATGGTCAAAGACATTTATCTGATTGATGAAGCATACATAAAGATTTGTTTTTACTGTAATAGCTCTTTCTACTGTAATAGCTCTTTTCTAACAACAGAAATGAGGTTTCTGAGAAGAATACTCAACGTATCAAGAAGAGATAAGATCAGAAATGAAGAAATCAGGACTAAAGTAGGGGTTAAAGCTGCTCTAGATTTTATTAGAAAGCAGCAAGTCAAATGGTTTGGCCATGCAAGTAGGCTACCAGTCAACAGCATGCCACAACAAGCAATGATGTACAGACCAGATGGAAACAGAGGAAGAGGCCGACCACGTAAACGTTGGACTGAGGGAATAACAGAATCCATGGGAATGTCGATATACGAAGCCCATAACCGGGCACTCTCACGAAGTTTATACTTCACCTCGACACCGCAAGGTACAAGAGGATCATGATGAGATGAGAGATGAGAGCTCTTTCTAATTTTGATCTTATAATGTATGTGGACTTTCTCCATAATCCTGTTTATCCGCGTGAGCAAATGCAGCTGAGTGAGAATTGGTAGCGGTTCTCGCCGCGCCCATTATGTGAGCCAGCCGCTCAGAAAGCAATGGCAAACTACTGAGCATAATCTTGCCAAGAAATCAAAAAGAGTGGTTCTTCTTCTTCTTTCGTTCACTTGAAATATGTATAACTGCAAAGCTGTCTCTTGTATGAATTGAACTGTCTTTTTCAGTTCACACAGCGGTCCATAGAGTTTATCTTCCACTGTCGTCTCTCTAGGCCAGAAGGTTTGCCTAGATATGTTATATTTTGGGCAGTCTTGGAGTATGTGCTCTGCTGTCTGCGACGCCAAACCATATGTGCACATGGCTGTTTCACCAATCTTGAATTTTGTATACATGTGGTTGCGTAATCTATTGTGCCCTGTTCTGAGGCGCAGAATGATGACTTGTTCTGGTCTATCCATAACGTGGTAGTCATCTTGAGCAGGTTTCGGTGGCTTTCTGTCTGATTTGATCATTCTTTTCTTTTGGTGGTATGTAACGGGCACATCAGGTTCTTTGGCTCCTTCCTTAGCCAATTGATCAGCTCTGTCGTTTCCGGGTACTCCACAGTGGGATGATATCCACTGTATGATGACCTTATGCTGACTGCTAAGTTCAGAAAGTAGTGTCCTTAGTACTGGCAATTTCCCAGACAGGAGCGCCTCGAGTACTGATTTTGCATCTGTCAATAGCACCACAGGTTGTGTACCATTGCTGGTATTTAGTAATTTCTCTGTTGCTATCTTGATTGCCTCAATTTCAGCATCGTAGTTATGGCAGTACTTTCCTGTCTGTACTCTAGCTGTGTCCCTAGTATTATTTGGGTATTCTATGTACACTCCCGCTCCTCCATTTCGAACAGCATTTTGTGCTGACCCATCTGTGTAGACTCTTGATCCAGAGGTCCTGTGGGTATTCTTCATCAAGGAAGCGGAGAGTGGCTGTTCTGCGCTGCACACTGTTCTGTTCTTCCTTGTCAAATATTCCTCTCACTTTTGTCTGGATTTGTAATGATAGTCTATGCTCATCTTTCCATGGAGTTCGCTCTGGAATAGTTGTTAGGGGGTATACCAACTGTGGGCAGATCGGTGGTTTCTCTGCAGAGTCGTTTGGCCTGGTGGATAAAACTACTTCTTTTCAACCGCCCTATAGCTAGGTTTTCAAATCTGCTTTTCATAGGGTGGCCTGACAAGCTGAGGAACTTTTCTGCTTGTATTAGCGTTTTCGTATCTCTGCGGTCACTCAGTGCTTGTGTCCTCCCCATCTTCTCCATTTCCACTATAGGGGTTGATCTCATCCCTCCTGTGGTGACTCTAAGTGCTTGATTTTGCACCTTGTCCAGCTCTTGTAGTGTGGTTTTTGATGCTGAACACATCGCAGTTGACCCGTATTCTAGGTGTGGTCGTATGCGTTGTTGATAAACTTTGCTAAGTATTTTCCCACTGGCTCCCCATGTGGTTCCACTTAGCTTTCTCAGGATGGCTATTTTCCTTCTGGCTTTTGCTACTGCTGTTTTGATGTGCTTTCTCCATGTCAGCCTGCCATCAAATGTTACTCCAAGGTATGTTGGTTCTTTATCTTCTCTTAGGGGTGTTCCATTTATCTGGATGATCCCTGCCTTTTGATTTGGAGAGAGGGTAAATAGGGTGGTGCTGCACTTGTCAGTGTTTATGCTGACACACCATCTATTTGCCCATGCAACAAATGTGTCTACAGCTCTTTGTAGTAATCTGGTGGCCACTGATGCATGTTCATGTCAGGTTCTTACATATAACAATGAATAAGGCTCGTATGACCTAACACATGTGAGACAAACACAGTCACGGAATGATTTGACGTGACACACTGCAACACTTTATTTACACTTCTCACGCAACACAATCAGATCAGGCATCTCGCCATTACAATATCGATCTCACAATACAATTAGTCAATGAATCAACACAATGGATACACTCACAGACCTATACCACAGCCGCACAGTCTCCTATTCTCTCACAAGAGTTACTATCAATCGGCATTCAGACACAGCAGTCATACACGCTTCTCTCAGACCCGTCCGTACTGTCCGGCGATCCCAAGCCTGTCTGCCGTTTCCCGCTCTGAGCACTTGCCATGTGGGATGGAGTCCCTGCGGGAACTTCGTGCGTCACGCCTGTACTGGCTTGACCACTGTCTGCTTAGTCCCGCTCACAGGCGAACCTGTGGACAGGTAAATGGTATTCGCCTGGCACCGGTAATGGCGCCGCGGCACAACTACAGGGGAGATTATGACACTCTCCCCGCCTTCCATTCATGAAAGGTAAAATCTTTCATGTGAGCTCTGTAAATTTGGGTTAATATTTTAACCCTGTCAGAATCTTCCCATTAGTTGTCATCTGACTTGACTTAGGTTTTATTGCAATACGTAGGCATTGCAAGCTATATCTACACACTCTCACATGAAGTCAAGAAGTAACACCTCTCAAGTACAATCCTCTCGATGGATTATCACGTCAGTTGCAATATGACACAGTCAGACCGGTATCACCAGCGACCCACGCAACTACCTCGCAACCAATAAACAAAAATGTCCGAAAACGTCAGGTTAAACTGCGAGCCGTCCCGATATGAGACGACTCCAACATTTGAGTCCCACCCAGACTTGGTAGGAACATCTCATGTTGGTCTACAACTTCGGCAATCTCTTCCATACCTAGCTGATGTCATCTTGGAGTGTTGACAATCTGGCAACACGAAGGTGGTTTTTATATCTTACACATTACCACTTATTAGCATTTGTTTCCCTTTGGTGTAATCTGTGAAACAATTTAAAATTCATGGGAGATAATTTTAACATATTTTCAAAACAATAAATTACATTTGTTACTTTATTTCTAAGCGTCATAAATTGATGCTTCTTTACAATAGTGAACTAGATGTCGCTATTGTGAACAAGTTAATCAAGTTATGATTCTCAGATCACACTAAATGAAAAATTCCTCACACACAATTCGTGTATTGTAAATTTGCGTTCACAAAGTGTCTTACATTCGTCAATTCTTTGTGAACATTTGTTTGTAGTCTGCTAACTTTTTGAATCAATTTCTAAATTAACGGAAGTACACACACCGCTGATGTAATCGGATGTTATTAACACAGTGTTCTTCCGCATGGATGTTGTAACAATGGTCGGAATACACAGTTCTTAGAAACAGCTGGTGAGTTCAATATTTCGTTGGAAACTAAGGATTAACATGTTCTGCAGGAATTTAAATGTCACAGTTTCTTTTACACGGATTAAAATATCTCGGAAACATCTCCAGTTGGCAGGTACCACGGATAAATCAGATCGTTCAAATGAAGTAAGTTCTGAACTCATGTGGCACTGTTTGTTCTTGTCCATAATATTTACAATAAATACTGTTCCCTTTTTAACACATTTTACACATGTATACGTCACAATTATTACACTAATTATAAAATAATAACTATATTTACAATGGGACTACGTCCTTATCACATATTTCACAGCTTATCTGAAAAAATTTCATTAATGGCTGTGTGATTTGAGTGCCTTGACACATTGCACTCAGACGTAGTTAGGCTACTGGGTGTCGTCGGGACAACGGGATAAAAGATCAGTTAGTGTCTTCTGCTTGCCCGGAATATGTTTGACATCGAAACTGTAGTCCTGGAGCAACAGCGACAAACATGCAATCATGTGGTTGGTAGGAGCTCCCGATGTGATGATTGTTAACGGACTATTGTCGGTTTCAACTATAAAGTGCCTCCCAAGGAGGAATCTGGACAATTTTGTAATTGCATATACAAGGGCAAGGGCCTCTTTTTGAGGTGTGGACTAATTTCGTTCCCTCTGTTTTAGTTTGCGGCTCAGGTAATATACAGGATGAAGAATATTGTTATATTCCTGTAGTAATACTGCCCAATCGCCACGGAGCGCGCATCTGTACGTAATCTGAAAATAACATCCAAATTTGGCAACTTAAGAATGGGATTATCAGAGAAATAAGATAATACTTTTGCAAATGCAGGTCTTAGGCATTCGCTGTTTACAATTTTATTTGGCTGGTCTTTTGTTAATAGGTTAGTAAAACACTCAGTCAGCTCCGCAAAATTTGGTATGAACTGTCTGTAGTAATTCAACAGACCTAGGACACTTCTGACTTCTTTCTTTGTAGTCGGAAGTGATAGTTTTAGAATTTTTGACACGATGTTGTCGTCAGTCGTGACAAAGCCATTAGAGATTTTATAGCCTGAAAAGGTGATTTCTTGGTAGGCTATGTCAACTTTAGCAGGTTTAACTGTCATTCCGTGCTGTCTGATACGGTCAAATGTCTGCTGTAGTGTCGTTATATGGTCTGTCATTGTCTTTGTGTGTACACAAATGTCGTCCATGTAAGAGATGATATTAGATATGTCTGTTAGCAGCAGTCTTGTCATACGTACGAATGTTGCGGGGGCATTTACAAGCCTGAATGGCAATTTGCACCATTCGTACAGTCCCCAGGGTGTGGCAAATGCTGTCAGGTGTCTGCTCTGTTCGTCTACCGGTATTTGCCAGTAACCTTTTGTCATGTCCAGTTTCGTAAAGTATCTAGAATCTGTCAGTTCAGTCAGTAGGTCTTCACAGTTGGTCATTGATTCTAAATCCAACTGTGTGATCTTGTTCAGTTTCCTGTAGTCCACACAGAGTCTTATTGTGTTGTCCTTTTTACGCACAATCACTATCGGAGACCAAAAATGTGACTGTGATCGTCTGATGATGTGGTCCTTTTCTAAGTCTATAATTTCTTGGTGTAGTTTTTCTTTGTAATGTATGGGAATGGAGTATGGTCTGCATTTTATTGGAGTGTTGGATGTCAAAGTAATGTGGTGATGCACTAAGTCTGTTTGTCCTGGGTCGGTTAGAGAAGATGGTACTGTAGTCTTGTATCAGTTGTCTGCAACTGTCTGTCTCTGTTTGCGTCAGATGCGGGTTTATTTTAATGTCTTGCAAACTGTTTGTCGTGTCAAGTGCTGGGGTCGGTATTTCGTCGGTCTCATCGTCGTCTTCATGGTCAACTATAGTTGTGCTGGCTGCTGTCTGGTCTTGGTCTTCATCTCTGTTGTAGTATGGTTTTAGCATGTTGATGTGGAATATTTTATGTTTGTCTTTGACTGCAATTTCATAGTCAACAGTCGAGATCTGTCTTAGTACTTTGAATGGTTCTTGCCATGAGTTTGTCAGTAGATGTCGGTCGCTAGGTAGAAGAAGTATAACGTCCTGTCCAGGTGTAAGTGTTATAGTCCAATTTCCTCTGTTTGCGTACTGTCTGTAAATAGCACCAGATTGTTTACGTGCTTCTTTGGCTATGATACAAGATCTCATTATCCTTTCACACAATGATGTTGCATGTTCATATGATGATATGGGTTTATGTACATGTGCAGTTTCAGTTAACATGGAATGGTATATATACAATGGGCCGCGTGGTTTCGCACCATACACAAGTTCAAATGGTGAGACACCTGTGCTGGAATGAGGTACTTCGCGATATGCAAATAAAATGGCAGGCAAATAGGTATCCCAGTCTTCAGGATGTTCCTGGGTGACTTTAGAAAGCATATGCTTGAGATCCCCATTAATTTTTTCTATAATTCCCGTTGAGTGAGGATGGTACGGGCTAATGAAACATTTCTTCACCCCTAACATTTTGGTAAAAGCTTGAGTGGCTGCAGCTATAAACTGACTTCCTCTGTCTGAGAGGATAGTGTCAGGAAACCCTACTCTCGAAAATATGTGGAAGAAAACTTCCATCACATCTTTGGCAGTTATGTTCTTAAATGGAATAGCTTCAGGCCAGCGGCTACATAGATCAATTTTGTAATTATGAATCTATTTCCTCTAGATGTTATATGGTTTAGAGGACCTACAATGTCGACAGAGATCTTTTCAAAGGGTCTACTAGCTAAATCTGTAACCTGTAATTCAGCTTGTGGGTGTTTATCCTTTTTGACCAGTTTTTGGCAGATGTCACACGTTCTGCAATATTGTTTAGTATCATTACAGAATTTTGGCCAATAAAACGGGGTCAACAATCTAGATCTAGTCTTCGAATAAGCCATATGCCCTGCGAAAGATATATTGTGTGCAAGATGTAAGGCTTGTTTGCGGTATTCGATTGGCAACACCGTTTGCTCTGTGGTGCTGGTACCTCTGGTATAGTACCTTGTAAGGATGCAATCTTTTAGAGCAAAATGCCATCTCAGCATTCTTAGTCAACCTTGGCTTTTGGCCTATAAGATTAAAATATTTGTGCAATGATGGATCAGCCTTTTGGGCTGTTATAAAGTTCTCCCTCGTGGTTTTAGGAGGTAGTAACACTGGGCTTAGCATTTCTATTGCCTCAGTTTGATCGATTTGCTCTTGCACTCTCGCAGCAGATCTAGTTACTGCGTTAACATTTTCAATAACATGACATGGTGGTGAAACATTTAGATCAATGGATTCATGTGATGATATTACTGAATTAGCAAACATGCATTCATTCGATGATAGCACATTATCAACAATGCAATTGGTTGGAGATGATGTTACATTCTCATCAGTACACTTGGCAACAGATGATATGGTGTTATGAGGCATATCATTCACCTCAGGAAGGTTACTGTCAAAGTCTTGCTTAGCACAAGAGCTATGGCTCGTATCTTGACAAGTGTGATACTAAATATGCTTATCAAATAACACGAGGCTAATAACCGATAATATACTTCGCGGTATTTATTCGTGCACTGCACACATCAGAAACAATACAGGCTTCGCACAATCACAATTCACATTATCAAATAGATCATAAATACAAGCAATCAATACATCAATATAATAATACATCAATGCACTCAACTTACAAGTCCAACACACAGGCGTTCCATCTCCAACGGTCATACAGGCTAGCTATCAAGACATGCATAAACTCTCAAGCCGCATTCACACGTCAGTCCGTACGGCCCCCAAGCCTAGTCTGGCTGGCCTTCTAGCACACACCTCAGTTGTGCTCGAGTCAGCTTGCGTGACCCCTCAATGTTCACGCTGTGTTCCAGCTGACCGCCGACTGCTTAGCATCGCTCAGTGTTGGTTGCCTGGCGTTGTTGACGACGCCGCGTTACAGCTGCAGTATTTATCATAGTTAAGCGTTGCATTGTCGGGCGTTGGTACAGACAACGCGTTATAACTCTGGGTGAGACCCTGACATTCTCCCCCCCCCCCCCTTGTTTTTTTTTCTCATGAAAGGTTTTCCTTTCATGTACTCTATATAGCTGTTCTTTATCTTGTCAGAATCGAACTTTGCACTTCATCTGACGTAAACCTTTGGTTTGTCTTAATATGTACAGGTGATTAGTAAACAATATGCATACAATCCCCATGGCTACCCATCAAGCATACTTGTCAAGTACAATCAATTCCATGGTATTTACCTCGCTGAGACACAGCCAGTCCGGTAGGTTACGGCTAACTTGCCCCTACCTCTCCACCAAAAAGAAAAATTACAAATAATCAGGTGAGCCTGAGAGTATCTACCTATAAGATAACTCCGACATTGGATATCTACCCTTATCTAATAGAATATTCAATGAAGGTCTTCAGTTTTGGTAACTTTTCCCATATACACATGACGTCACATTGACGTGATACCTATTAGGCAAACATGGTAGTTTCAATACATATTTACACATCACCAACAATATTTAGTTATGTCCCTTGGTTATGGAACAAAAGTTAGGGACAGTAATGTTATCATGCTTTCAACAAAATAAATTACAAATAACATTTTCTTTCTTAGTGTCATAATTTGATCCTCTTTGCCAAAAGTGCACAAAAGGTCACCTTTGTGAAAAAGTAAATCAAGTTACGATGCAGAGATTACATCTAACAAAACGCGTCATATACAATTTCGTATATGGAAATGTTTCATACGCAAATTTTCATACAATTGTCATAAATTTATAAACATTTTAGTATGGTATGCTAACTTTCAAATTAATATGGACATATAACGGAAGTGTAGAGCTGTGTTGTTGCACATACAAGGTCTTTCGTTTTAGATGGACTTTAACTATACAGAGCACCCAGATCTTGTCATCAGCTGTTGGATAACTTCTTCCGTCCTATTCTCGGATTAGATTGTCAAGGTCATCATTCGTACTTGTTAAAACGTCGTGGACCATCTTTGTAGATGTACTCAGGATTACTTGGCGCTGTTCAAGCTCAGTAAGTCTTTGGGTCCTGTAGTACTGTCCTGTGACACTTTTGGTGTCTATTTCTTATACTACTACATATTTACAATAGTAATGGCATTCTTTCACATCTCTCACAATTATACGACACATTCATTTGCATAATAATATGTACACAATATATTTACAATGGGAGATTACATCTTCCCTATCACACTGTTCTTCACAGCGTAACTGACATGAAGTCACAATTGGCTGTGGTGTTGAGCACTATTTACGTTTCAGTTTATACACCATCTGCAATGTGCTCGGGTGTTACCTGGCTATTGGGTGAGTCGTTTGGACATCTCGATAGAAGATCGGCCAGTGAGTTATGTGAGCCTCGTATATGTCTGATTTCGAAGCTATAGTCCTGTAGAAGAAGGGACCATCTGGCCACCCTGTGGTTACTTGGGGTACCACTGGTGATGAATGTCAAAGGGCTATTGTCTGTTTCAATAATGAAGTGTTTACCTAAAAGAAATCTCGAAAGTTTACGTACCGAGAACACAAGAGCGAGGGCTTCAAGTTCCGGTGTGCTGTAATTTCGTTCACTGGTGTTCAATTTCCGGGAGACGTAGTATACAGGGTACAATATTTGGTCGTGCTCTTGAAGCAGTACCCCTCCAATGGCTACGGAGCTCGCATCGCATCTTAGCCTGAAAATAGTGCTAAGATCAGGTAATTTTAGAATAGGTTCACTGGAAAAATAAGATAGTACTTTCGCAAATGCAGGCCTTAAACATTCGCTAATTACAATCACATTTGGATGTTTGTTTGTTAGTAAATCAGTGAAACATTTGGTCAATTCAGCAAAATGAGGAATAAATTGTCTATAGTAATTCAAAAGACCTAACACACTTCGCAACTCTTTTTTGGTTGTCGGAAGCGACAATTTTAAAATTCTAGACATGATGTTATCGTCAGTTGATATAAAGCCATTTGAGATCTTATAGCCCAAAAATGTAATTTCTTGAAAGGCTATATCAACTTTGGATGGCTTTATTGTCAGTCCATGTTGTCTAATCCTGTCGAATGTCTGCTGTAGTGCTGTTATGTGGTCTGTCATGTTGTTTGTATGTATGCAAATGTCGTCCATGTACCAAATGATGTTGGAAATGCCTGTCAAAAGTCGTCTTGTCATTCTGACAAAGGTTGCTGGAGCATTAACTAGCCCGAATGTCAACTTGCACCATTCGTATAGTCCCCAGGGTGTGGCAAATGCTGTCAGATATATGCTGACAGCATGTACAGGTATTTGCCAGTAACCTTTTGTCATGTCCAGTTTAGTAAAGTAACGCGAGTCAGTCAGTTCAGTTAGTATGTCTTCACAGTTGCTCATTGGTTCTAAATCCAACTGTGTAATGCTGTTGAGTTTCCTATAGTCAACACAGAGTCTTATTGTGTTGTCCTTTTTCTTCACAATGACAATCGGTGAACAAAAATGTGATTGTGAACGTCGGATGATATGGTTTGCTTCTAAGTCAATAATTTCTTGGTGTAATTTGTCTTTGTAGTGTATAGGAATGGAATATGGTCTGCATTTTATTGGGATGTCAGACGTCAAAATAATATGATGATGCACTAAGTCTGTCTGTCCTGGGTTGTTAGAAAAAATTGTACTGTATTCTTGTAAAACTTGTCTGCAACTGTCGGTCTGTGTCTGCGTCAGTTTGGGATTTACCTTTATGTCCTGTAGGTTGGTTGTTGTGTCCAGTACTGGTGTTGGTATCTCGTCAGTATCGTTGTCGTCTGTCTGGTCCACTATTGTTGTGCTTGCTGTAGTCTCTACTTGTTCGCTGTCCCTGTGGTAGTATGGTTTAAGCATGTTAATATGAAAAATCTTGTGTTTGTCCCTAACTGCAATTTCGTAATCTACTGTCGAAATTTGTCGTAACACTTTAAACGGTCCTTGCCATGAGTCTGTGAGAAGATGTCTGTCACTTGGCAATAAGAGAAGAACGTCCTGTCCTGGCGTCAGAGTAATGGTTCTATTTCCCCTGTTAGCGTATTGTCGGTAGATAGCACCAGATTTTTGTAGTGCTTCTTTCGCTAACACACATGATTTCATAATACTATCGCGCAATGATATTACATGTTCATACGATGAAATGGGTGTAGATATGGTTTTACTTTCAGTCAGTATAGACTGGTACAACGATAATGGGCCGCGTGATTTGGCACCATATACTATTTCAAATGGTGAGAATCCAGTGCTGGAATGTGGCACTTCCCTATATGCAAATAAAACAGCAGGTAGATACGTGTCCCAGTCTTCGGGATGTTCTTGGGTTACTTTTGAGAGCATATGTTTAAGATCGCCGTTGATCTTTTCTATGATACCCGTGGAGTGTGGGTGGTACGGGCTGTTAAAGCATTGCTTCACCCCCAACATCTTAGTAAATGCTTGTGTAGCTGCGGCAATAAACTGGCTACCCCGATCTGAAAGGATGGTATCAGGGAATCCTACCCTTGCAAAAATATGGAAGAATACTTCCATGATGTCTTTGGAAGTTATATTCTTCATCGGAATGGCTTCTGGCCACCGACTACATAAATCAATTATTGTAACAATATATTTGTTTCCTCTTGATGTTATGTGGTTAAGAGGACCAACTATATCGACCGAGATCTTTTCAAACGGTCTACTTGCCAAATCAGTAATTTGCAGTTCTGCTTGCGGGTGTTCCCCTTTTTAACAAGCTTTTGGCAGATGTCACTCGATCTGCAATACAATTTGGTATCACTGCAAAATTTAGGCCAATAGAATTGAGTAAGTAACCTTGCTCGTGTTTTAGCATACGCCATATGCCCTGCAAAGGGTATGTCATCAGCTAGCTGTAATGCTTGGTTGCGGTTTTCTGAAGGTAACACCGTTTGTTCTGTAGTGCTAGAACCTTTGGTATAGTACCGTGTCAGAATTCCGTTTTTCAGAGCAAAATACCATTTAGCGTTCTTTGCTACTCGTGGCTTTTGGCCTATTAATTTAAAATACTTTTGCAACGATCGATCGGCGTTTTGAGCTGTTATAAATTTCTCCCTGGTTGTTTCAGGAGATGTTACAACTGGGCTTATTAACTGTAAAGCCTCTGTCTGATCGATTCGATCTTGCATTTGAGCAGTAGATCTGGTTACTGCATTTGTAAAATCAAGGTTATCATGTACCTTACAACTTGCTGTTACATTCAAACAACTACATTCCTGTGATGACATTGCCGAATTGGCATACATACATTCATTTACAGGTGGTAATACATCATGAATGGTGATTTGTGATGATGGTGAAATGGTATTATCAATGTTACAAGTGACAGTGGATATAATACTGTCGTGTGGCATATCATTCACCTCTGGAAGGGTACCAATGATGACATCGCAACAAGGATTGAACAATGCTGTGCATTTGACCTTTCCGGTGAGGAATGGTGTACTTATGTATGCCCATGCAAGCGGGTAACTCTCGATATTACCCGAGAAAGTTCTGCATGTAACATATTTACCACTATATTGTGATGGTAAGATATAGTCTCTCTTAATGCCAATGAGGGTACTGCCGCTATCCCGTAAAATGGTGGCAGCTCTACCATTAATATACCCATGGTGGATATTTAATTTACCTTGGGAGTTGACTACTAAATTGGCTTCCTCATTTGTAACAGGAATGGAATGGCCACATGTCAAAATGCCATCCTCATGAAATTGATCACAGATAGTACATTTGTCGTGTTGAAACACATCAATAGAATTTGCTGTGTTTACAGTTTGATCTTCTACACTTTCATCTTCTGATGAAGAACTATCAATCATGGCTGCATTCGCCTTTCTGGACATAGCTTTGGCTTTACAATCTTTCCGCCAGTGGCTGAACGCCTTACAAAGGAAGCATTTGGTGGCACGTCTGTATATCTTTCTTTCTTTGTCTTGCTTCGCTATGTTGTTTTGTAAGTACGACATGTAACCAGGATGTTGGTCACACATATCAGTTTCGTTGTGTGACAAATGGCAATATTTGCATTTGTTAACCTGTTCAGCAGATTGCCTATGGGGCTTTTGTTTGTTGTAGGGCACTGACTTAGCTCTATCATATGTAGCGGCTGCTACAAAGTCTGTGCTAGTCAAACCGGTAATGAAACATTGCTTATTGGCTGAAAAATAACCTGAGCCACGACTTTCAATCTGTTGTACACTTTCACACTGACATTCTAATAGACATTTTGAAAATGGTGGTGGGAGAGATGTGATAATTTTATCTCTCAAAATAAGATCTGTCAATTTATCAAAATTACCATTCACTTTGGCTGCTGACAGCCATTTAGAAAAAAACATTCTGTATTTCTGAGATGTAATCAGAGAACGTTTGTGTTGGTTTAGGAGACAATTTACCAAACTGTTCTCTGTAGCCTGTTTCATCTAGCAGAAAATGAGACATAATTTTTGTCTTCATATAATGATAATCTTTCTTCAGGTCATTTGGAATAGACTCTATCACTTTCAGAGGTTCTCCAGAAAGACTTCTCATGTATATTATACTCCATTCTGACTTTGGGATCTGGTAATGATCCATAATACATTCAAAATTTTGTGTGAAAGCTGCTATGCAATCACCTGTGGTGTAACTTTTAATCAGCCCTTGGTATTTCTTATATGGCTGATCTTTGTCAGATTTTCTATCTTCCTTTTCTTTGGAAGTTTTTGCTTTCAGCTGTTCAATTTTTAGCTGCACTTCAAGTTCCTCTCTTTTGCTCTGAGCTACAATTTCAGCTTTTCTTATTTCTGCATCTGTTTCTGCTTGCTTAAGTTTTAAAGCAGTATCTGATTCTGCCTGCTTAAGTTTCAAAGCAGCTTCTGCCTGTTTCAGAGCAGTATCTGATTCTGCCTGCTTAATTTTAAAGCAGTATCTGATTCTGCCTGTTTAAGTTTTAAAGAAGCTTCTGCCTGTTTCAAAGATCGTTCGGCTGCTCTCTCATCACGTTCATTAACCTTTTCCTGAAGTAGGAGGTATTCTGCAAACTTTTTCTCGCTCCAGGCCCTTAACTCTTCACCAGAAAAGTTCATCTTTAAACCCATTTCGATGTACTCGTTTAAACTAGACATGATAAACAAAATGTATGATGAAATCGATAGACACAAAATTAATAACGTTGTTAGTAAGTTACATTCAAAAGTTTACAGTACTTAATTTTATAGCTTATGTTTAGGCCTGATGAACAAAAGTATAAGGAAGAGAAAAAAATATTTATACTCAAGTACTCCTGAGGCAATGTGTCGGACAATGGCTGCTCAGGACTGCCCGAAACCACACTGGTTTTTAATTCAGGATGACCAAAAAATTTTGGAGATTACAAGGGACAGGTGTAGATGACACCAAACAACCTGTTATTTTTGGAGCAAGAAAAATTAGAACATGTGTAAATGTGAGGTGTATGTAATGTCATTTAAGTTTTTGTAGGTTTGTATGTTGTCAAGTATTGTTGTTAGTCGTATCACCACACTCAACAACTCTCTTTTCACACTTTCCAAACGTTCCGCTTACACTACTTCTGTTCAATGACATTCAAGGACATGGCCGCCATTTTGTTTTTATCACTTCAATAACTCGGTTGAAATTTCCTAAGTCCAAAACCGCACTTATGATTTTGATAAATTAACTCGAAAGATGGTATTTATTTACTAAATTATAACCTACACGCTCGCATTTGTTCAAAACTCGCACTTTATACAACTATTTGATTTACAAAAACTCGACAACAGTCGCCATGTTTCTAATTATTTAACACTCTATTTTTTTTGTATTTCACGGTTCAAATCCAATGAGGACGTAGACCCCATGTTCGCACTTGTCAAAGTCTTGCTTAGCACAAGAGCTATGGCTCGTATCTTGACAAGTGTGATACTAAATATGCTTATCAAATAACACGAGGCTAATAACCGATAATATACTTCGCGGTATTTATTCGCGCACTGCACACAACAGAAACAATACAGGCTTCGCGCAATAACAATTCACATTTTCAAATAGATCATAAATACAAGCAATCGCATCAATATAATAATACATCAATGCCCGGGAAGGTTAACCCAGTCAACAAATGCCCGCAGAAGTCGGATGTGTCGGCCTAACGGCGCAAGAACGCAGCTCTGCTGTAAACTGGCACAACACAGTCACATCCGAAAAAAAAAATCCGGATGAACGAAGAAGAAGAATACATCAATGCACTGAACTTACAAGTCAAACACACAGGCGTTCCATCTCCAACGGTCATACAGGCTAGCTATCAAGACATGCATAAACTCTCAAGCCGCATTCACACGTCAGTCCGTTACGGCTCCCAAGCCTAGTCTGGCTGGCCTTCTAGCACACACCTCAGTTGTGCGCGAGTTAGCTTGCGTGACCCCTCAATGTTCAAGCTGTGTTCCAGCTGACCGCCGACTGCTTAGCATCGCTCAGTGTTGGTTGCCTGGCGTTGTTGACGACGCCGCGTTACAGCTGCAGTGTTTATCATAGTTAAGCGTTGCATTGTCGGGCGTTGGTACAGACAACGCGTTATAACTCTGGGTGAGACTCTGACAGTTACCAACAATAATGTCGCAACATGGATTGGATAATGCTGCACATTTGACCTTTCCTGTGAAGAATGGGGTGTCAATATATGCCCATGCAAGTGGATATTTCTCGATGTTACCTGAGAAAGTTCTGCATGTTACATGTTTGCCTGTATAATCTGTAGGCAATATGAAATCTCTTTTCAAACGATAAGAGTGCTTCTGCTGTCTCGTAAGACTGTAGCAGACTTGCCATTCACATATCCTTGGTGGATGTTAATCTTGCCTTTGGAGTCTATCACCAAATTAGCTTCTTCATTGGCAATAGGTATTGAGTGGCCGCATGTTAATAGGCCATCTTCATGGAACTGATCACAGATGGTACACTTATCGAGATTAAATACATTGTAAGCAACGTACTTGCGACAGGTAATTCAGGACACCCTACTTTTGCACGACACGAATCAACAACTCGTGTGATTTGCAAAATGAAACATTTTTATTTAGAGCTAATTACAAACAAGCTCTGCGAGCGGAATACTTCATTGATAATTAACAACATGGTATGTTTCACAGATGTAATGAAGAGGTGAACACAATGATACTATTTACTAATTGGAATCTAAAGCCTAGCTAATACTATTGTCGATAAACTATATAAGGTTCCTAGCGAACATGTCTGCTCTCTATCCGTCCTTGTTCCAGTCTGAGCCACGCTTCTGGTTGCGCGTTCAACCACGGACATTCAGTCCTGCGTGCGCTGGCGAGTTTGCGTGCGTAGAGTCTCAGCACGCTCGGTCAGTTAACTATAGTAACTGGGAGTCTCCAGTTACTCGTCGAGAAGCGAGTTTCCTATACTCTTGGGAAACCCTCGCTCATAAGCACTCAATGCTCTCTGAGTTGACACGAGTGTGTCCCGTTGTCAAGCTAAATATAGTGCCTATGTCTCTCCTGTCTGGTGTTCTCTGTATAGCTCCGTCTTAACTCTCTAAGCTCCTCTGTAGAGCTTTGACACGCTCCTCTCCTCTGCGTGTAGTGTTACAACCGTTTAACTCCTGTATGTAACACGTATTGGTCACCGAAAAATTGGCTGTCCAATTTTGTCAAAGATCTCATAAGTTTAAGTATCTCTTCTGGCGATAGAACTTCTTCTTCTTCTTCTTCTTCTTCTTCTTCTTCTTCTTCTTCTTCTTCTTCTTCTTCTTCTTCTTCTTCTTCTTCTTCTTCTTCTTCTTCTTCTTCTTCTTCTTCTTCTTCTTCTGCGACCATCCGGAGTTTTTTTCGGATGTGATTGCGACCTGTCCTCAAATTGCCCCAAATGACAACCCGCTACAAGTTGTCTCTGTTACGAGAACAACACATGAGCATACATGTTCATGTTCCCCTATAATATCAGCACCAACTTGTATGCTCTATGTTCTACTCTTCACCTGTTAACCTCCGTTAGTGAAGACATATTTTCAATGTTACTTTCAGGTGTTTTAAAGAAGTTATTGTGTCCCCTGTTTTGAGTTACCGTTCTTTGAAACAATGGTGAATGCAACTTGTATGTGTTTGTTTTCCTGTTTGTTTGCGTGTTATTTAATAAACTACAATGTAATTAACTTGCTAACATGTGTATGCGTTTCTATTCTACATGTATGTATTCCTTCGAGCGCCGTAAATCGGATTATTGTGGCTACAAATGTCGGTTACTTTTATTTATGACCACAATTTCGTTTAAAGATGCTCAAAGTACTTTCTCTATTTGCTACTACTATTTCTACAGTATTGCAGTTACACACATAAAACTGAACAACACATTGGTTACACAGATCGACACAGACAAGTCATAATAAGACGATTTACGCGGAGAAAAAAATTCCCGCTAAATCTCTCTCTCTCTCTCTCTCTCTCTCTCTCTCTCTCTCTCTCTCTCTCTCTCTCTCTCTCTCTCCTCTCTCTCTCTCTCTCTCTCTCTCTTTCAATCAATGTTTACTTTGTCTTCATTCACTCCTCTCATTTATCCATCTTTCGTTCGATTTCATACCACAGTTATGTTAAAACATTCATTCGTCCTTAAAATATGGTTCATAACATTACATAAATGCACATTACATATTTACAATAAATGATTGGCTGAATCGTAACAGTTTTCACGCCACATGACTGTGCTATGTCTTTGCACGCGTCATATCTATACAAAATATTATACAAGTTTATGATGATGATTTGTTACCGATCATGTGATACTAATCTAATTTAACTACGCTATAGTAATTTCGTGTGCTGTCCTAAATTAACCTAAGGGAAATAACCTAATTAATTACTTGTATTTAAGCAAAGTGGGTTAGTTACCTTATAGTATTATTGGTAAATGAAATGATATTAATTTTCTAATGGTTGGGTTAGTTTAGAAATGATATTTTAAGCAAATTAATCTATAAATGATTGTGTTTACATGGTGATGTGTTAAAGTAATGTTTAATAATTACATTCCTAACGTAGGTGTTAACTTAAATGAGGGGTTTAAGTCAATGTTGGTGACTTCTACCTATGAACTAACATAAATAACGTCATATATTTACTTGAACAGTTGCAATCCAATTATAACTACACACAATGAGGTTTTGCGCACTGTTAATAAAAAAACAATGTACTATACATATCACAATTATGTTTATATATAACTACAATAACGTCGTCCTTTCCGGTGTAATGTTCGAGCACTGTTCCTTGTAGACTAGTGTAATAACATAGTTCACTTAACCACAGTCTTATATGCTCTCCTTTCAGGATAGTGTTTATATATAAAGTTGCCTACCAGTTTCTGTAGGTTCACGTCTAACACTCTCGATGCAATTATAGCTTATCTACGTGTTAGCGCTGTAGAAATATTACTAACGTGCCTGTTCATTTACTCATAATGGCACTGTTTCTCTTGCACAGTTTAGTCGACTGGCGATATTAACGCACTTAAAGTGTAAGTTTTTACCACACACGGCACTGATTAACAACTACAGTGTCACTGTTTCTGGTGATAAATCGTCGCTCTTTATCTGTACTTCAGGTATCTCTATATTTGAAGGTCGACTTAAAAGGTCTGCCAAAGAGTTTAACGATCCCTTCAAATGCTGGATTGTAAAGGCATAGTTTGCCAATATTAAGGACCATCTGTAGATCCTGTTGTTTTGAGGGATGCCAGACTGCATTACCGCAAGCGGAGAGTTGTCGGACAGGATTACAAACTCTGTACCTGCCAAAAACCTATGCAGTTTTCTAACACAATAGATTACGCTAAAGCCCTCCAATTCAGATGCTGAGTATCTTGATTCAGCTGGGCTGATTTTCCGGCTTACATACATCACTGTGTGGAACTTCCCGTCGTAAAACTGGCCCAAAATACCAGATATGGAAATCGCACTTGCGTCTGTGCGGAGAAAATAGGTAAGATTTTGATTAGGTAAACGCAAGATAGGTGGTGCACTGAATAGATATTTCAATTTTGATAATGCGCCAATTAACTTTGCATCTTGTACATCCAATTTAGACGAAGCTTTCAAAATATTCGAAAAAACACTGGTGATTTCCGCCAGATTATGAATAAATTTACTGTAATAGTTTACAAGACCAAGTAGACTTCGGACCTGTTTCTTGGTCGTTGGCATAGTCAAATTAAGGATCTTCGTGACTATTTTCTCGTCTGTTCTGAGATGGCCTCTACAAATGGTATGGCCTAGGAAGTCAATTTCCTCCATGCCCAAATCTACCTTAGTTGGTTTGACGGTAAGACCGAATAATCGCAACCTGTCGAAGACATGTCGCAGTTTCTGTAGGTGTGACGTCCAGTCTTCAGTATGAATACATATATCATCTATGTATGTAGATGTATTGGTCACCCCGTGGAGAAGATCTCTAGTAAGACGTACAAAAGTGGCTGGAGCATTACGAAGGCCAAAATTCTGTAGGTGTGACGTCCAGTCTTCAGTATGAATACATATATCATCTATGTATGTAGATGTATTGGTCACCCCGTGGAGAAGATCTCTAGTAAGACGTACAAAAGTGGCTGGAGCATTACGAAGGCCAAAAGGGAGAAATCGCCACTCATAGAGCCCTAGAGGTGTAGAAAACGTTGTCAAAGGAATTGAATTTTCTTGCATCGGAACTTGCCAGTAACCTCGAGTGAGGTCGAGTTTGGAAAATATACGAGATGTAGACATATCTAGGATCAAATCCTCGCATGCTGGAATTGGCTCAGCATCGATCTTTGTCACTCTGTTTAAACGTCGAAAATCGACACAGAGGCGAATAGTTGAGTCCTTTTTGGTGACAAGAACGATAGGAAACGAATATTCTGACTGTGATCTTTGAATTATTCCACTCGACTCAAGAGATAGTATTTCTGTGTCGAGGTTTGCCCTATAATTTAGAGGGATGGAATAAGGTCGACATTTGATAGGGGTGTTATCAGTCAGAATGATGGAATGCTCTATTCTGTCTGTCTTTCCTGGGATGTCGGAGAAAATGTCCTTGTACTCTGTCACTAAATCTATCATCTGTCGTCGTTGCTCGTCCGTAAGTTTGGTTTCTATCCGTATGCTATCGATGGTCCCAGTCGTGTCTACAGTAGGGACTGGTAATTATATTCCGTCGTCATCTGTCTGGTTAAGTACTGTTGTGGTATTAGCTGCGTGTGCTGTTACCTGGCTAAGTGTATTTGCGATGTCGTTGTTGTGTGTCACCCTACCTAGTGTAGTTGTGTTGTGTACGTCTGTCGTCCGATTGATCGGTGTGGGTGCATTTTGTTTGTCTGTCTGTAGTTCCTGTCGTGAGAAATATGGTTTCAGCATGTTGATATGAAATATCTTTAATTTTCCCTTTATCGATATTTCATAGTCGACATCTGATATTTTACGCTCGACGTTGAATGGCCCTTGCCATGATGTTAGCAACAAATTACGTTTATCTGGTAGTAAAAGCAGAACTTTCTGATTAGGTTCAAGGTGTATTGTTTTAGCACCCTTATTTGCATACTTGCGGTACATCTGTCCTTTCCTCTCCAAAGATTCTTTGGCTATTTCACACGCTTTCATGATTCTATCGCGTGTCTCTGTTACCATCTCATATGGTGTTACTGCTGTTTGATTTTCTGGTAAGCTAGTAATTAGCTGATGGTATATTGATAGGGGTCCACGAGGGTTCGCCCCATACACTAGTTCAAAAGGTGAGAAACCCGTACTTGAGTGCGGAATTTCTCGATGGGCAAATAGCACATCTGGTAATAGTGTGCCCCATTCAGCTGGGTTTTCGGCTGTTATTTTTGCCAGCATGTGTTTCAGATCCCCGTTAATTTTCTCTATAATGCCGTTACTCATTGGATGGTACGGTGTGCAGAAATGCTGCTGTATTCCTAACAATTTTGTTAAGGCTTGCATAGCAGCCGAAATAAACTGGGTTCCCCGATCCGATAAAATCGTTCGCGGAAAACCAAAGCGACAAAATAAGTGCAAAAATACATTTGTCACATCTTTGGAGGTGATGTATTTTAGTGGAATTGCTTCGATCCACCTGGTAGATGTATCCACGAGCATCAGTATGAAACGGTTTCCCTTGTTCGACACCTGATTCAGGGGTCCAACAATATCGACCGCTACACACTCAAATGGTCTTGATGCCAATAATGACCGTTGAACTTCGGCCGTAACATGCTTACCCTTTCTTACAAGATGTTGACAAATAGTACATGAACGACAAAAAAGTTTTATATCAGTACAAAATTTAGGCCAGTAGAAGTGTGACAAAATTCTGGCTCTGGTTTTGTCATAGGCCAAATGTCCAGCAAACGGTGACTCATGTGCGATCTTTAGCACAGTTTGTCGGTATGTTACAGGTAACACCGTTTGCTGAATTTCATGGTTATTATTTGTGTAATAACGCATGAGAATTCCGTTGTGTATCCTAAAATACCAAGATGCATTCTTAGTCACTTTCGCTCGCTCACCTAACAATTTAAAATAAGGTGCGATGGTTTGATCGGTGCGTTGTGCCTCGATAAATTCTTGTCGAGTATTATTGTTAGTAGCACCGCAGGGTGTTAGTAGCTGCAACATCTCGTTTTGCAGGTCAGTGTAGTGCGTTTCCGTTTCTGACCTTGTTACAGCGTTAGCCAGGTTCGTTTCCTTCCAGGCTAATATATCATCGTCAGTAGATTTCTTTAATGAATCTAAACATCCTAAAATAAGATCCTTGCAAGGGTCTTGCAAGATTGCGCACGTAAATGTGCCGGTAAGGAATGGGGTATTTATATGCGCTTTTGCCAGTGGGTATTTCTCAATTGATCCCGAGAAAGTACGGCATTTGACAAATTCATCCGTGTAATCTTCTGGTCTCACCAGCTCTTTTCTCAGGCCCAGTAAAGTGCTGCCACTGTCCAGTAAACAATGGCATGGTTGATTATTTACCAGTGCATCGTAGAACTTCAATTTACCTCTGGAGGCATTAGCTACACTAGTATCTTCGATGGAATATGGAATAACGTGACCACATTTTAATTTTCCATCCGCATGAAACTGGTGACATGTCTCACATTTATTGAAATCAAGTATATCAGTAACTACTGCCACACTTTCACACACATTCTCTGGTAGTACATTCTCTAGTTCAGAGTCAATCACACTATCATCGTCAGATGACGTATCGATGAGCATAGCATTGTTTGGCTTCATCCTTTGCCTGCCCAGACACTTTGCCGAATAGTGTCCATAGCTCGAACAAAAATAACAATTTGATGGCACGTTTAAACGAATTTCTTCTATTCTCTTGCTTCTTTATGACCGTTTCTAAATGAGATGGATATGCTGGGTTCTTGTCACACATAGAATAACTAGGATGATGTAATTTGCAATATCCACATAGTAGAGGCTTTTGATAAGGCTGGTCTTTCCTAGTATACTCTTTTTGCCTATACGATCTATTAGGTTTTTTACAAAAGCGGTTATCTCAGTATCATGGATGTTGGTTTTAAAGATATCACGATTTGCAGAAAAGTAAGCCGACCCCCGTTTTTCTAGCTCTTGAATGGATTCTATGTGTGCCTGTTGGAGGAAATTTGCAAAAGGGGTAGGGACTGTGCTTATAACCTTATCCATTACCATTAGATCTTGCAGTTTGTCAAAGTTTTTCCCCACTTTTGCCGCCTTTAGCCATTTATTAAATGTACTTTGCACGTTAGAGACGTAATCTAGGAACGTTTCAGTAGGTTTGGGTTTTATTTGTGAGTTCTGAATCTGATACCCAGGAGCATCAAGTAGGAAGTGTTGCATGATTCTATCGTGGATGTACTGATAGTTACTCCTTAGTTCTGTAGGTATAGATTCTATCACTTTTAAAGGCTCCCCACTGAGATTTCTCATGTAGATCATTGCCCAGTCTTCCAACGGTATTTTCTGAGTCTTAAGTTGGAATTCTATGTTCTCAGTCCATGCTGAGATGGAATCGCCTACGCTGTATGGCTTGATCAGGCCTTTATATTTGGAAAATTTATTTTGCTCCTCCTGGCTCTTTTGTTTACTCGAGGCTATTTGAATGTTTGACTCTACCTCTAACTCTTTCATCTTTAACTTTGTCTGTGACTCTACCTCAATCTGCTTCTGTTTCATGGCATGATCTAATTCTAACTGTTTTTGTTTCGTGACTTCCTCTGCTTCTTTCAACTCTTTTTGATGCTGTCTTTCTAGTTCTCTTTCATCTCTATCTAGAGCTGCTTTTCTCTCTGTTTCTTCCTTGTATTTTTGATCACCCCATTTCTCTAATACTTCTCCAGTATGGCCTAGTGCTTTGCCTGCCTGGATGCACTCATTTAACGATGCCATTTTATGATTTTATGTTTTTTTACAACAATAATATTTCAATTTCACACAATAGTTGTACAGTTATATGTGTTAGTTATTTACATTGTCAATGAAAAATAAAGATGCATCGTTAAAATGGTCAGTATCAAAATTATTCGAAAATATACTCATCTAATCGGTTGGAAAAACTTGGCACTTGGGATGTTCCACCGCTGATTTCCATACACAAAATGATCGACTTGATTGGAGAACTGACGCTTCTGTTTAGTAGAGCATAAATACTTTAGAAAACATGTCGGTGCTACAAATACATGTTCATCTTTCATGCGGCTGATCAATAACAAATGTGATTTAGATAATGAAAAATGATGTTAATGAATGAATGTTATGATAGTATCAATGATTGTCATGATTTGTAAGATGATTCGTCATTGAGTGTCACTGTCGTCTTGTCTTCACTTTCCTTCCTGCTTGGTATAACTACGCTCTACTGATTCCGTTTAGTAGCTAATATACTCTTAAATGTGATGAATGTTGACATTGATGGCTGTATCACACAAAATGAACTGTACATGATGGTGTGCTTGATAACTTTGCAACATATTTGTACATACATTCATTTAACCAAATTCATACACATTTCTATCAATTTTCACAGAATTACACAATTTCTAAATTATTTTCTCTTAATTGTGGTTCAAGCTCCACAAATGGTACTTTTTAAAGTATTTGGTGTTCATTCACGAAAACAATCTATTTCCAACATAATTTAATAATTAATTCACGTTTGGATAATTTTAACACCACAAAATAAATTTAGTGTCTCTAGACGATGGTTCAGAAACTTCTGACACCAAATGGGTCCTGCCTGTCAGCAACTTACTTGCGACAGGTAATTCAGGACACCCTACTTTTGCACGACACGAATCAACAACTCGTGTGATTTGCAAAAGGATACATTTTTATTTAGAGCTAATTACAAACAAGCTCTGCGAGCGGAATACTTCATTGATTATTAACAACATGGTATGTTTCACAGATGTAATGAAGAGGTGATCACAATGATACTATTTACTAATTGGAATCTAAAGCCTAGCTAATACTATTGTCGATAAACTATATAAGGTTCCTAGCGAACATGTCTGCTCTCTATCCGTCCTTGTTCCAGTCTGAGCCACGCTTCTGGTTGCGCGTTCAACCACGGACATTCAGTCCTGCGTGCGCTGGCGAGTTTGCGTGCGTAGAGTCTCAGCACGCTCGGTCAGTTAACTATAGTAACTGGGAGTCTCCAGTTACTCGTCGAGAAGCGAGTTTCCTATACTCTTGGGAAACCCTCGCTCATAAGCACTCAATGCTCTCTGAGTTGACACGAGTGTGTCCCGTTGTCAAGCTAAATATAGTGCCTGTGTCTCTCCTGTCTGGTGTTCTCTGTATAGCTCCGTCTTAACTCTCTAAGCTCCTCTTTAGATCTTTGACATACATCAATGGCCTGTGCTGAGTTCACAGGGTGATTTTCAACTTGTTCCTCATCTGAGGAAGAGCTATCAAACAAGGCTGCATTAGCCTTCCTGGTCATCTGTTTACCTTTACAAGAATGGCGCCAGTGGGCCATGAGCTTTGCAAAGGAAGCATTTGGTTAGCCGTTTATAGCTTTTTCGCTCCTTATCTTGTTTATCTATGTAGTTTTGCAAGTATGTAAGGTATGCTGGATTTTTATCACACATATCAGTCTGATTGTGTGGCAGCTGGCAAAATCTACATTGGTGGTATTTCTCAGTAGTAGGCTTAAATGATCTTTGCCTATTGTAGGGATCTGATCTTGATTTGTCATAGGTAGCAGCTGCTACAAAATTTATGTCAGTCAACACACTAGAAAAACATTGTTTGTTGGCTGTAAAATAAGCCGAACCACGTTTCTCTATCTGTTGTACATTCTCACACTCACACTCTTGCAGAAACTTAGAAAATAGTGGTGGAAGAGATGAGATGATTTTATCTCTGAGGATTAGATCTTTCAATTTATTAAAGTCGTTTTTAACTTTGGCTGTAGACAGCCATTTACTGAAAATATCATGTACTACAGAAATGTAGTCAGAGAACGTTTGTGTAGGTTTTGGAGCTACTTTACTGTTCTCTGTAGCCTGCTTCATCTAACAGGAAATGTGACATAATTTTTGACTTAATGTAATGATAATCTTTCCTAAGATCTTTAGGAATGGTCTCTCTCACTTTCAGAGGTTTTCCTGATAAACTTCTCATGTATATGATGTTCCAATCAGTCTCTGGGATCTGATAATGGTCCATTAAAGTTTCAAAGTTTTGGGTGAAGGCTGCTATGCAGTCACCCGTGGTGTAATTTCTCACGATCCCTTGGTACTTTTTGTACTGATTCTCTTTTTCAAGTCTTTCTGACTTTCTCGACTCTTTGTCTACAGCTGTCTCAGCTTCTAGCTATTTAATTTTAAGCTGCAGTTCAAGTGCTTAATTTTTTGTTCGAGCATAAATTTCAAGCTCTTCTCGTTTACTCTGAGCTAAGATCTCGGCTTTCTTTATCTCGGCATCAGCTTCTGCCTGTTTGGATTTTGCAGTCAATTCTAATTCTGCCTTTTTCAGCTCTCTTTCAGCTACTCTGTCCTCGCGTTCCCTAGCCTTTTCCTGTACTAGAGGTGCTCTGAATATTTTGCGTCACTCCATTTTGTCAACTCATCACCAGTTAACTTTAACTTTAAACCCATTTCGATGAAATCATTTAAAGTAGACATGATGGAATATTACAATGATAATGAATGTCCGCACAAAAAATTTAATTATAAGTTGTTAGTAACTTGAACCATTGCATACAAAAGTATATGAAAAAGATAATACTTAAGTGCACTGGAGAATGGTGGAAAACTGGACCAGAGACTGTAAGGTCGTTACTGCCCGGAAAAATGACCTCTACTGATAACGGTTTCGGGTGGCGCACAAAAACCTGTTACTTTTGGAGGAGGAAAATATTAGGATCTGTGTTTTTATGAGATGTATGCGTGTCAACTAAGTTTTGGAGGTTTGTATGCTGTCAAGTATTATTGTTGGTCGTAATGTCGTCCGTTCAACAAATTCAACAATTTCCTTTCTTTCCAGACCTTTCCGCTTACACACGCTTTCTATGCTACCCAAATACTTTCACGAGGACAAGCTAGTCTTGTTATCTATGGTTCATGACTCAAGACTAGTTATCCACGTTCACACAACTCGTTCAAATCCACAAAGGACGAGTTTCCCACGTTCATACACTTATTTTATACACAGTTCAAAGCCGGACGAAGCCTCCACGTTCATACCTATTTCAGTTGTTCAAATCCTATGACGACGAGCTTCCCACGTTCACACATGTCAGGTTCTTACATATAACAATGAATAAGGCTCGTATGACCTAACACATGTGAGACACACATACAGTCACGGAATGATTTGACGCGACACACTGCAATACTAAGTTAAACACTTTATTTACACTTCTCACGCAACACAATCAGATCAGGCATCTCGCCATTACAATATCGATCTCACAATACAATTAGTCAATGAATCACACAATGGATACACTCACAGACCTATACCACAGCCGCACAGTCTCCTATTCTCCCACAAGAGTTACTATCAATCGGCATTCAGACACAGCAGTCATACACGCTTCTCTCAGACCCGTCCGTACTGTCCGGGGCTCCCAAGCCTGTCTGCCGTTTCCCGCTCTGAGCACTTGCCATGTGGGATGGAGTCCCTGCGGGAACTTCGTGCGTCACGCCTGTACTGGCTTGACCACTGTCTGCTTAGTCCCGCTCACAGGCGAACCTGTGGACAGGTAAATGGTATTCGCCTGGCGCCGGTAATGACGCCGCGGCACAACTACAGGGGAGATTATGACATTCATGTGTGCTCCATAGAACCAGGTCATCGGCGTACATTGCCGCTTTAATTCCATGCGATAGATTAGCAACGAGATCATTGATGAAGATTAGAAAAAGTGTGGGGGACAAGACTCCACCCTGGGGAACACCATGACGCAGTAGTACTTTCTTGCTCTTTAGTCCGTCTATCTGTACTCGGGATCTTCTGTTGTGCAAGTATGCTTTCACCCATTTGTACATTCTTCCATTGACTTTGCAGTTTCTCAGTTTATTCATCAGACCTTCTTTCCAGACTTTGTCAAAGGCTTTCTTCAAATCTATCCAGGCTGCAAGCACCAGCTTCTTCTCTTGGAATGCATCCTCAATTTCTTGAGAGAGGTAGGTTGTCTGATCTTCCGTAGAGTAGCACTGCCTAAAGCCAGCCTGCTGTGGCACAAGGATGTTTTTACTTTCAATGTACCACTGCAGTCTGTGATTGATGATGCGTTCCAGTGTTTTGCAGAGACAGCTGGTGAGGCTAATTGGTCTGTAGCTAGAGGCAATGGAACTATCTTTCCCTGATTTTAGGAGGGGTATCATGATCGCTTTGTAACACTGGGAGTACAGAGAGGACTAACAAGTTCTGCTGGGTTAATATAAATCAGGCTTTATTTGAATATAGTGGCTGATACAAAATCTTAGTACAATTCAATCGTGATGTCGACTTCTCTTCTCTCGTCCAAGGTGTTTTCTCACTGCCCCAACAACAAGCTACGTCACGACTTGAGCATCCTTCTAGCTGTTCTATATTGATGCTCAAGCGTGCTGTAGACTTGCACACCTAGCTGATACTAATAATACACTCATTCTGCTACACCTCCCTATGTTTTAAAAAGACTTTTCTTCTTCAAAAGTCTTTATTCCTAACCCCTTTTATCTTACATCTTCTCTCCTTACCTCCCATAATTTCTCTAAGCCGCCCCAAACTAACTCTATTTTAGGCAAATATTCTATTTGTAACTCTTCCCCCTGTCATATAGTAAACCACTATGAACTTCTTCTTCGTTTCTGACTCTTCAAACATAACACATATTATTTACATATCCTCAATAACATTTAAATCTCAACTTTATACAATACATCATAACACATATGGTTACCTTTTTGAAATAAACACTCCGCTTAAAAATTCAAACGCTGTACTACCTCAACTCCCTATTGTCATCACTACACGTATTACCTCCACATTACTGCTTCTCCACTTTCAACTAACCTGAAATCACTCGCACACGATAGGAAGACAAAGAATCGGCGCGCACCGGAGATTCAAAGAAGTAGAACTCTTTCTCACAAAAAAATCTTAGTACAATTCAATCGTGATGTCGACATCTCTTCTCTCGTCCAAGGTGTTTTCTCACTGCCCCAACAACAAGCTACGTCACGACTTGAGCATCCTTCTAGCTGTTCTATATTGATGCTCAAGCGTGCTGTAGACTTGCACACCTAGCTGATACTAATAATACACTCATTCTGCTACAGCTTCTCTCTAGGCTTGTGGAACACTGCCTAAAGTCCAACTATTATTGAAGATCTGCAACAGCTTTGCTTTGGCCTCTGTTCCTAGGTTCCTGATCATTTCATTGGAGATACCATCAGCTCCTGGTGACTTTCTCATTTTCAGTTTTGATATGGCTAGCTCCAGTTCGCTGATTGTGATGGGTGCCTCCAGAACCTCATGTACTATTTCCTTCTGTCCTGTATGTTGCCGTTTCTCTCGAATCTCTTGTTGTTTCTCTGGACTAATTTTGATATTGTTATCTTGTGCGAATGAGTCCGCAAAATGGTCAGCTGCTTGCTTTCTTGTTAAGATATTTCCATCTTTATGTAATGCAATTTTTGAGTTTCTCCCTGTGCCCTCATCGTTAAGTTGTTTTATTAGCTTCCACAATTTCCTTGTGTCTCTTTCAAAGTTAAGAGACTCTGTTTTTTCCTGCCAGCTTTTCCGTCTAGCCTGCAGCTTGGCCCTTTGAAATTTGGCTTTTGCATGCTGGAATTTATTGTGGTGCTCTTGGCTGGGTGTGGCCTCTGCTTGCTTTCTACATACTTCCACATCATTATGCAACTGTTCCAGTTCACTACTCCAGTAGGGTTTATATTGTTTACGGGCTCCTCTTGGTACTGTTTCTCGCGCCGCCTGTAGTATGCATTTCCCAAACTCTTCAACTACTTTATTTATGTCTTTCTCAGTGTTCAGGTTTCTAACCAGTATCCTTGTGCGATTCTTGTACATTGCCCAGTCTGCTTTCTTGTAGTTCCACCTCGAGAGGGTGCTGCTTTCACTTACAAGCTCATTTTCTACAGTTAGAAAGACTGGTCGATTGTCGCTGCCACCAAGTTGTTTCCCAACAATTCGTGTAATCTTCCACGCCAGGTCTGGTGAATGAAAAGCCAGGTCAGGTGTAGTTGTAGAGTGCCATGATCTCGAGTAGAAAGTATGTGGGTCGGACGGCTTGTTAACCAAGATGAATCTATTCTCATCCTGCCAGTCTTCCAGTCTCTCTCCTCTCTTGTCCATGTGATCATAGCCTCAACTCTGCGAATGGCTGTTGAAATCGCCACACACAATCATTTTTTCTGTTAATGGTAGTGTGTCCAGTGCCCGTGGGCGGTCACTTGGACAGTAGTAATTGATCATATGTAGGTATGTATAGCCTGTTTTAAGTTTAAGTGTCTGATACTCCGCCCCTTCCATATAGACTTCGATGTGGGAAGCAGTGATGTTATTTTTTTACAAGGGTAAGTATCCCACCTTTTTGCCTGTCCTTTCGGTCAGATCGGTAACACTGGTAGCCTCTGATTTTGAAGGCTGTATTTTCGTTGAGGTGAGTTTCTTCCAGGCAACATATGCTTACTTTTTTACATAGGACCCGGCACTGCACCTGCCTGGGGGTCCAAAGCAGGGCGAGCACCATAACTTTTAGCGTTAGTCCACATATTCCATTTTGCGTAATTGCGTGGCATCCTGATTTCTGTGGTGCACATCCTGGCTGGTTGCCTCCGTCTTCAGCACCTTTCCTTTGCTAGATCAGACTGTGGTCTCACTCGAGTTTAGATGTGTACACACGCACACGTGTCTGCACATGCATGTATGTGTATACACATCTAGAGCACACTGGTTATTTTCCGGCGCCAGATACTCGCCGTCGCCCCTTCTCCTGTTAGTAGAAACAGTTCCGCCACGTGAAGGCCAGGAGTTGGACTTTTTCTGCATAGGTTATGTATTCACGAGCCATTGGGGTATTTAAGCAATGTTGGGCGCTCACCCCAACACTGCGCCCCGGCTACATACAGCAACATTTGGAACCAAAAACAGTGGTAAAATTCTGGTGTTGACAGGGATGTCCTGTAACAGGATATGCGAAAAAAAAATGTATACGGCATTGCTTGAGCCCCTTCCCACTACAAAACTAACTTGTTCAGCATTAATTTCTGGTCTCATCTTTTTTCTAACACTTCATAAGGTCATGATTCTCAGTAACAATGTTGGTACATGATTCGAGATGTATTGTACAATGATCTTCACATGTAAAACATTTGCTTTCTTGGGCAAAGCTATAAATATGGATTTTAATAGGCACATTAGAAACTTACCCACTTTTATAAATATAATACCTTGTCTGTCTCACTTTGGAATTGTGTCTTTCTTATTGTGATATCTTGTCTGTCTCAATGTGAAATTGGTCTGCCTCACCTTAAAATTGTATCTTTCTCACTGACACCTTGACATCTCATCAGTCTCACCTTGAAATTGTGTCCTCACCGTGATAACTCATCTATTTCACCTTAAAATTTTGACATCTTGTCTGTTCTAGAGACCAGCAAACATATCTCATTAGGTAAGATATATCTATGGCATATTTTTCTATAGATCTAAAGCTACAGCTTTGTTTGGATATAAAGTTACTTGTTTTTGCAGTTTTCTTAATAACATTTGTCTCTTTTTTGTGTCAATGATTCATTCTGTTGCAGCAGCTTTATACTGCTTTTGTCGTCTGCTGGGGGTTTGGTCGGTGCGGTTATACGTCTTGTTATTTTAATACATCTGTCCTTTCATTAGTGAGTGTCTTGCCATTTGCCTCGTCTGTATGTTGTACTTAATGGGTGTAGTCCTGTGAAGGATATCCCTTCTTCCGGTTCGTCTTCCGGTTTCAAGATGGCGACGGACGGTCGTGTTGTTTTGTGTTCGTTAACTTTTTCGCGTAGGGGATGGATTTATTCATCTCTTGCGTGTAATTTATGTGCCAGATGTAAAACCAGGAGTTTCTACTCAAGATCTGCGCGGGTGCTACGGAGTTCGTGCATCGAGCGAAGCCATCCTTGAGTGAATTTTCAGCAGCGTGTGTGGTTCTCAGCAGTCTGTGTTTACGTTTTTTCAACATGGCGGAACAACGTGTGTTCTCCGAGCGGTCAGCAGTCAACATAACGAAGCGGCGTGGTAGCCGCGCAGGGAGAAAGAAGCAAGGTAAGCGCGGTGGTTTGAGACGTTTTAGACTCAAGTGTCACCGTCTAGGACTCAGGAACATCCGTATTCTATATTGGAACTGTGCCAGTGTAAAACAACGGGGCTCTATTTTAGAAACCCTAGTTTACAGGAACGACATTGTAGCACTCCAGGAGACGAGACTGGGCGATCAGCTACTCCGAATTGCCGGCTTCAAATGTTTCTACAACAGACGACATCTGGGAACGGCGATTCTCGTTCGCGACAGCATGGTGGCGTCAGAGCTAGACATGTCCAGTTGGGACAGTGACGATATACAAATACAGGCGTTGAGAGTTCATTCCACTATACCATTCGTGTTGGTTAATGTTTATGCCCGCAATGCGAGTGTGGACGCCCAGAAGTGGCAGTGCTTAAGTGGCATATTAGGCCACGAGAGAAATGTTATTTTCTGTGGTGACTTCAACGCTAAAGGCAGATCATGGGGAAACACTTCCTCCAATACACAAGGGGAGGAGCTCGAGACTGCACTGGAAACCATCGACCTGGTTTGTATCAACAGTGGCTGTGTCACCAGGACAGCAAGCCGTCCAGGCGATGAGGACAGTGCTATTGATCTGGCGCTAGTTTCACCTTCACTCACTACAGTGTGTAGATGGGGTGTCCTAGGACACCATGGCAGCGACCACCACCCTTGCAGCATATTGGTGGAGAAAGGCAGAACCAGGCAGCACAAGCTAAAGGTAAAGACGTTCCAGTATGACAGTACAGGGCAAGATGTGGTGAGTAAAATAAGACGTGACAAGCGCAGAACGTTTCAGGGCAGGAAAAAAAGCTGGGAGCAGCCACCGTGGTGGAGTTTCGAGGTGGAGAAGGCTTGGGTGGATAAGCGTAGTGCTGTAAGGAGATGGCAAAATGCCAAGAAGAACAGAGCTGGTCATCCTAGTCCCTGCTTGCACTTAGAAAGAGAGATGCACACAAAAGTAAGCTATTTCAAAAAAACTGGTCACGGTGGTTAAAAGCGAAAAATGGGCAGAGGTGTGTCAAAGAGTAAGCACAGACAAGTCACTGAAATTGTTCTGGCGACTACATAAAAGCATGAGTGGTGTAGTCAAGAATAAGAGCATTTCTGACTTCCAAGGTGCTGACCTCATCTGGCAGAGGACTGACGAGGACAAGGGCAAAGCCCTCTTTGAACGCTACCTTGAGCAGAGCAACCAGACAGACATGGGAGGCCGAAATCTGGCCAAGGAGGTCACCTCAGACAGATGCAAGGCCCAGAACACTTCGGATGAAGACACAGTGACAGTGAAAGAAATCAAGGCTGTGCTTCGACGATCAAAAAAACAGTGCTCCAGGTCCTGATGGCATAAGATACGACGACATAAATAGGTGTACCGACAATGAGCTAGAGAAACTAGCAGACATGTACAACAACAGTATAGGGAGTGCTAGCATCAAGGAGGAATGGTTACACAGCTATCTGATTCCCTTGCCGAAGCCTGACAAAGACCACAAAAAAATTCAGGGATATCGAATTATAACCATGCAGAATACAATAGGCAAGCTGCTGGAGAAGGTAATTGCCAGGAAAATATCAAGCCAACTAGAGAGGCAAGGTGTTTTCCCACCTACCCTGGGTGGGTACCGTCCAAAAAGAGAAACCTGGACCAATGCAGCAGTCTTTGCTCATGATGTCTATGAAGGTTTCCACTCAGGCACTGAAACCGTTGCTGCAGCGATTGATCTTGAGGACGCATACAACAGAGTACCACTGGATTTTTTAATGTTTCAGCTCCTTGAACTAAACGTAAGTCCATTCCTCCTTAGTTGGATCGCTGCAGCCCTCTTCCAACGGATAAGTAGTTTTTAGATGTGGCAGTTGGACTTCGGAACCAACAACAATATATCCTGGCCTACCACAGGGATCACCATTATCTCCGGTACTGTTCAACGCCTACACAGTGAGAATCACCAGTGAGCAGATCACTGGACCTGGCAGGACATTGTCATATGCCGATGATGTTTTAGTGTATCGTCAGGGTAAGGATAGAGAGGAGGTTGCTGTGGAACTACAAACCGAACTCAATCGCATAAGTACTTGGTGTGATGAAGCTGGGGCAATGGTCAACCCAACAAAGGCAACAGTGACTTGGTTCTCGTTGAATAATCATATTGTCAACAATCCAACACCAACTGTAATGCTGTGTTCAGAGACGGTGGAAAGAACGCAGGCAATGAATTACCTGGGGATACGGTTTGATCGAAGCCTTGCTTATAATGTGCACATAGACCAGGTGATAACAAAGGCCAAGCGGGGTTTGGCAGCGATGCGGGTGATGGCGGCAGCAAACTGTGAGCAGCGCCATCTATGTCTTCTGTACGAGGGGCTGGTCATGTCTGTTTTGGAGTATGCAATGGCAATCTTGACTCTCAGCCATAAGCAGATAGAAAGGATGGAAAGGATACAGAATGAAGCTATGCGCATTATTCTTGGATGTACAAGAGATACAGCATGCAGGGCGATGCGCTACCTTCTTGATTTTCCAACCATTGAAGAGAGAATACAAGTTTGCAGGGCACAGCGCCTACCTCAGAATTAACGCAAACACACAACATCCACTGCATAGTGAAATTAGGAAGGTGAAGGGCAGCAGGTTAAAAAGAGGACGGTCGTGGATGGGTCAAGCCGAAGATCATTCTTCAACAGGTGTGTTCACTTGAGGACTTAGAACCTGGCGAGGAGTGGGTGCAATGTGCCAACAGACTTCTGCACATCCTTTTCAGTTTGCATCCAACTAGATATAAAATGCAGACAAGAAAATCCGGCTGCTGTTGAGGCTGAAGTACAAGCGTTGATTTTCGAGAATTCGCTAGACGGTGACGCGGTCATCTACACAGATGGGTCGGTCGTCCGACATGTGAGAAGCTCATGGGCCTTTACAGCTCGGGCCGGAGGGAGAATTGTGAAGGAGGACTCTGGTGCTTTCACTGAAACCACAAGTAGCCTGACCATGGAAGTCATGGCAGTAAGTAAAGCAATAACATGGCTCGAGACACAGACATTCACTAGGGCTTGTTTCCTTAGCGACTCAATGAACATGATCAAGAGGATAGAGGAGGGGTCGATCCGAAGAAATGGTTGCTGCCTCTGAAGCGGTCTCGGCTGGCAAAGATTAGTTTCATCTTCGTGCCAGGGCATGCGGGAGTACAAGGAAAAGGAAATGAGCGGGCTGACAAGCTCGCAGGTGAGGCTACTGTGGTGGGCGGACGCGCCATGGATCAGGCTGACATTTTGAATGCTCTACGTGAAGTGAGACTTTTGCGAGAACCAAGTGATGACTGTGAATCTACAACAATGGCCAGACTGCGAGAGCAGCAAATTAAAAGAGGGGTGGCCAAACAAGAACACTACGCAGGAAGCCAAAGAAGATTGATAAACCAACACAGAACTGGCGTCGTTAGCCGCTACACGCTGCAGAATTTGCTGAGGAGGGGATCCGAGCACTTATAGACTGAATGGTTCGATGTGCAACGAGGATGATCTGTCGACTAACTAACTAACTAACTAACTAGAAGGATATCCCTAATTTTCTCAGCCTCTAGTGCTCTTCCATTTTGCTGACAGGCTTTGCCACATTTTCTTTTAGCTCCTCCTGGTGTAATAACCCATTCTTATGCCTTAATGTAGTGACTGTAGTTTCTTCTCCGTGATTATATGTTTTGTTTTGTGTAGGTATTTGTTTGCCTGATGAAGGCCATCATTGCAATGACCTGTTTTTCATAATTGTACTGTAAAGCTGTATTATTTTGTGTTATTTTATATTGTTTAAACAAATGGTAGGCAAGTTTCCTGTTTTCTTGTGGAGTTAGATTTTATTCAGGTGTCTCAAATGTGTTTCTCTTGATGTGTCTTTGTTCTCGCTGTTCAACTTTTCCCTTCATGTGTCTCTTTTTTTTAAATAACCTTTATCAACTCTCTTTTCATTCATATAAGAAATAACATCAGCAATTGATTATTGATGCAACAATGCAAATCAAAGCAATTGACAGATGCCATAAATATTCCATAACACCGCCCCCACAAAACATCCTCTGTGGGTATAATATGATGTTTTGCCAACTGGTGTACACGATCATGTTTATCTACATCTTCCAATCTCCAACAGCATGTATCAATTCATGTCATAACACAAGACTGTCAAGAACCTTCTGTCTTCCTCTATCTCTCTTTCCATTAATGCTCTCGTTTGTCTCTTCTCATAATGTGACCAAAGAGTTACAACTGTCATCTTTATGATGTTTATGGTAGGCTGTCTTAGCTTCTCTATAAACATTTAGATTATTTGATTACTTATTTGACTGTCCTAGGAATTGTCAGCATTATTCTGTAAAATGTGGATTATGTTGTTTGCTTACTATTTGTCTACGTGGCCAAGGGCTTGTGAATGCGGTTTGTGAGCCCGCATACCTGGGTTCAAAACACAGCGGTGCTGGTTTTGTTTTTTAAAAGGTATAGATGCCGGTCGTTCAGAAAGCAATGGCAAACTACTTAACGTAAAATTTGCCCAGGAATCACGAACAGCGAAAATGCTGGGGTTGACTGCTACGTCCTGTGAAGGACATGCAACTAACATTTTAAAAATTACTATTTATACAGGATTCATATTAAAATTAGTTTCACGCAGCATGCAAGAATTCATTTTCTGACCTCCAATGACGGGGATTTATTGAATAAAATGCAGCTTTTGCTTGTCCTATTCAATGATACATTTGTATTCTGGTTCATTTTTCTATGATGATCTTCATATGTCATGCCAATAAATATTTATCACCTCACACGATCAACAGAGTGTTAGATCAGTAATGTATTGTGCCACTTATGCCATGCGGGCCAAACTATCCAGGTGTTTATCACTTTGTCTACCCCATGCTCTTTCCCATCAAGTTTGTAAGTTGTCGCCAAATTTTTCATGTTTATTTCCCATGGCATGTCCCAAAATCTTGATGGTTTGCGTCTGATTTCTCTAATAAATTTATGGTTCTCAGCTGATTTTGAAATGGCTGCCTCAATAAAATCTCATAGAAGCAAACGAAAGAAGAAACATCCCATGGAGTAAACATGACTATCCTACTTGGCCTAATCCTGCCAGATTGCAATTACTGTGCTGAATCATGATCTAATTATGGCAATATGCTTTTCTGAATGGGTGAAACCCCTATGACTGAGGTGCTGACTGGCTTGATTGAATTCAAGGGTGCAAATCATATGATTGAAGAATGTACTGACTGGATTCTATCAACCTACACATGACTATACTCATACTCACACCACACAACAGGCCTAGTCCATTGACTAACAATCACAAGCCTCATATTGTGATTGCTTTAAGGTGGAGTTTATACTACTAGTGCATGGTAAGTCTATCAGACAATATATGAATTTCATGGGAGAATGATAGGTCAAAAGGTGTCCCGCCACAGACATGGAACGAAACAAGACAAGGCACTTTAGCCTCAGCTCAACAACTGGGCTGTCCTGGTGTTTATGGTAAAACCTTTTCCACACAAAGGGGAATGAGAATCCTGATGTAAAAACCGGTGTACCAGTGCATCATAAGATGTTTCAACGGCATGCTGTCTTCACAGGTTAGTAATCAGAAAATCTCAGCCAGAAGTAACCCTACAGTTGAAAGTTAGATGCATATGCTTTGTAGGATGTCGCAGTCAGCCCCTGCATGTCTTCTTCTTCTGCGTTCATCCAGAGAGTTTTTTCGGACGTGATTGTGTTGTGCCTGTTTACAAAAGAGCTGCGTTCTTGCACTGTTAGGCCAACACATCCAACTTCTGCGAGCATTTGTTGACTGGATTAACCTTCCTGGGAACCCCTGCATTTTTCGGCTGTTTGTGATTTCTTGACAAGTTTATGTTAGTAGTTTGCCATTGTTGTTTGAATTACTGGCACTCAAACCATTGCCTGAAAACCAGTGCAAGATGGTTGCTTACAAATTGCCTACAGCTGTGTTTCCAATATGGGATTGCGAATTGCATACGTTACCTCTCGTTCTACAGAAATGAGAATATTCAAGTTTATCCGATGGTCAATGATGAAGATTACATTCCTACCCACCAGCGAAAAAGTGGGAAAAGACACGACTGCTGGAAACTTAGCACAAGCACACGTAGAAACATATTCACCCCCGGGAAGGTTAACCCGGTCAACAAATGCCCGCAGAAGTCGGATGTGTTGGTCTAATGGCGCAAGAACGCAGCTCTGCTGTAAACAGGCACAACGCAGTCACATCCGAAAAAAAGAAACTCCGGATGAACGCAGAAGAAGAAGAAGAAACATATGCACTAGAAACATATTTCAATTACAACACTTTTTTTAATTTCGACTAATTTTCTCTTAACTCTCAAATGGGATCCTTCCTTGTCAAGACAGTCAGAAAGAATAGATCATCAAACTGGCCATTTGAACTAATAATGTCACACATAATGCATGTTTATTTTCTACAAATATTTTATGTATTTACGTTTATTATTTATCATCACTGAACATGGCTGAAAATATTTTTAAAAGTCAGTTTTCTGACCCATCCAGGACGAATTACTTTGTATTAATAATGATTATTATAATGGGTACCACCATTATATTTTTTAAAGAAATAATCTTAAATAAGATATTAACTGGGGCTTATAAGGGAAACAAAGAATAGCAGCACTGTAACTTAACAAGCATGGCAAAAGAGGGTTGGTGTGAGACCTCTACCTCAATTCAAAGAAAACATTACCTGCAAAATCCAAGTCCACAAGGGACTTGTCGTGAGTTGGTTAAGAGCCTATGCTTCATTGGGAGATTAAAGGCAGAAGAAGATTACATCATATCTAAAACCAGATACCACATTCAGCTAGGTCTCGCTGCCCTGGTTGCAATGATATATAGTTGCTAACTGGTTCATTGAGAAAATAATGAACAAAGGTTACTATGTTTAAAAGCGAGTTTAGTTTAGTCATAGTTATTTCAGCTCCAGTATTTTCTGGGTCAATAGTCATCCTATTCAGTCAAAGATTTTCCTGTGTATTTATCAATACTATTAACATTTATAATTACAGATATTGCAATATTAATGTTGGATATTTTTGCTTAGAATTGATTTTAAGGTGGCACAATGGTTTTATTTGACACTTAAATGTTGGCTTCTTGTTCAGAAACTGACATAACTATGAACAAGGTCTCCAATAGGACATGACAGAGAGGACAGACATAGGACATGGGAATAGTACGGGTATAGGACACCGGACCATACGCCCATGACAGAAGGTTAGGGACAGGACTGTGCCCTTGAGTGACAGGACAGGTTCACCTTGGACGGGATGACGCAATACGCCTGTCAACGTCTCATACACACACAGGCATCCTGAGTTCCTTCACATGCATTCAACAATATCAACCTTGCATGTGGAATCAAACATTTATTTAGCATAACCTCGATATCATCAAGATGCGCACATAGGGCGGTTAATTCAATACATCATCTCTATATACATAGATGCTAGGTAATAAACAGTCATAGCAATCAGGCAATCACAAAACACTGCACTCAATACTCGCTATCTGTAATATGGCAACGCCAGCTCGCACTCCCGCAAAATCCATACACTCGCTTCTCGAACACATGCGTCCTTCCCCTAAAACGTCTAGTCCCAGTCTGAGTCTCCTCACGTTGGCCTGTTGGTCACGTGGTACTGGACCCCGTGTGTCTCGAGATAGTCGGGCTGTCTCAGAAGTCACGTTGTACTGCTGTCCGGTCGTGTTGTGTCAGGTCCTTCAGTGCAAGGCTTGTCCTGTTAATCCAGGACGGAGTCCTGTAGACTTGTGTTCCCTTTTATAGCTGGGTCTTGTCCTGTTTAAGTCCTGTCTCTGACATCTCTGTGTCCCTGTCTATGTCCTGTCTCTGATATCTCTATTGTCCTGTAGATGTCCTGTCTGTGACATCTCTGCCTATGTCCTGTCTCTAACATCTCCCTTGTCCTGTATATGTCATGTCTTTATTCCCCAACACGCTGACAATGCCTGCCTCAACAGGCGAGTGCAGGACAGACTTGACTAGCCCGACCTTCACGGACTCCACGAGGGTCCAAGTACCCCGTGACCACCTAACTGAGTAGGAAGCCTCAGATGGGACTCGGACGTGGATGAGAGAGGATGCATGACTGTGTTTGGGAGAGATAAATAGACCATTTACTTAGACTTAAGCTTCGCTAGTGAGAACAAATGGAGCCGCTGCTAGCTGTGTGTTAGTGGGGATGCTGAAGCACAATTATGTTATTCGCCGAGCAAGTATATTGCGAGCGTAATGCGAGAGCTGTGCAAGTTTTGTGAAATGATATTTGTAAAGATTACTATGACCATGTATGACCATTAAAGATTTTTAATGATATACTCATGCTTTTCATGCCTCATCTGTACTCGCATCAACTGCCTGTCCGAACCCTTGTTTATAAATCCCTAGAGACGTTGACAGAACACAAAATATATATAATATCCAGCTGTAGTGGTTTTAAAAGTAAACCCCAAATTTATAAAACATGACCAAGTTGAAATTGCAAAGGAGTGGCACTACTGTACTATCCTTTTTTTTTTCTTTTTTTTTGCATATCCTATTTACACCAGCATTTTTCAGATGCTGTTGATGTCTTGGCAAGGCTTACATTCAGTAGCCGGTTCAACCCCTACACCTGACAGCTGGACTAAAATTTTGACATAAATTACTAGTACCTCTGAAGTCGGAGTGGGTTCGCCTGAAGGCGAGGGTCACTGTTAATAGGGAAAGCTAATCCACATACAAACTTCAGTCTATCACTACTATAAATAAAATAGTGTCTATGTCCTACGCTTGAGTTCAAAGCGAGCCAGCGCCGCCCCCACCCCCCAAAAATGCTATTACTATTAAAATATTATTATTAATAGTCTTACGGTGGGTTTTTCATAAAATGATATGGGTACCGGTCGTTCCGAAAGCGCTGGCAAGCTACTGAGTGTAAACTTGCCAAGAGACCACGAACAGCCCCCTCCCCCCCCCCCCCCCAAAAAAAAACATGTGGCGTTGACTGCGACGTCCTGTAAAGGATATGGAAGTAACTGTAACTCACAACTGCTTATTTACAGAAATACGATCCGATATGAGATAAACATGAAACAACTAAAACGCATACCTACATATAACAGAAACAGCTGGAAAATGGATGATTCTTGGCATAGAAATGAACTGCTTCCAGAGACTCGCTTCGTGTGAATGACACTGAGGGGTGACATCTGTGGGCATTTCCGATTATGAATTTGCGATAATTTTCTTCTTCTTCTACTTCTTCTTCGTTCATCCGGAGTTTTTTTTTCGGATGTGATTGCGTTGTGCCTGTTTACAGCAGAGCTGCGTTCTTGCGCCGTTAGGCCGACACATCCGACTTCTGCGGGCATTTGTTGACCGGGTTAACCTTCCCGGGGGTTTCTTAGGGCGTTTGACTCTCACTGTTGTGGTGTTATCCCCCATCCCAGCTGGTCCATATAGAACAGCCAAAGATCCTGGTCAGCCCTCAAGGGAAGGCAGGGGCAGACCATGGGCATTCCCCGCCATCCAAGGAGGCTTCCATACTTGCAGAGCCGATACATAGCGCTCTGGTACTGGGCTCACCCAAGGAATCGTCACGTCCTGCACATGGCTGCTTAGCCTCACTTCCGTATATTGGGCCTTCCGTTCACCACAGGCTGTTCTTCCGGAAACCAGAAGTATGCAGTCTGCAGATGACATCCACACATTGAGCTTTCGATTCGGACTTTCCATGTAATGGATTTGCTATCCAAGCAATATTCCATTTCGTGCCACTAGGAAACTTTTCCACCTTTTATGAAGCCCACACAGTGGGCTTTTGATTCGGACTTTCCACGTAATGGATTTGCTATCCAAGCAATATTCCATTTCGTGCCACTAGGACACTTTTCCACCTTTTATGAAGCCCACACAAGCGGCTTTCGATTTGGACTTTCCACATAATGGATTTGCTATCCAAGCAATATTCCATTTCATGCCTCTGGGTCTTCATGCACCTTTAAATGTCAACATGTATATAGTTAAAGTAATCTGCGGTCAACTTTAGCTTGTTGATATCTCCATAGAGCTTGTCCTCAAATGAAGCAGGTGTGGGCCAAAATATCTTTCTCTGTTCTGCATACGTTGGGCAATCCTGCAGCAAATGTTTTGCTGTCATTTTTCCAGTTCTACAATTACATTCATCGGTATCTCCTATCTTTAGTTTATTGAACAAGTGGTATTTCAGCCTGTTATTTCCTGTGCGGAGTCTGAAGATTGCTACTTGTTCTCTTCGGTCGAGTTTGTAATATGCATCATCCTTCTGATGGCCTGGATGCTCTGATTCCCATTTGGTTCTATAAGTGCTTTTTATCAACCTCTTTGCCTCATTATAGGTTATGTCTATGTCAGGCTGTGGTAGTCGTCCGCCCTCTTTTGCCAGTCTGTCAGCCTCTTCGTTTCCAGGTATACTGCAATGTGATGGGATCCACTGTATTACAACTTTTTTGGATTTCTGGCATAGACCATGGAGTGCTGCTCTTAGGTCAGTTAGTTCTGTGCTGTTATTGCTCTTCAGTATTGAGACAGCTGACTTTGCATCTGTGAAGATAGCTATTTGCTTCTCTTTATTTTCCTCCATCAGGAGCATTTCTGCTGCAGTTTTCAGAGCCTCTACCTCCGCTTTGAAGTTACTTGAAAATTTTCCAGTTGCCATTGAATGTGTTTTTTTCACTCCATTTTTTAAATTTAGGAGAATTCCTCCTGCCTCCATTCTCTATTGAATTTTTGGCTGATCCATCTGTATATGCATGGGTCCAATTCCTGCTTGGGTAATGTTCTTTTATGTAGTTTAGGGTTATTTCTCTTCTTTCGGTTTCATGCTGAGTGTTCTTTTTCTCAATACCAGGAATGTTTTTCTATCATCTCAGGCAGTTGCTGCTGTCTCCAAGCTGGGAACTTGTGTGCATTGTGTATGGGCTTGACTGTTGATATGTTAAGAATAGGATCTGCCCTAATCCTTCGTTTTGCAGTTTCTACAAAGTTGCTACGCTTCAGTCTTCCCTTTCCAAAACCATTAAATCTGTTGTACATAGGGTGGTCTGTCAATCTTCTAAATTTTTCTGCTTGTTGCTGGGCTCTGCTATCTCTTCTATTCTGCATTGGTTGTAAACAAGTGATCTTTTCTAGTTCATTAATAGGCGTTGTCTTCAGGCTTCCAGTTATGATTCGCATTCCTTGGTTTTGGACTCTACTTATTTTGTTAAAGTTTGACTTAGCTGCTGTTGCCCAAGCTGCAATGCCATATTCCAGTACTGGCCTCACCCGTCCGGTATATAACTTCTTGAGAACTTTCTCATCTGCTCCCCACGTTGTACCAGCAAGCTTTTTCATGATTGCCATTCTCTGCCTTGCTCTTGTTCGATTTTTCTCAACCTGTGTCTTCCATGTCAGGCGACGATCAAAGGTGACTCCTAGATAGTTTGGATTTTCTTCATGGCGCAATATTTTTCCATTCAATACCAGCTTAGGTTGCTGAGGTTTATTTGAGAGGGAGAACACTGTGCATGTTGTTTTCTCCTCACTTATCTTCACTAGCCATGATTTTGACCAGACCTCTAGCGCTAATAAGGCTTGCTGTATTCTGCTGTTAGCTGTACTAATATATTCTTCAGATGTCCATATGGCTAGGTCATCTGCAAAGGAGGATGTGTGTACTCTGGCTGGAAAATTTTCTGTGATGTCATTTATATATGCTAGGAATAATGTTGGTGAAAGAACTCCTCCTTGGGGGACACCTTGCTCCAGCAGCATCATTTTGCTTGTTTGTCCTTGTACTTTTGTCCTGGCAGTTCTGTTCTCAAGGTAGTGGCTGATCCATTTATACATTTTTCCACAAACATGCATGTTTTGCAGTTTTACTTTCAGTCCTTCCTTCCATACTTTATCAAATGCTTTTTCTACGCGCTCATTCCCCTCATTCAACAGTTGGCGAAGAGTCATACTGCTAATCGTTCCAACTGTCACCTGATTAAAATTTCTCACACGCGGTGTATGCGAAGAATACTTGGTATATTAAGTGGCAAGACAAAATCACACATACTGAAGTATTGGAAGGATCAGGTTGTGTGGCGGTTTGTTCCTTACTCAGTCTTCGTAGACTTAGACGGATAGAACATATCATTAGGAAGATGGATGACGGCAGAATACCAAAGGACATCTTTTTTGGTGAATTACAGATGGGTAAAAGATCTCGGAGACGGCCTCTACTAACATACAACGATATGTGTAAGCGGGATATGATTGATACAGGCATTTGTATTGCACCTTGTGAGCAAGTCACTGCTGATCGTGATGCATGGAGGTCAACAATAATAAATATGGAGTTGAGTTGAGTTAAGAACCGACATCACTGCACATAGGACGCTCCCATACGTGCTCCGTCCCCTCGTTCAACAGCCAGTGAAGAGTCATACTACTAATCGTTCCCATCCCTATCTGATTTAAAGTTCTTCTGGTCTTCCCTCTCAGTTTTGAGATTCTTTCAGAACCCCTGCCATCCCCCGCAATCTCATTCTTTCCACATATGTGTTCTCAATCTGTTTCCCCGCCTTGATCACCTGGTCCCACAAGCGCACGACCACATCCCCCTTGTCCATAGGTATTGTACCATCAAGAGGTGTATTCCCTGCTAGCCGATCAGCCTATTCATTCCCCCGTACGGCCAGGGCAAAATATCCATACAATTCTCACAATCTGTAACCTCTGAAGCGACGATAGCCATTCCAAATAAAACATTTCCTTCTCCACCTTACTAAGCATATTCTTTTAATCCGTACTGAATACAATGTGTGTTGCAGTAGTCTCCTCTAACCAACGAAATGCCGCTGTTACTGCTTCCACCTCCATTCTCATGCTGGACATCATAGTCTCATACGCCAGACTTTCCAAGACTCGTTAATTAGCTTTGCAATAAAACGCCAACCACTACGTCTGTTTCTCACCACTGACCAATCGGTGTAGATGACTATGTCACTATGATGTGTGTTACTCTGAATCAGTTGTTGCACCTCAAACTCAGTATGGCCCCACTGCTCATTCTCTGTACTCACAACCCAGTCCGTCATGTCTTCCAGAACATCAACACACACTTTTTCACGATTAATGGTCTCTAGATCACACACCTGGTGTATAGATAGTTCTGCTTGTCCCACCAGGACCTGCCTCGTCTTAGTCTATGACCCTTGACTATATCCATGGCTTCATGTGGGGGGTGATCCCTGTCTGCAGAAACTCTGAGGTACCATTTGGCCTGAAGGACCATATGCCTATCCGTCATTGTTGTTAGCGCCAGGATATGCCTCATGCATATAATTGGTGTGTTATAAATACCCTAGATAGTTACAATTATCCACTTGCTTTAGAATTTCCCCTTCTATTACCTTTTCACAGTTTGGTGTAACCTTTTTCTTTGATATCACAATTGTTTGTGTTTTCTTGATATTCATGGAGAGTCATTTCCTTGCACTCACTGCTAATGATGGTTATTACAACTGTGGCATGAACTATCATAACAACAATGTTATATTCCGATTATGCCATGAACTATCCGAACAATGGTGATATATGCAGACGGCGAAATGAGCTATCAAAGTAATGATGGTGTATTCCAACAATGATGTTATATTCTGGTTGTGCCATGAACTGTTAGAACAATAGTGTTCTACGTATGTTGTGACATGAACTGTCAGAACAATAGTGTTCTATGCAGGCTGTCACATGAACTGCCAAAGTAATGGTGGTTTAGTCCAAATTTGGCATAAACTATCAGAACAATGATGTTATATATTCTGGCTATGCCATGAACTATCAGAACAATAGTGTTCTATGCAGGCTGTTACATGAACTGTCGGAACAATTGTGTTCTATGCAGGCAGTGCCATTAACTGTCCGAACAATAGTGTTCTATGGGGCTGTGACATGAACTGTCCTAACAATAGTGTTCTGTGCAGGCTGTGACATGAACTGTCAGAACAATGATGGTTTATCACCTTTAATGATGACAGCAAGCACGCCATCATTTCAGAATGTAACCAGGTGATGTTGCTGCACAGCGCATATAGACAGGCAGGGATTAGGCCTGTGCTGGTATCGACTTCTTCATTTTAGGTATGTCATTGTCAACAGACTCCAGTCCGATACCCAATCGGAGTGTATGCATATAGATAGATTGACATGTCTTACTGTGTAAATATTCTATACATAATGTGCCTTGCCTATAAGTGTGGGCGGTCATGTTTTGCCATCTCGCTCGATCATCAGAGTCGTGGATAAGCTCCGTGGATAAGCTAAAATATAGAATTACATAATTCAGGAGGTATGTCTCCAGTATCATATATTGCGTTCAGCAGTCTGGTGACTTGGTATTTCATATTCTTCTAAGGCATTGATCATTTCCATTGTAATGTTATCTGTACCCGGGGGTCTTGCCAGTTTTCATATCGTTAAGAGCATTCTGAACTTCCATCTTCCAAATTGATGGTCCTTCGTTATTATTCCGATGATCATATTGTTCTTCCCTTGTATCACCATAAAGGTAAAGGTCTTGCACATAATATGACCACACATGTAAAATCTTATCTTTTTCTATTATGATTTTGGCATCTTTGGTTTTTAGGCATCCCCTTGGTGTGTGTGTTCTTTTGTTAGTGATGTGTTTAATTCATGTATGCATTAATTTTGTATTCCGGGTGTTGTGTTGGTTTTTAATTTCCTTGCAATTTTCATCAAGCCATGTTTCTTTCGCCTCTTTGCATAGCTTCTTAATTTTCCTATGAATCTCTTCATTTTTTTCCCTTGTTATGTTTGTTATTTCTTTTTATTTCCATGAGTTTTAAGATGTCATCCGCCATCCATTTCTTGCGTCCTATTTTTATTTTTTGGATGGTTGTTTTTGTTTCTGCAGCTTGGCTGACTGATTTCTTTAATATTTCCCATTGGTCATTGACGTCTTGAAATAATATTTCCATATCGGCATTAAATCTGTTCTTTACCTCTACGTTGAATTTATCCTTTATCTCTTCACTCTTCAGTGCTTGTAGATCAAATTGTGTGTTTCTTGTTGTATATTTGACTTTCTTTAATTTTATGTGTATATTGCTTAAGATTAATCTATGGTCGCTGTAGCAGTCTGCGCTTGATATAGTTTTTGCGACTTTTAAGGCATTTCGACATCTTCTGTTGATGAGAATGTAATCAATCTGATTTTTTATCTTATGATCAGGACTCCTCCATGTCCATAATCTCCTTGGGTGCTGCTTATACCAAGTGTTTCCAATAATCACATCATGCTCTTTTGCCCATTGTACAAGTCTGCAACCTCTTTCATTCTCTTCCCCTAGTCCATACTTGCCTACTATGCATCCGCCCTGTTGATTTCCAACTTTGGCATTCCAGTCACCCATTATGATATTTACTTCATAATTCTTACATTTCTTGAAGGCATTCTCTAAATCATTATAAAATTTATCAAAGCTGTCATCACTATTGTCTGCTGCTGGTGCATAAACTTGTATGACGTTGACATCAAAAGGTCTTCCACTTAATTTCACGAGTAACACTCTGTCTTATGCAGTCCAATATCCTTTGGTGATTTTGATCTCTCTGTATCCATTATAATTGCTACTCTTCTCTGTCGTTTCTCTCCACTAGAATAGATTATTCTATATCCCTCAGGTGTTATAATGCCCATTCCTGTCCATCTGGTCTCACATATACATAACAGGTTAATATTTACTCTTCTCATTTCATTATTAATGTTATCAAATTTTCCCTTGCCACTTATAGTTCTTACATTCCAAGTTCCTACTTTCAATGTTGGTACTCTGTTGCACTCAGTCACCTGCTGACGGTCTGGAGTCAGCTGATGCACATGACTACCCCTACCGGGTAAATCTGCTCCTATGGAGCACCCATTTACGCCGTTTCTCTGATTATCGATGAGTTCGCAATACATGATATTCTTGGCATCTGTAAAGAAGGTAGTTTGCCTTTGCTTTGCCATTGTATTAAATATTACATTTGCAATAATATTAGACTTACAAAATGATGATAATCTTCTTCTTCTTCTTCAGCGTTCCGAGCCATTGAGGTTCTTTGCTGCAAATACAATCTGTCTCCATTCGTCTCTCTGGTGGACCTTCTCTTGCCAGTCGTTGATTCCAAGTGCTTGTAGGTCTGTATGTATATTATCTCTCCACCGCCTTCTTGGTCTACCTCGGGGTCTACGGTCATTTATTTCCTGAGTGTAAGCGAGTTTTGTTTCCCTATTATCTTCCATTCTTTCTATATGCCCCAGCCATTGTAGTCTATTAGCCTTCATGATACCAGTGATTAGCGGGGACTTAAACAAATCATAAATGTCTTTGTTACTTCTTCTTTTCCACTCTCCACTTTGTGTATCCCTAATGGGTCCAAAGATGCGTCTTAAAATTTTGTTCTCAAAGGTTTGTAACAAGGCTTCGTCTCCTTTCGTTGTACTCCAGGTGATGATAATGCAAAGGCAAAATAAACACATTTATTATCTTAAGATATAAATTTCTTTATTGATCATAGGAGACATGTCATCGTTACTCTTGAAAGATGAGCGAATGTGCAACGAGATATTGTATCTGACTCAATTATATGTGACCTAGAGCTCCATGCTGCCGGCATTGTTTTCTGCCTAATCTGAAACTCTTCATAAACATTAACAGAACATGTTGCTGCAGATCACCAGCGGTCTTTCCGTTGGCGGTAACTACCCAGCCCTTTTGGTAGTAGTTCTTCCCTTTCCATGTATTCCTTCAGCTTAATGACAAGTTTTACAATTTCCATCGGCGCACACATGCTATTCTGAATCAGTACTCACATGAGTGGGTGAAGTAGACTTGGCGCATGGGACGAAAAATCTATTAAACTTTTCCAACACTGTCACAGCTCGGGTTAAATGTGATGTTATGATACCGCTGCTACGAACACTGCATGTCTTAGACAGGGACAAGACATCAGTGTTTCGCCTCTACGGCAAACCGTACTACGTACCGCTGATTCCTTTTTTCTTTCGACACAGAAATACTTTAAACTAACGACAAATGAATATCTACTCCATTAACAACTGTAACATCTGTGATGACGTTATATTTTCAAAACGCCAAATGATTCTATCTGGTATAGTAAGGGTTAGACACAAACCAATCCGCTGCAGTCCCACACTATATTAAGAATATTTCTGCAACCAAGTCGGTCATGGAGCCCCCGTATTCATCCGTGGGAGAAGTAAACGAGGACATGATATATGTAGCTTTTTAGTGGAGTCGGCCGCACTATTCTTCCATTGTTAAAGACTGAGCTGGGGTGGGGGAGAACCTTACTAAGAGAAGAGGTCTGTACAGATTTGCAGGTTGTTCAACACGCTTTAGCTGGAAGGAATGTTGAAGATTCCATTAGAGAGCATGCCAAACATGCAGGACAACACTTGCTACAAGATGCCAGGCTCACCCGAACCAAACACGGATCATCAACCCTCACCATGAACCCCCAGACACCCCTTTTGCCTCCCAGCAAAGAGCCATTCATGTAGAAAATTACGGCCCCTGGACACGAATCAACATGTATCAATTTTTTGCAGCTCTCGTTCAGAGCTGCCAGGTGGCTAATTCTTGCACTCACAGTCCAATGTGATTACAATCCTGCACATGTCTGACAATCTTTCTGTTATTCCGACCAACTCCTCTCCTCTTCCAATGTTTTCAAGCCCGCACACTTGGCTGATTGTGTGCTACGCCACTCGGAGATACAATTTAGCCCCCTTCACCTTGAGCCCGTCTGCAGTGATTGGCAATCTAGGGTGTATCTCATACATCGAGAAAAGACACCTGAAATATGCCTCCTCAAATCCAAAACAATCGATGGAATCCCATCATGAGAAAGTTACAGTAAGTCATCACCATGTGGCGCGGAAGAGACAAGACACCGAGACGCTCACACACACTGTCACTCACAAGTGCGTTAATCGGTGCTGTTTCTTTTTGTGTGTGCACACACTCAACCTGTGCGGCTGGACTGAATAAGATAGTCTATACTGTCCATGCACCCACATGTCCGGTTTTACGGAGTTAAGTGCGCTAAAAGACACTCAATTAGACAAAGATACCACGACTTCCCTAAAGAGACGAAGTTAGACAAAGCTTCTACCACTTCGACAAAGAGACAAAGTTAGACAAAGCTACCATCACTTCCTCAAAGAGACGAAGTTAGACAAAGCTGTCACCGCCACCCTAAAGAGACAATGTAGGACAAAGCTACTACCACCTCCTTAGAGAGATAAAGTTAGACAAAGCTACCACCACTTCCTAAAGCGACGAAGTTAGACAAAGCTATCACCACTTCCCTAAAGAAACGAAGTTAGATAAAGCTACAACCACTTCCCTAAAGAGACGAAGTTATATAAAGCGACCACCACTTCCCTAAAGAGACGAAGTAAGACATATAAGTACCACAACTTTCACAAAAAAGACGAAGTTAGACAAAACTACCATCACTCCCCTAAAGAGAGGAAGTTAGATAAAGCTACCACCACTTCCTTAAAGAGACAAAGTTAGACAAAGCTACTACCACTTCCCTAAAGAATCGAAGTTAGACAAAGCTACTTCTCCGAAAAGACGAAGTTAGACAAATCTTCCATTTCCCCAAAGATTCCAAGTTATACAAAATTATTATCACTTCTCCGAAAAACGAAGTTATATAAAGCTACTACCACTTCTCAAAGGAGTCCAAGTTAGACAACACTATCATTACTTCTCCGAAAAGACGAAGTTAGACAAAGCTACTACGACTTCCCCAAAGAGATGAAGTTAGACAAAGACAAAATTAGATAAATCTTCTACTATTCTCCAAAGATAGACAGGAAGTAAAACAAAGCCACAAAGCATCTTCCCCAAAGAGACATAGTAAAGTACCCTTTTTCAGGCCTTATGGCGTACGGTGTTGGACCCAATTGTTTTATAGACCAGTGGGTGATGAGGCCTGTATCACGCTGGTCCCCTTTACTCCCAACGACATTCCTGGTACCTGTTTTAGGCTGAGTCAACTTGGGAGCCTTGGTCGATTCTCAAAATAAAATTAAAAATCTGAATTCGCCCAGCTGAATGTCGAATCCATGACTTCCGGGTCGGCAGACGAGTGTCAACGAGTTTAGCCGGTAGACGAGGCCATTCACACTTCCAAAAACAGACATACGTGAAGACTAAGCTATTTCCCTAACGGAGAAGAAGATAGCAAACCAGTGATAAGCAGAGAGCTTCATAAACCAAAGAAAGCAAGCAACAAACAGCCAGATTTCGAAGTTTGGGAGAGAAAGATACACCAGAAAAATGTCGCGATATGTCAAAATAACGTAAGTGAATAGGTCAGCAAGGCCAAATGGATAAGAGAGCTCGCTCTTAAACTTTCGGTGCGTTAATGTAGAGGTAGCCGGTTCAACCTCTGCGTCGGTCAGTTTGACTAAAATGTTGACTTCTCGTCCTTGACTTGGGGACGTGAATTAAATTATAAGTACCTCTAATAAGGCTTGACTGGTAATAGGGACAGCTAATTCACACACACACACACACACACACACACACACACACACACACACACACACCACAGTCCAATGCACTAGAAGCAGTAGTACGAGTATGGACTGCGCTTGGGTTCAAAGCGTACGAACGTATAAGAAATACACAAGAGTATCAGCACCAAATCACCTTTTCCTGGTAAGGGAAGTTGTACAGAAATCACTGATCTATACACACAGTTAGTATTTCTCCCCCCCCCCCCCCCCCCCTCACAAGACTTTCCCAGAACGAACTCTCCATGGGAAGAGGAACATATACTATTACTACAAATGCAGACAAAAGTGAGGCGCTGCCTCATTTGTTATCCTTTATATTTTTGTTTATATGACGTCATGAGTAATATCGCTTGTGTGAGCATATATTTTCATAAATCCCAGACTAAGGGGGGATAACTAATTCGATCTTTTCGTGGTTAAGCTGCCGCTACTTCTTCCAGGGGAGTTCAATAATTCAAGTCTGCGGTAGCTTCCATTCAACGGAAGTTCATTTTCTCAACTTTAGCGCATGGGTAAGAATAGCTGTCCACAGGCAGTGTTAGTAATTGACCACTCAGGTTGAAATTCTAGCCAATAGACTTCTGTATTTTCACTAAAACTAGGCCTTAGCAAAATATGAACTGTCGAAGACATGAACTTATACAACAAAATTTATGATGAGGGTGTGAACTTACACAAATCTTATGGTGAAGAAATGAATTTACAAAATATGAACTGCCAAAGACATGAACTTACCTACACACACAAATATTTTTTGATGACAATATGGGGGACACTTCTGTATGATTTGCGGGATACATTTGTATTTTATTAGGGGTATTTATCTATGTGGTGAGGAGGCCGTGAAATCACAAGTGGACACCTTTGTGCGTGTAGTTGGGACAGTTTGTAAGAGTAAGTGGTAATTTGGGCGAGGGTGTCGACAAATTGTAATAACAAGTGGAAATTTTGTGAGCCCATGTGGGGAAGTTGTTAGAGCCAGTGGGTAAGTTTATAGGGTTAGTCAATAATATGAGAGAGTCGGTGGACATGTTGTTGGGGAAAAGGGACATTTGTTATGGTAAGTGTGTGAGTTGATAGGATAGGTCGACCGATTGTAATAGCAAGTGGACAAATTGTTTGAGCCAGCGAATAAGTTTGTAAGAACAAGTGGCCAAGTTGTGTTATCAAATGTTGGCACGTTTTTATAGGTTTGGCCACGCTATTTCTTTACTTGACCAATATTTTTCCTATTTGGGTAACAAGTTGTTCCTATTTTTCATGAGTTTGGTTGAGAAATTTCTGTATTTGGCCGAGATTGTTCGCGTTTGGTTGACATATTTTCCTATTTTTTATAAGTTTGGGTGAGATATTTCGTTACGTGTACCATATTTTCCCTTTTGGTTAACACCTTTTCCTACGTTTCATAAGTTTGGTTGCCATATTTATAAATTGGGTTGAGTTATTTCTGTCTTTGGTCGACATTTTCCCCTCGTTTTTTTTTTTATAAATGTGGTTAAGATGTTTCTGTATTTGGTCTAACTTTACCCCATTTTGTTTGACAAATTTTCCAACTTTTATAAGTCTGGACGAGATATTTCTCTTTGGGTGATATTTTTTCATATTTGGCTTTCAAATTTTCCTACTTGGCCAATACTTTTCCTATCTGGTTAACGTAGTTTGCGTATGTGTGACCGAACTATTTCTGCATTTGTCCGACATTTTTCACATTTGTCTAACAGATTTTCCTACTTGACCAAGGTTTTATTTTCCCCTTGGCTAACAAAGTTTCCTAGTTTTCATAAGTTTGAGCGATGTAATTCGTTACTTGGTCATTATTTTTCCTCTTTGAGTAACACATTTCCCTAGTTGGTCAATATATTTCCCGTTTGGTTATCAATTTTCCTATTTTTTTTTTTATATATATTTGGTTGAGATATTTCTGTCTTTGGCCTAACTTTTTCCCATTTGGCAAATAGTTCTCCTACTTTTTATAATTCTGGCCGAGATATTCCTCTTTTTGGGTGATATTTTTCAGAATTGGCTATCAAGTTTTCCTACTTGGGCAATATTTTTACTATTTGGCTAACAAATTTTCCTAATTTTAATAAGTGTGGACGAGGTATTTCTGTATTTGGCTGACATTTTTTCATATTTGGCTAACAGATTTTCCTACTTGACCTAGGTTGTTGTTGTTTTTTTTTTTTTTTTCGCTTTGGCTAACAAAGTTTCCTACTTTTCATAAGTTTGGTTGGGGTGTTACTATACTTGGTCTAACTTTTTCTCATTTGGTTGAGAATTTTCCTTCTTTTTATAAGTTGGAACGAGATATTCCTCTCTTTGGATTATATTTTTTCACATTTGGTTCTCAAATTTCCCTACTTGGGCAATATTTTATCATGTTTGAGTAACAAATTTTCCTAGTTTACATACGTGTGGACGAACTATTTCTGTATTTGCCCGACATTTTTCATGTTTGGGTAACAGATTTTTCCTACTTGACCAAGGTTTCTTCCATTTGGCTAACAAAGTTTCTTAGTTTTCATAAGTTTGAGCGATGTATTTCGTTATTTGGTCATTATTTTTCCTCTTTGAGTAACACCTTTCCCTAGTTGGTCAATATATTTCCCGTTTGGTTATCAATTTTCCTATTTTTTATATGTTTGGTTAACAAAGTTTAGCTTTTCTTTAGGTACCTTATTTAGTATTTGTGTCAGCTTCTAGTGTTCGTGTCAGCGATTTTTCATTGGTTGTTTCAGTTTTCATTGTGTGTGTGTGTGTGTGTGTGTGTGTGTTATTTTTTTTTTTTTTTTTAGTCACTGTTGTATCTGTCTTTGTGTGTGTTACATTTTAACGATTATGTCATTTTTTTAAATTGTTTTTGTCAGTTTTCATTGTTTGGGCCGGTGCCTTATTATCCTATATGTTTATTTGAGTGAGTAATTTGAGGACTTAGTGACCACGTATTTGTCGAGCGTGATGGAACGGACAGTCGATGACCTCATAAGTTGTGTACGTTAGGCTATATTCGACGCCATTTTGCCTTGTCATTGCCGTGTCGTTGCTTGACCGTAATGGTCATGCACCATTGTTGGACTCCACATGGAGAAGGGAGTTATCGATATCTCACAATGAGTCTTTTTCGCGGCACTGAAGACACTATCAATAACTTAGCGACCATGATAGAGTGGAGATTATGACGTTATCATCTCTTAAAGCTACAAAAGACATATAGTATTTCAACAACACATTACACAGCATACAACACAAAATAGTTTTGAACTACATAGTACACAAGATACCACAACTTACAGTAATACATAGGACACGTTATACTGGCATAGTACAGAATTTCTACGCCACTTGTGTGGAACAAACAACACCCAAACTCTTTTGTAACTCACTCGACCATTGGTTGAATACAAACCCACCAATCAGATTTTGTGTTAGAAAACTAGCACCCTCAACTACTATTTTCGTATATACAACTCTCCCTCACGCACAGCACAGACAAGTTGGTGAGAAAACGAATGCGTAGTCATTTGAGTGCTCACAATAAACGAGGAAGGGTGTGTTTTGAAGTTGATTCAAAATAATTTCAACAGCTTTTCTAATTCATCGGAAGTTAACAATCGTGTCTGCTAAAATATATATATATCCACCTGCATGTGCGAGTACTCTTTCGCTTTGTTCAACATACACAGCACTATTGTACAAGGAATTGACTAGCTTCTTATTCAAATGTATAATCAAAGACATTAAAATTATTACCCGACCGGAATTGCTGCCTTTATCTGAAAATATTTCATCTGCTATATTCACAAAGACAGTGTATGCTTCATCTGTTGAAATATTATTGTCTACAACAGAGTCAACACAACGGCTCATGTCTACGGATAAGATAGTCGAATAATATTCTCGTCTTACAAGTTGGTTCTTAGTTATATGACTGGATAACGGAAAAACAAATACTTCGGTCATTTCATCGGAGAATGTTAGCTATGCAGAAGAATACATGTACTCTCTGTAATAAAACTTCACACGTCCTGCTGATCTACGTCGACATATTGCGACTTCTCATTATGGGGATGTTTTTAATTGTGCTTATTGTGATCGTATTTATGCCCGGAAAGATACCTTAAGGCGACACGTGAAGAGTGAACATGAAACAACAACTAACAATGACCAAGATGCAAGTCGCAAGAGAAGAAGAGAACCGACCACAGACGAACAGCCTACTGGTAAACGCCGGAAGTCAACTAACCAACAAGTATCAAATGATGGAGTGTCGTATTTTACAAACACTCAGATACCGTCAGCTAGCTTTTCAGCGGTTAACAATAACGAGTCAATAGGTAGTCCGTTGCCGATAGTTACAGGCACTCAAACAGCATCATCTATTACCTTACTGACCGCAAATGAGGAAATATCACACATGAAATCGACTCAACAACAGTCAACCTCTAGTGCCTTACCGCATGACGCACAATCAGCATCTGCATCAGCCTCATCATCATCAGCTAGTGAATGTCTTTCGCTGCGGGTTTTACCCATGGATGTTAAAAACATTTATATTGAAAATTGGAACACGCTTAGATCACACAGACGGTGTGGTCGTTATTTGTCTGAATGGACTTTTTTTAACCAACCGGATTCTCATGCCACCATTGACTGGGGTTCCCGTTTATTCCCGATCTTCAACGCCCAGACCTCTCATTTTAAAATTGTCGTCAGCCCGCATACAATATTGAGGCATCGAGAGACACAAGCCCTACGCTTCTACCATGCATGTCCGAATAATTCGTCATTGTTCCCTACACCCTTTTTAGTATCCAATAGGTCTGATTTCGAGGCGTTTGTGGCAAAAGTGAATGCTGTAGATTTGTTAAATTCAGCTGGTATAGTTAGGCCAGATACAAAATTCTGTGTTGAATCAATACCCAGTATCACGTTTTATATTTACAAGTTGGCAGAGTTCCCTGTCTGATATTGTTTAGAAACCATAACCAATGCCCTCTGATCATTTGGGTGGTACATGGAGCAAGCTTTAGAAATTGTAACCGAATAGATGTTGTCTACCAATAAAAGCCACGTGAAATGTTACCAGTTTGTATATTATTATTTTTGTTGTTATTGTTTTATGTTGTGCCTAAACCACTTGACTACCTCTTACGTCATCGCCCACTTTAACCACCGTCGTTTCACTACACGTACTTTCCCTGACAACTTTAAGTGGTCACTCGACACTTGACCAGTACTTGACCATTGCTTGACCAGTATTTGAACACGTCATCTACCACTTTATCCACTACCGTTTCACTACACATAATTTCCCCGATAATTTAAGTGGTCACTCGACCACCCCTTGACCACTTGACCACCACTTGACCACTGTTTGACCACCTCTTGATCATCACCACATCACAAGACGCACTCTCCTCTATAATTTAAGTGGTCACTTGACCATGTGACCACTGCTTGACCACTACTTGACCACCACTTGACCACGTCAGCGATCGTTTTTAAACACCACCATGTCACTACACGTAACTTCCTCTACAATTTAAGTGGTCACTTGACCAGTTGACCACCGCTTGACCACTGCTTGACCACCTCTTTACCACTGCTTGACCACCTCATGATCATCACCATATCATTACAACTACTTTCCACTAAAATTTTCCTCACTTGACCACCACTTGACCACTGCTTGACCACTGCTTGACCACTAATTTACCACCCTTTAATCATCACCATATCATTACAACTACTTTCCACTAAAATTTTGCTCACTTGACCACCACTTGACCACTGCTTGACCACTGTTTGACCACTAATTTACCACCTCACGATCATCACCATATCATTACAACTACTTTCCACTAAAATTTCGTCACTTGACCACCACTTGACCACTGCTTGACCACGTCATCGGACACTTTAACCACCACCACATCACTACACGTACTTCCCCCTTTAATTTAAGTGGTTACTCCACCACATGAACACCACTTGACCACCTCTTGACCATTACTTGACCACGTCATCACACACCCTTAACTATAAGCGGTCACTTACTATGTTTTTTTTTTCTTCTATATATATATTTTATTAACATTATTATGTACCTTACTTGATTTGTTTGTTTTCTTTATTAATGTTTTATGTCGTATTTTTATGTCGTACACTATAATTACTTGACCACGCACGCCACCTCTGATGAGTCACTAGAACACGCCACCTATGATGAGTCACTAGACCACGCCTACCTTTTTGGGGAAAAAAGAGTTATCGCCCTTTGAGGTGGAATATCGATTCCCACCTCAAAAAAGGACGTGCTAACCACGTTACTACACTACTGATAAGGATAAGGATTTTTCACTTGGTGTTTGGATTTTATAAACACGCCAATCACACACACACACACAACACACACACACACAACACACACACACACACACACACACACAGACAGACACATTATATATAGTATCACGTGTATGAGGTCCACTTGAGTTCAAAGCCAGCGAATGGGGGGGGGGGGGGGGGGGGGGGGGGGGGGGGGGGGGGGGGGGGGGGGGGGGGGGGGGGGGGGGGGGGGGGGCGCTTTAGTAGAATTAGAACAAGAATCGTCATAGCAATAAATAAAATAATAGCCTTTAGCATAATGAAAAGCGTATTCACAAATAAGAAGCTGACAGTTACAATCAGGAGTGGGTTCCAAATGTTGCTGTATGTAGCCGAGGCGCGGTGTTGGGGTGAGCGCCCAACATTGCTCAAATACCTCAATGGCTCGTGAATACATAACCTATGCAGCAAAAGTCCAACTCCTGGCCTTCACGTGGCGGACCTGTTTAAACTAACAGGAGAAGGGGCGACGGCGAGTCTCTGGCGCCGGAAAATAACCAGTATGCTCTAGATGTGTATGCACGTACATGCATGCGCAGACAGGTGTGTGCGCGCGTACACATCTACACTCGAGTGAGACCACAGTCTGCTCTAACAAAGAAAGGTGCTGAAGACGGAGGCAACCAGCCAAGAGGCGCACCACAGAAATCAGGATGCCACGCAATCACGCAAAATGGAATATGTCGACTACTGCTAATCGTTATGGTGCTCGCCCTGCTTTGGACCCCCAGGCAGGATGCAGTGCCGGGCCCTATGTCTCGAAAGGGTCCAACCCCAACTACTGGAGGTCCTTCTCAGATGTCCTGTGGAGCCAGGGGACATGAGAATAGGACGACTGGCCATACTAAACGAAGACTTAAAATAATGCACTGGAATGCGGAGGGAGTCAGCAACAAAAAAATAGAATTAGAAAAAATCTTGGACCAAGAAAAAGTAAGCATATGTTGCTTGCAAGAAACTCACCTCAATGAAAATATAGCCTTCAAAATCAGAGGCTACCAGTGTTACCGATCTGACCGAAAGAACAGGCGAAAAGGTGGGATACTGACCCTTGTAAGAAATAACATCATGGCTTCCCAAATCAGTCTACATGGAAGGGGCTGAGTATCAGACACTTAAACTTAAGACAGGTAATACAGATCTACATCTGATCAATTACTACTGTCCAAGTGACCGCCCACAGGCACTGGACACTCTACCACTAAAAGAAAAAATGATTGTGTGTGGCGATTTCAACAGCCACTCGCAGAGCTGGGGCTATGATCACATGGACCAGAGAGGAGAGAGACTGGAAGACTGGCAGGATGAGAATAGATTCATGTTGATTAACAAGCCGTCCGACCCACATACTTTCTACTCGAGATCATGGCACTCTACAACTACACCTGACCTGGCTTTTCATTCACCAGACCTGGAGTGGAACATTACACGAACTGTTGGGAAACAACTTGGTGGCAGTGACCATCGGCCAGTCTTTCTAACCGTAGAAAATGAGCTTGTAAGTGAAAGCAGCACCCTCTCGAGGTGGAACTACAAGAAAGCAGACTGGGCAATGTACAAGCATCGCACCAGCATACTGGTTAGAAACCTGAACACTGAGAAAGACATAAATAAAGCAGTTGAAGAGTTTGGGAAATGCATACTACAGGCAGCGCGAGAAACAGTACCAAGAGGAGCCCGTAAACAATATAAACCCTACTGGAGTAGTGAACTGGAACAGTTGCATAATGATGTTGAAGTGTGTAGAAAGCAAGCAGAGGCCACACCCAGCCAAGAGCACCACAATAAATTCCAGCATGCAAAAGCCAAATTTCAAAGGGCCAAGCTGCAGGCTAGACGGAAAAGCTGGCAGGAGAAGAGTCTCTGAACTTTGAAAGAGACACAAGGAAATTGTGGAAGCTAATAAAACAGCTTAATGACGAGGGCACAGGGAGAAACTCAAAAATTGCACTACATAAAGATGGAAAAATCTTAACAAGAAAGCAAGCAGCTGACCATTTTGCGGACTCGTTCGCACAAGATAGCAATATCAAAATTAGTCCAGAGAAACAACAAGAGATTCGAGAGAAACGACAACATACAGGACAGAAGGAAATAGTACATGAGGTTCTGGAGGCACCCATCACAATCAGCGAACTGGAGCTAGCCATATCAAAACTGAAAATGAGAAAGTCACCAGGAGCTGATGGTATCTCCAATGAAATGATCAGGAACCTAGGAACAGAGGCCAAAACAAAGCTGTTGCAGATCTTCAATAACAGCTGGACCTTAGGCAGTGTTCCACAAGCCTGGAGAGAAGCAATCATGATACCCCTCCTAAAATCAGGGAAAGATGGTTCCATTGCCTCTAGCTACAGACCAATTAGCCTCACCAGCTGTCTCTGCAAAACACTGGAGCGCATCATCAATCACAGACTGCAGTGGTACATTGAAAGTAAAAACATCCTTGTGCCACAGCAGGCTGGCTTTAGGCAGTGCTACTCTACGGAAGATCAGACAACCTACCTCTCTCAAGAAATTGAGGATGCATTCCAAGAGAAGAAGCTGGTGCTTGCGGCATGGATAGATCTGAAGAAAGTCTTTGACAAAGTCTGGAAAGAAGGTCTGATGAAGAAACTGAGAAACTGCAAAGTCAATGGAAGAATGTACAAATGGGTGAAAGCATACTTGCACAACAGAAGAGCCCGAGTACAGATAGACGGACTCAAGAGCAAGAAAGTACTACTGCGTCACGGTGTCCCCCAGGGCGGAGTCTTGTCCCCCACACTTTTTCTAATCTTCATCAATGATCTTGTTGCTCACCTACCGCATGGAATTAAAGCGGCAATGTACGCCGATGACCTGGTTCTATGGAGCACAAATGAATATGCATCAGTGGCCACCAGATTGCTACAAAGAGCTGTAGATACATTTGCTGTATGGGCAAATAGATGGTGTGTCAGCATAAACACTGACAAGTGCAGCACAACCCTATTTACCCTCTCTCCAAAACAAAAGGCAGGGATCATCCAGATAAATGGAACACCCCTAAGAGAAGATAAAGAACCAACATACCTTGGAGTAACATTTGATGGCAAGCTGACATGGAGAAAGCACATCAACAAAGCAGTAGCAAAAGCCAGAAGGAAAATAGCCATCCTGAGAAAGCTAAGTGGAACCACATGGGGAGCCAGTACGAAAATACTTAGCAAAGTTTACCAACAGAGCATACGACCACACCTGGAATATGGGTCAACTGCGTGGTGTTCAGCATCAAATACCACACTACAAGAGCTGGACAAGGTGCAAAATCAAGCACTTAGAGTCACCACAGGAGGGATGAGATCAACCCCTATAGTGGAAATGGAGAAGATGGGGAGGACACAGGCACTGAGTGAGCGCAGAGATACGAAAACGCTAATACAAGCAGAAAAGTTCCTCAGCTTGCCAGGCCACCCTATGAAGAACAGATTTGAAAACCTAGCTATGGGGCGGTTGAAAAGAAGTAGTTTTATCCACCAGGCCAAACGACTCTGCAGAGAAACCACTGATCTGCCCACAGTTGGTATCCCCCTAACAACTATTCCAGAGCGAACTCCATGGAAAGATGAGCATAGACTATCGTTACAAATCCAGACTAAAGTGAGAGGAATATTTGACAAGGAAGAACAGAACAGTGTGCAGCGCAGAACAGCCACTCTCAGCTTCCTTGATGAAGAATACCCACAGGACCTCTGGATCCGAGTCTACACAGATGGGTCAGCACAAAATGCTGTTCGAAATGGAGGAGCGGGAGTGTACATAGAATACCCAAATAATACTAGGGACACAGCCAGAGTACCGACAGGAAAGTACTGCCATAACTATGATGCCGAAATTGAGGCAATCAAGATAGCAACAGAGAAATTACTAAATAACAGCAATGGTACCCAACCTGTGGTGCTACTAACAGATGCAAAATCAGTACTCGAGGCGCTCCTCTCTGGGAAATTGCCAGTACTAAGGACACTACTTTCTGAACTTAGCAGTCAGCATAAAGTCACCATACAGTGGATACCATCCCACTGTGGAGTACCCGGAAACGACAGAGCTGATCAATTGGCTAAGGAAGGAGCCAAAGAGGAACAGCCTGATGTGCCCGTTACATACCACCAAAAGAAAAGAATGATCAAATCAGTCAGAAAGCCACCAAAACCTGCTCAAGATGACTACCACATTATGGACAGACCAGAACAAGTCATTATTCTGCGCCTCAGAACAGGACACAATAGATTACGCAACCACATGTATACAAAATTCAAGATTGGTGAAACAGCCATGTGCACATGTGGATTGGTGTCGCAGACAGCAGAGCACATACTCCAAGACTGCCCAAAATATAACATATCTAGGCTAACCTTCTGGCCTAGAGAGACGACAGTGGAAGATAAACTCTATGGACCACTGTGTGAACTGAAAAAAAAACAGTTCAATTCATGCAAGAGACGACATTGCAGATATAGACATATTTCAAGCGAACGAAAGAAGAAGAAGACAATCAGGAGTTTTAAAACAAAAGATTTTATGGCCATATAAAACCTTTATCATCTGCGACGAGACCACGAGGACGTCCAAGAAGAAAATGGATTGACGACATCAGAGACATTGTACAACCTCACGGAATGACACTATCCAGTGCCGTCCACCGGGCGCTGGAACGCAAATTATTCCTCCAAACGCCGCTTGACGGCAGAAGTGGAAGATGATGATGATGATGATGATGATAAAACCTTTTATTGTCACTTTTTGACATTTTAAAGTTATATTTTGTCATCTCTTCAAATCTTAAATGTAAAAATTCTCGAAAAACTTTAAGTACTAAAGGTCGTGGCTATAGTTATCAGATATGTTTTTTTTTTTTTTTTCATAAATATAATTTGTTTAGGCAATTATGAGATTTAAAGAGAGAAAAAAAACACACACACACACACTTAAATTTATTTGGCTTGTTCCATTTTACGTTTGGCCTTAAAATCAAAACGTAACCTGGTAACACTGCTTCAGTATCGAAATATCATAATCGAAGTCATCCACAGAGAAGGCTGCAACCTGCCCAGGTGTAAACAAAACCACGTGAATCGCTGTGTTGACCTTATTTCGCTAATCTCATAATCGTTTTCATAAGGATTCTTTGGATTACTCTCTCTAGGTATGTATGCATTTCACTAATGATCTTATATGGTTAAAAGAACATTTAACAATATGAAATAGTTTCTCAAATAGTAATAGTTACGTCAACTTACGAATTTACGAATTAAAATGCTGGGTAATTTATTTAAGAATGTGATATAATTAATATTATTATATTATATTAATAATAATAATGATAATGAAGTTATTATTATGTAAAAAATCAAATCCATCACCGAAATGAAGACCGTATGTCAATTTCAACGGAGGAATTTTAACGCCAGTAACCATAATAAACAAATCATCATCATATGCCATGCCGATAAGTTGGGCGGTCATGATTCACCATCTGACATGGTCACTAGTCAGGTGTATGTGATCTTGTCCATCTGGTCAAACTATCCGCATATTTATCTCTTTGCCTTCCCATTACTCTTTCCCTATTCAGTTTATCAGTTGTTATTAAATTTCCAATTTATTTCTGCTCATACTCATAGCATATGTCCCAAACATATTTTTTATATGTCTTTATTTTAGAACTTTAATTAAGATGTTCCTCTCATCGGCTGCCTCACGTTTCTGCCCATCCATGACATTTATATAGTTATTATAATGTTTATAATAAACCACGATTCTTAATCCATAAAAGTACATCAACACAGAAAATTTGAGTCTGGGGTCAATGCATAAAATATGTCTTAAACAGATATTTTAATCATGTCAAATGATGACAGAAATAAAAATTAAGTAGAAATGAGAGCAGAATCCAACAGTATATATATACTAATCGTTCGTTTTAAAAGAGGACATCATTCAATAATTTATTTGTGTTACTAGTACTAATCTATTATTAAATATTACAATATGATCTGCCATGTGGCTGAGATAGTATTCCACTGATAGACTGGATGCCGTTCATTCAGTATCCACAGGAATCGCTGGCTAAAACTCTTCAACAGACAAGTTTCAGTCATGTATTCTAAAGTAAAGCTATGAAAGGAACAATTAGAACAGCAGTACTGAGTGTAGAATGCAGTCACGTATGGGAGAGTTTATACATAGCTGAAGTATGAATAAACGGATACTTTTATACATAGTTGAAGTATGAATAAAGGGATACTTTATACATAGTAGTTGAAGTATGGCTGTTTAAATATCAAGAATAATTTTCCAGATTGGTATCCCCAATACAAATAATTGTGTCCCCAGGCGAGTTCAAGAATTGTTAACTTGCGTTTCTGTACACTTATGTTTACAGGCATCCATCTTTGTTTACATTACCGACCTACTATTTCCTACTATCTATGTCCTGATAATTCAGGTCCAAACTGATAGTAATTTGCGTCGCCTCAGAGAGACATGATAAGGCAATTCAGACACCAGGTTTTCGACTGACTGGCCTGATGAATTAACAAATAAACAAGGAAATGCTATGCATATAAAGTGCAGGAAAACCTGGTATATGTGAAGCAGGTTGAAAAGAGAGAGGAGATAGATAGATAACAAAGATAGTGTGAGAAACAGAGATATGAGAAAGATGTGTTGAAAGACATTAAAAAGTGATAACTTTTATATAATATAAATAAGATAATAAAAGTGATAAAAAAAAGAAATAACTTCGATAAACAAATATTAAAATATCAGTTCATAATCATAGTTCCTAATATTTGTTTATTAAAAAGTCGCTTTCACCCAATTTATTACACAAGAAGAATGCAAGAAGAAGTTGATGGACAAAAGAAAACAAAGTAAAAACAAGGAATATTTTTTTTTCATATATCCTTTACAGGACATCACTGTCAACATCTGATTGTTGATTTCTTGGCAAGATTACGCTTAGTAGTTTGTCATTGCTTTCGGAGCGACCGGCTCACATACCCCATAAGTTACAGACGCGGCGAGAACCGCTACCAGTTCTCACGCACGTCACGTTGCAAAACCAAGGAATATAAGATCCAAAAAATTATATATAATATAGGTAAAGGAAAGATCCGTGGGAATGCACAAATGCCAATGCCAATTGGCAGGGCACATGATTCTCTTGACGAGTAATATTGTAATGTGTCTGGGGGAAATCCCTGAGTCACCTGTCAGACATTTTCAGCTATGTAAAATGATGGACACAATTAAGACAAGCAGACATAAGTGCAGAATTCAAGCATGGATTATGTTTATATATATATAAAATTCAAATTATCATAGCTCTTTTATGTATTATATTATGCATGCAACCAACATCCTGTGATGAGTCCTTGTAGAATCTCCCAGCATCAAGATGATCTAATTCCCTACAATTTACATGGCATCTTCTAGTTTTTCATGCATAATTAATTGATTAATATCAAAACCTATATGTACAAATGGGTGCTGAGTTCAAATATATAAATAAGTTACTAATAACAGATTATTTGCCCCAAATTTAAATGTTTCATCACTAATGACAAATCCGCAAGCCAAACTTTCTAAGGCTTATGATATTCCATATATTTGTGCCCACTGAATGAAAGAACAACACACATTCTTGCCAGCAAAGATATGTTTCATACTTGAGAACAGCATGGACTTTGGATAGAAATAAACTTAGAGGTATTAAGATCTTCAAAATGTTTTCCTGTAGTAAATTTGAATAAAGAAGACACAAACAATAGACTGCATGGTTTATTGCCTGGCATACTCACTGCATCTTTCCAAGAACATACTGCAGAAATCACACAACATAAAGAGAAATGATAGTCAGTTTAAAATTACCGTGGTAGACAATATAAATTACTGTGTGAATTCTGCAGTATTTAAATCTGTTGTTGCTACAAGAGCACTCATGAAAACCATAAGGAAAAGATAACAAGAAATTTATGGAGCATATCAACAGAAGAGGTGGATGTCAGCATGGCCAAATAGATAAGAGCACTCGGTCTTAAACATAAGATGTGCTGATGATGAGGTGGTGGGTTCAACCCTATCACTGGTCAGTTGGACTAAAATGTACCTCTGAAGTCAGAGACAAGGGACACTGGTACTAGGGAAAGCTAATTCACACACACACAGATCAGCCCAGCGCACTAGAAGTAACAGCACTGTGTTTGAACTATGCTCGAGTTCAGAGCGAGCGAACGAACAAAAATGTGCTAATATTTCTCCATGCCATTGTGAAATGCTGCCAAGATTCTTTCCTTATTCTCTTTTTTACTCTCTTTCTCAATCTCTTTCCTTTCGTTTTTTTTTTCTTGTTCCTAATGTGGCATCATATCTGTTTGTGATACTGTGTCTTTATCATTATGTGCCATTCGGATAAGCGTAGGAGACATGGTTTGAAATCTCACATAATCACCAGTCTTAGATCTGCTGTATCTTGATTATGCTATGTGGCTAAGCAAATTAAAGCTTTCCCCTCCCTTGCTCCTTCCCCCCAAAAACTGTTGTCACCAAGTTTTCAAGTTGATTTATCCTCAAAATGTTCCCAAAGTCTTGACTCTCTCTAATTTCTCTGATCATTTTACTGCTTTTGTCTGTTTCTTAAAGGCTGCCTCACTTGTTTTTCTCTCTGCTCATGGTGCTCCTTACTTTTTCTTTTGGAGACCACATTTTCAATGCCATTAAACGTTTTCTCAGCTATTTTGCTAATTTTTCATATTTCACATGCATACAACAGTATAGGTTTCAATAAAGAATTTCAACACCCTTTCTCACTGCAGTTAGAAGCTTTTGATTGGCTCTTTCAGAACATATTATTCAGTTTGACTCAAGGATTTTCAGCATTCTTCTGTAAAACCACATTTTTGTGGCTTCAATGTATATTTTTTCTTCATTTACTAATTGTCCACATGCAGAAGTTATTTTTCTAACTTCTACAGTCAGGATTTACACATATATTCACAAGTACTGAATGGCACTCAAAGACATGGGGATTCCAGGTCATACTAGACAACATGAAAACTAAGAACTGTAGTTAACTCAAAGACATGGGGATTCCAGGTCATGCTAGACAACATGAAAACTCAAAACTGTAGTTACCAAACCGTAAATTCAAACTTTTCACTTCCACATAATGACAAGGCATTGCTGCAGGACAAAGTACTTAGACACATGGCCAACTCGACACCCCTGGGCTGTCTTGGTTACCTCAAGGGTTCTGCAACTGATATTTCAGTGCAATGAAAGGATATATTAAATAAGATGTCAGTTTGTAACCAGAAGTGTTTTGCTTGTCCAGTCCTATTATTTATTTCTATGACCCATCTCAGATTATACGAATGTACTCAAATATCTGAATTCCCATACTTGCTCCAAATTAATACCATTAAATTTAATTGATTGTTTGGGCATAATCCGTTTCATCACAATAATCTTATTTTTCAAAATGATGTCCTTTTGTAACTTTCCAATCACTGTATTTATAATTTTCTTAACTGTTATCAAGACCATGCCATCATCATAACACAACTTGTTCATGACCACCAACTGGAATATATCTGTTTGTCTTCTTCAGTTCTCTTTTAATGGAAATGCAACACCCTAGTTATTACCTCATAGGTCCGTGTATCCAACTTCGGCCTGCATCTATGCAAGGTTTGCTTCATCTAGACAGGTTCCATCCAAGTGACAGGCTCTGTCTACTTGTGGGTAGGTTTTCTTTCCTAAGTTCTGCCAGGTCAGCAGCCCTAAGGCTTCTCTTTATGATTTGGGATTTTAACGCAAATGGGTCTTGTTGTTTTTCATCCATATCTGAGAAGGCTAGGTATCTCAAGAGACCAGGAAGGCATGTAACAGCATTAGATTCGTAAGGTTTATGGACACATTCTCAGCCCTATATTATGTGGTCGAACATTGTCCCTCTTGAGTCTGAAGCGGACTCGGTTGCCTCTCAGCCACAGCTTCCCACAAAGTCTGAAAGTTTTCTTCCCGCTCTAATAGTCCAATAGATCTTTTTATATGTTCACTGTGTTATTTAGAATGAAATGTTCACTGTATATTTATATATATGAAAACAAAGGGAGTCATTGTGGTGAAGTGGTCAAACAGTCTGCCTCACGCTCCAAAGGTTGTGGGTTTGATTCCATATTACATCTTTTGGTTCACGGATGCATTTTTCCCAGGAGACTCCTGGGGGGTCATCACTGGAGCTACAGATTTTGTGCTTTGTGATGAGACTAAGTCATATGAGATAAAACCTGGTGCAGTGAAGCCTATTCTCTTAACTTTTAAAAAACGTTTTTAATATATATGTAAACAAATCAGTGGAAAGTGCGCATGGTCTGACACCTTTCTTCACCTACTGAAGTGTTCCTAACTGGTTAATTTGTACAAGTGATGCTTGCTGTCAAAATGCCAGATATTGTATTCTTATATCATTGCCATCAGTATTTGATATTTTAGTGATTTACTTCCTGTTTCAATGGTTAAAGACATTTATCTGATCGATGAAGCATACATAAGGACTTGTTTTTACTTTAATAGCTCTTTCTAATTTTGTTCTAATAAAGTATATGGCATTGCTTGGGCCCCTTCCCACTACAAAACTACATTGTTCAGCACTAATTTCTGGTCTCATCTTTTTTCTAACACTTCTTAAGGTCATGATTCTCAGTAACAATGGTGGTACATGACTCGAAATTTATTGTACAACACATGTAAAACATCTGGTTTCTTGGGCAAAGCTATAAATATGGATTTTAATAGGCACAATTGAAATGTACCCACTCTTATAACTGTGATACCTTGTCTGTCTCACTTTGGAATTGTGTCTTTCTCATTGTGGTATCTTGTCTGTCTCAGTGTGACATTGGTCTGCGTCGCCTTAAAATTGTCTTTCTCACTGACACTTTGACATCTTGTCGGTTTCACCTTGAAATTGTGTCCTTCTCACTGTGACAACTCATCTATTTCACCTTAAAATTGTGACATCTTGTCTGGCCTGGAGACAAGCAAACATATCTCATTAGGTAAGATCTATCTATGACATATATTTATATAGATCTCAATATATAAAGTAAATAGAACATTTCTCATACAGCTGCTGTTCACTACCAATCGTTCCACATTCTGCATTCTGAAATCTTTGTCATCATTTAATTGCTCTATTATATTTCCTCATGGTTAATTGAAACAATGCTTGTAAATGGTCTAAGAAGCATAAGTATGAATCTATGTTTATTTCCATTGCTATTTCCCATATTTTTTCACTTAATCTTCTTTTGCAATGCCAATTGTTTGTTATGCATCTCTTCCAGCATGGTTCACAAGCTGGAAACACTGTCCAGTTTTTTGTCTTCTCATAGTGTGGCAAAAACATGATGACTACTTCTTTCTGATGTTTATAATAAGTTGTATTTGTGATTTAGGCTCCCTCAAAATGTCCAGATTGCTCATTTTGGCTGTTCAGAAGCTATAAATATGGATTATAATAGGTCATCAGAAATGCGCCCACAAATGCCATTTCACTGTGACATCACATCTGTCAGATATTAACATCTTGTATGTCCTTCATTGTGACATCTGATCTATCCTGAAAACCACTGCAGATGATGGCAAAAATGTCTCTTTAGTAAGGTCAATCTGTGGCATATGTTTCTATAGATCTCATTATATCAGTAAAACATGGAAGGATCCTTTTTCACACACCTTGAGTGGGGCATACGGTGCTAGCCACATATTTTTATAGACCAATCTGCACTCCTCGAGAGGTGATGGTGGTCAATATTATGATGCACCATTGGTTCCTAAGACAAACCTTGATAGAAATTCAAACAGATGACCTCTGGGCTGGTGGACAAGACTGCTAGCGACTACACTACAGCACCTCTGATCTCATTATATGCTCACTTAAATGTAAACAAATTGGGGGACAATACACATCATCTTATGTCATCAAACAGTTTATTCTCTCAAATGTTCCTAATTCTATTGGTTGTCAGTTCGTTCTTACAGATGCTGTTTGCTGCCGATAGGGCCACATTGTTTTCTCAAATCTTTGCCACCAGTATTTAACTGTTCTAGAAGTTTTAATTCCTCACATTTTAACTGCCGGCTTTTGAAAGTTTGAAGTTTGAAACATTGTGTTGGATGGTTTGGCAGCAGACCATCTTACGGTGGTTTTCATACAGTGCCGGTTTTCAGAAAGAAATGGCAAATTATGAAATGTAAAACTGCCAAGAAATTACAAACACCTACAAATGTTGAGGTTGACTTGACGTCCTGTAAGGCATATGCAACTAATTTTTTTAAAAATTAAAACTTGGCTCTATAAGATCTATGAAGCAACAGTACAGATCTATTTTTACTTGTATAGATCTTTATAATATTGTCCTGAGAATATATATGACATCATTTGTGCCCATTCCCACTTCAGAACCACATTGTTCATCACTGATTTCTGGTTTCATCTTACTTCTAATTCTGCTCATGGTCCTCAGTAATATTGGCATATTACTCATCAGATTGACTGTACAGAGATCTTCACATCTAAAGCCTCTGGCACTTTGGCAAATCTATAAGTATGGATTTTAACAGGTCATTAAGCACAAACCTATGTTTATAAATGCCATTTCTCTGTGATTATGGAGACACTGAAAAACACTTCACATGAAAGCAGACATCTCACTAATAAGATAAACCCAAACTCAACATCCTTCAGTATAACATGGACCAAACAAACTTTAACTGGATTCTTAATTTACACATGCTTTAATCTGACAATCTTCCTCCACTTTTATGGTGCTCCTAGTTTTCATCCAGGACAAAAATGCATTCACATTAGCATCAAGACATTTCAATTGGTCAGAACAGGTAGTTTATCTTTGGTCAGCTGTAATACATTGAAGACCCTATTGTGCACATACCTTCTAATATTCAAGGGCACTAATTATTGCCATCACACTGTAAGGGTAATTTATGCCTTGCTATGTGATCATACCAATATATTTATTTCTCGCCTCAGTTCAAGTACCATCGGTGGGCCGGATGAAATGACACAGCGGGCCGGATCTGGCCTGCGGGCCATAGTTTGGTGACCCCTGATTGAGATGAATAACGGCATCTGTACACTCCACCATGTTTAGGATTTTGGATGTGACAGGATGCCCCAAACATGGCCATTCTTGAAACTTGGTCTCTTCACTCCCTGAAACCACAAATCTGAACTTCCCACCTATCTTCACACAATTTTGCTATTTGAAAACACAACCTTTTGAATTATTCTTTCTTTCTCCATGACCAAGAATTCATTGTTAGCAACAGCAATACTTTTGAACTATTACAATGACACTATCTCTGCCGGTGACTGTAATTGTGCACAAGGATATGGAATCACATCGGTGTCGCAACATTTTTGGTATAAGAAAACTCATAAAATATTACTTTCTGTGCAACCCTTTTAATAATTTTTCTTAACACTTATATTGATAAGTTATACTATTTATTACATTTAATCATAGTAACACACACATTGTTGTACTTACATTTCAGATTAGAAAATACCAGAACAGAAGATGTCAAGACTTGCTGTAGCAGATAGGATCCGATCAACAGAAGAGTGCCCAACACAAGAAGAAAGGCATGCTTCTGAAAGCACAGGACTCAACACAGGCATGGATACACCCAGGGGCATGAAAATGTCGATTAGGGAACTCATCTCTGATGCTGTGTGGAGGAGAGCAAACAAATATACAATTATGAAAGTGAAAAAACACTCCTAGACATTGCCGTTCAAGCTTGTAATGTGAAATGTCTCAATATATTTTTGGACTGTGTAGATTTAGATGAACAAGTTAAGACCAGGATGGTCAGTAATGGCTACACAAACTTTTTTCACAGTGAATTCAACCAGATTACCAAAGATCATGTTTCAATGGTCAAACGACTCTTGGAATTAGGAGCAGATGTGAATGGTGGGCCATCAGTTTTCCCTCTGTCTGTGGCAACTAAAGCTGGCAGTTATCCTATGGTTGAGTTGCTCTGCCAGCATGGTGCTGATCTAGATGAGACAGATATGATGTTTGGGTATCCCCCGTTAAGTATTGCAGCAGAAGGTGGTCATTATGACATGATTGAAGTGATGTTAAAATTTGGAGCCAACGTTGATGATGATGAACCGAATGACTCACCAGTTGACCTGGCCCTTGTTCATGGCCATACAGACTGCGCTAAACTTCTACTGCGACATGGTGCAAACTTTGACGTTGAGGGTGCTTTATACAGTCTTATACATCATCAGAGCGTGCCGTACATGAACTTCCTGATTGTGAATTTCAGGCAAGAAACTCAACAATATATTTGTAAATACCAGCAGGATTTATTATTATCAGCAGTAAAAGGAACAAATGTTGACTTCTTAAGCCATATTTTTTATATTACATTTGAGATTACAGGCGAATATCCTTGTTGGGAAGAACTATTAGCGGAGTCTGGAAACGGAGAAATTGCCTCATTTCTAATTCGGAAAGGAGCTGATGTAAATAAGCTGGTAGAACCATGTGGCGGTTACACTCCTCTGTATCTGGTTTTAGGAAGAGAAGCTATGTGCCACTCACCTAAGATACAAGTTGTTAAAGTACTGCTTGAAAATGGGGCTTCTCCTAATAGTAATGGTGACACATCTCCATTAATGCTTGCAGCTATAACCAACAACAGTTCAGATCTGCTTCAGGTTACTATTAGACTATGGGGCTGACATTAACTGGAGAGACACTGAAGGTGATACTGCCTTTTCCTATTCTATTTATCAAGGCTGTGATAGCAATGCAGAATTTCTAACCAGATATGCTAAAGATTTTGTCAACTCACAAAATAATGAAGGACTAACAGTTTTGATGCAAGCAGCAAGATACAGCAATGTAGCTGTGGTCAAGGGGGTGATAAATCACAACCCTGATATGAATATGACTGATAGCAACGGCAATACAGCCTTGCTGCATGCAATAAACAGAACCGCTGATCATAGCTACGTCTACAGGCTTGATGACATTGTAATCACTCTAATAAATGCAGGCTGTGATGTTAACTTGCAAAATGATGATGGCCTGTCACCATTAATGTTGGCTGCAAGCAGATACAGCAAAGAGGTTGTACAGATTCTATTGGATGCAGGAGCTGATATTAATGCCGTCAGTAAAACAGATAGGACAAAAACAGCTGTGTCATACTTACAGCCCTTGTCGTATATTTATAACAAAGATATAACAGCCTGTCTAGCAGTTTTCCTTGCTCATGGTGCCTGTTTGTCTTATTTACAACCTGAAATGTTTCAAAGAATTTTACTTTGTAATGACAGTGACATTATTTGTAAACTTATAACAAGTGGTACAGGGCCCATAACTGTAAGGTCAGACAAATACATTAAATACTTCTCACCTGCTGATCCCCCATTTGATATATCACCTTTATGTACAGCACTGATAAGTGGAAATGCATCCCTGGCTCGTCATTTTGTTGACATCATGTGGCTTACAAAATCTGATCTGACTTCACTAACGCATAACAAACCTGTTCGTTCATATCTGGAAATGAAAAACTATACACAGTGTTTGAATCTGCTTGGTGAGATGTCTTCACAGCCAGTGTCCCTGTTCAGGCTGGCTTTTGTGGAAGTATCATCTGCTGTGGGGACAACCCCTGGCCGTGAGAACCGTGTCAACAAGTTACCTCTACCACAGATGATGAAGGACAAACTGTTGTTTAAATCCGCTGTAGACTTTACAATGCCAACAATAGACAAAATTCCTTATTGGCTGTTGCCCTTTGATTCACCTTCTAAAATATGCATCGGTGTGCTTGATATCTGTAAATGCTGTCGGATATGGCAAAATCTGAAATTGAAGAGTCTGTTTAGAAAAGATTATTATGATTGTCTGTTATTCATGCATCAGACAATCTCACAGTGAATGTTTAGCAGTAGAGTATTATGATTGTCTGTTATACATGCATCAGACAATCTCACAGTGAATGTTTAGCAGTAGAGTATTATGATTGTCTGTTATACATGCATCAGACAATCTCACAGTGAATGTTTAGCAGTAGAGTATTATGATTGTCTGTTATACATGCATCAGACAATCTCACAGTGAATGTTTAGCAGTAGAGTATTATGATTGTCTGTTATACATGCATCAGACAATCTCACAGTGAATGTTTAGCAGTAGAGTATTATGATTGTCTGTTATACATGCATCAGACAATCTCACAGTGAATGTTTAGCAGTAGAGTATTATGATTGTCTGTTATACATGCATCAGACAATCTCACAGTGAATGTTTAGCAGTCATTTAGAAATTTGAGAACTCATCAGTTTGACAACTTCCTACCACAGAGAGATCTCCTACCACCTCTCTATGATTAATGATGTACACCATTATTATATCTGTTGATGGTTTCATTAATCTCATCTAATCTTGTTCCTCTTGTACCTTGGGTGTCAAGGTGAAGTATAATCAGTGGGAGAGTGCCCGTTTATGGGCTTCATATATTAAGATTCCCATGGACTCTGTTATTCCCTCTGTCAACTGTTTACATGGTCAGCCTCTTCTTCTGTATATTATTGTTTGTTGTGGCATACTGTCAGTTGGTAGCCTAGTTATATGGCTGAACCATTTACCTTGCTGTTTCCTAATGAAATCTAGCATTGCTATAACCCCACTTTAATCTTAATGTCTTCATTTCTGATTTTCTCTCTTGATACATTAAGTATTCAACCAAGAAATTTCATTTCCGTGTAATTTTTCTTTTATCATTATCTCTCATTGTCCAAATTTGGCATTGGTAGCAAGATTGTATTGTGTTGTAAATGTTAATAATAAAACATTTAAAAATATTTATTTTAAACGCATGTCAGTGATTAATAGATGTACACCACGAAGTGATAAATTTATTTAACATTACTGGTATTGTTATGCCACTTGATGGGTTATGTGACTTTACTGTTAACAATAAAACTTGGCTTCTTTTAAATGCATGTGTCATAAAAATTACTGTTGATATATAATTTTATGTGAATAAAATGTAAATAAAAACAAATTAAATACTTTATGACAATAATAGATTTTGGTGATGTGCTTGTATATTTGAAAAATCTGTTTAATTGTTGTTTGGTTAAGTTTTGGGTAATTGATTGATTGATTGATTTAGGAATCGACATCACAGCATTCGGGGCATTCCCATAATTGCTCCGTGTCGTGACTTTGTTTAAAGTGTCGTCCCTGGAGTGAGGGGAGTCAACACCCACATTATATTTTACCCCTTATCAATATCCTGGAGAATCCACTAGCTTCTGTCCACGACACTCCTTCGGTTCATGGACACCTCTTTCTCTCTCTCTCTCTATCTCTACCTGATCATGCCCCCTCTCATTCTTCCCCAACACAACATACTTAACAACTCTTGCTTCTAAAAATTAATAACAATTAATTTATTAAAAGAAAAGTGTAAGTTATGTGAGACGTGTATGCGAAGAAAATGTGTGTTGTATATTCTAAGGTAAATGTAGAAATCAGACCACAAAGCTCAGGATCAGAGTCCACTCATCATGGCAAGGATTACAAGACATCACAGGAATCAGCACAATAGACCTCACCAAACGCTGCGTCTCTCCCGCCAGACATTGTCCACATCCAGGAGCTTTGATAACCACGAGGCCTGATCCCCACTCAACTATACAGTCTGGGACTGATACTATTGTTTTTCCTTTTAAAAAAACTGTTCCTAATAGTTTATAGAAACTGAGACCACACAATTCCTGCACAGTGAAAAGCGGAACACTGTCCCATGAACATGACATTCTTCCTTCTTACGAAATGTTCTAAAGTTTTCACTCTTAAAACAGTCATTGTACATAGTCTCAAATAGATCTCTTAATTTCCCAGATAAAGTCTTAATGTTCTGATGTCCTTGTTAAGTGGAACAAACACTCTCCAATGTTTTGGTTTCATGTAGTGTGAAAATCAATCCCTACTGTTCTAGTAATAAGTGGAATGAACATCCATCACCACTGGTTTATTCACGAATGGTATGAAAACCCGAACCCATTACAGAACCCCCAGGGAGCACCCCACTGGAAGATCCCACTATTGGACAATTTCCCCATCTCCCAAGTATCCCCCATTACTTTATTCTAAACTAGCAGAGCTTATCAACACTTCACTACTCTATTCTCAACTAACAGAGCTAATCATCACTTCACTACTCTATTCTCAACTAACAGAGCTAATCATCACACTCTAGCTAGTTTCAACCATGCTACTGCCTAAATTAATTAGGCCTAATTATACAATAGGTAATACCTTATGCAACACTGCAGTTCTCCTAAATCACATCTACATTTTGCCATGACAGGCACGTGTAAAATTAAATCTAATTAATCCCGCACATGGTAGATGCTTATTAAAATCCATAACTGCAGTGACCAAGCACGTCCGCCTAAGTCCACTTTCTGATTTGCACTAGCTGTAAACAAATCATGTTTTTTTTTCAAACAGCCTTGAATTGTTCACGTGACATCTTTGATGTCAACACAGGTGTTCCCCGGGGCAGATTATCCATTTCATAAAGATTATCTCCCTTTTGATCCGCCAATACAAAAGTTGCTTCCCCTGTTTCAACATATGCCTACAATTTCTGTCTTGTGGCAAACTTTCAACAACAGCCCTCCGTCTCTCTTTGATCCTGCGAGTTGGTAAAATGACCTTTTCATATTCTCTATCTCCCAGGGAATTCTCAAAATCCGACGGTACTGTTTCATCCCACCCACTCCCCGGAATAACCAACTTGTAGCTGCGAATCAGACTGTCTTTGGTAATTTCTATCATCTGATGGTTAATTAAACTTAATTTATAGTGATTTCACGACACTCCGTCCCCATCCTCAGCAGCCAGCGAAGAGTTCCAACACCAATAGTGCCAGTAGCAATCTGATTGTATGTCCGTCTCGCCTTTCCTCTGAGCATTGAGCGTTGACCAGATCCTCTCATCACTCCTCGCTGTCTCATTCTTGCCAGACCATGGTAATCCATTTGCTCCTCCGAGGTGTTTACTTGGAAATCACATGTAATAACAGGAGGCAGCTGCACAATTAGAACTCTCTATACATGGAAGCCCATGCCAGCTGGCAAGGCACATGCTAATGATGATGATGACAGAGCCAATAGATTTGATTTTATAAATATATAGCACTAATTACTGACAGGGAAATAAAAATGAGAAAGACATGTTACTCAGGCCACATTAAATGCCAGAATAAGCTACTTAAAGCAATGATGAAGGGAAAAGCTGATATTAACAATGCAAATGTGCATACATCTGAAAAGTAAAACCCTATCATAATACACAACAGAAATTGCTGGAGACCAGCACCGTCAAGCTTCATCACGGGGATGACAAAGTGATAGTGATGATTACCGGGTCTTTGTGACATAAGCACAAAACGTCTTCGTGCAGTTTCTGGTGTTTACGCCTTTCTAGGTATTCAAATATTTGCAATAAATGTCGCTTTCTCTTAACTTCTTTCTTCTCTAATTGCTTTATTTGCACACATGCTCTTTCCATGTTTGTTGCTGACTTTATCAACTTCATCATCCAAGCTAAGTGCATCTTGTGAGATAGGCATCAGTGAAGATGAGGACATGATTCTATAGGTAAGTCACATCAATTTTCTTTTTAATGTTGCATATCCCTTACAGGATGGTGCAGTCAACATCAGAATTTTTCAGCTGCTGTTGATGTACAAGGCAAAATTACGCTCAGTAGTTTGCCATTGCTTTGTGAGCGACCGGCTCACATACCCCTGTAAGTTACCAGCGCGGCTCGAACCGCTGTCGGTTCGGGCACAGCTGCGTTACTCACGAGAATATACGGGATAACGGCGAGAGCCCGTAAACTTTTCGCCAGTCACATCAATACATATGTAATTTCTTACTTTCTCAATCTGGATATTTTTCCTAGATACTTTGCAACGAAATCTAAATATTTATGGATGTTGTTTGGGCCGTTTCTAGATACTTTTGGTCAAAAAAAAAGTGGCAACCCTGCTACTGACGAGCTCAAACGAGGGCGAAACTCGAGTATAGTTCTTCCATATTGACGTGGATAGGCCTTAGGTTCATACCGGAATACGATCAGCGTTGCCAGGAGTGGGTTGTGCTCAATATTTAAATTTCAAATCCCGAAATAACCAAATAAATCAATTTGATTATTGCTCATTGGATTTAGGAGGCCTGGTGTTCCTTGCCAGTGAGAAGTCCTGATCGTTTTGGGTCCACATCGATGGACGGACGTCAGTCGCGGCGATTGGGCAATCTTGAGCATAGCCTACGATGGGTGACGTTGTGATATTCTGTTATGATAATTTGGCTGTGTGTGCCGCGTGGTTACACACCCGCTTCACACGTCGGTGATCCGGGGCTTGTTTCTGGATCCGGTCAGGGATATGCACTACTGACTAGCTCAAACGAGGGCGAAACTCGAATAATCGGAATATAGTGCTTCCATATTGACGTGGATAGGCCTTAGGTTCATACCTGAATACGATCAGCGTTGCCAGGAGTGGGTTGTGCTCAATATTTACATCATCCCAATGTTGATGAACCCAGGCATGTTATATTACCCCCTCCTCAAAAGAAAACATCGTTTTCAAATGATGGGATAGTAATGCTTCTCCCACAAAACAAACATAATGACCCAGTAACATTCCCTGGGTAGCCGGAAGTATGACTCCATCTTACTCCAGCTACCACACTAAATAATACATCAAGTAATCATAGTAACCTCCCGTATTCCCCACACATCAATACAATCACTTTCCATCTTGTGTACCAATGCTTGAGCTAATACATCGCATAATAATCAACATTATATTTGTGTACCTGCAGGTCTATTAATATCTTCAAGAACACACAATGTAACTTTGCTAATAATTGTCCAGTAAACTAATAATCTTCCATGCATACATGTCGAGGCGCTGCATTGCCTTTTTCTTTCATCGCCCCATATATTGTATTAATACCAAACCATAATAACATACGCCAGATAGGATATAGAACCACATGTTAATTGTTTATGTGGCCTCATGCCCTTGGTAATTCCTTGACAACAGGTCTGCCATGGTGTTATCTTCGCCCCGTATGGGCATCGGAACAAATGCATATTCCTGCAACAATATGCTTCAGCGATAAACCCGTGCGTTCATCATCGCTGCCGTATGGATGAATGTAAGTGGTCTGTGGTCAGTTTGTAGAATGAATTGTCTGCCCAGCAAATACCTGGAGAGTTTGTGTACCGACCATACAATAGCCAGGGCCTCACGTTCTAGTTTTGAGTAATGTTCCTCTGGTGGCGCGGGTTTTCTGCTGATGTATAGTACTTGATGCATGAGGTGGTTCTTTTCTTGCATCAAACATACTCCGATTCCTGTCGATGATGCGTCTACTCGGAGGGTAAATTGTCGATCCAGATTAGGGAGTATTAAAATGGGATAACTGGAAAATACCTGTTTTATCTTTCTAAGTGCATCATCACACAGCTGCGTCCATACATCTTTGTAAGCAAGCGTTGACGCAGAATAGTATAATTGTTTCTTTCTGCCACAGGTAAATTGAACATGGTATCCAGGGCCTTTCCGGTCAGTTACTCACACAGCCTCATAGCATATTCTCCTTCTGGAATGCCTAAAGCCTTAACAGAAGCTTCAAATCTATAAATATAAGCTTGAAGATCGTCCCGGTCCGTAAGATATGGCAATTTCATTCGTTTTGACGACTGCGAAGGTCTTCTGCCTTCCTCACTTTGACCCTTAGATGCTAGTTCTAATTTTTTAAGTGCAATTTCAGTTTCCATCTGACACTTGAGCTTCATTTCTCAGTTTCCACCGCATTTGTTTATTTTAACTTTTCAAGTTCTAGGTGCATTAAATTGACCTGTGTCTCTTTCTCTTCCTGTAGCCGCTTGACTTCAGCTAACTTTTCTTCTATAAACGCTGGGCTTCGGCTAACTTTTCTTCCTGTAAGCGCCATGCCTCGCGTTCACTTTGTCTCTCCTCTCTTTCCCAGTGATGAAATTCTTTCAATTTTGCTTTTGTAAACTCCTGAAAATATCTGTCAGTTAGACATAGCCGTTCCCCTGTTCAATATATTGCATTAAAGTTCGCATCTTGTAATTGTGGACACTTAGCTGTCCGTCAGTCAACAATAATACAAAGACACTTCTTCTAGTCTTTGTGTCCCTTTTCTAAGTTCACCACCACTCAGACATTACGTAAATTCGTAGTGTTGATAATATCCCTCTGTACTCACACAGTCACTCTATAAGAAACTTAGTAGTGAGGGAGGTATTACTTATACTCCCTCGAATATGTAACAAATAGTTGTAGAAAGTTTCTGGAAATAGTGTTACACACACACACACACACACACACACACACACACACACACACACACACACATATATATATATATATATATATATATATATATATATATATATATATATATATATATATATATATATATATATATCCACGAATGAATGATAAACAATAAGTTATGTCTATAAGACGCTACACGCATAGGCTAGAGACACACCACACACACACAAACTGACATCGACAAGCCCATGTAATAAAAGTTAGTGCACATAAAAATGAACTGACAGAAACCACTTTACAGTAGATATCACGAATGGGTCACAATAATAACATATAGCCAAAGAAACCACATATTATATGTAAATATAAAGAAAGCAAATCAAGTAATCTCCAGTAACTAATATACACAGATTTGACAGCAAGACACCACTGTTCTGGATATTGTTCAGGACACCCAATGCAAACGCATGACCACGCTAACTTTTTAGCGTCTTCCTTACAAAAATATCTTAATTATCAGGAAGAAAACGTTTTACAAAGCCTACCCTGATTCAGATAGAAATCGCAAAAATGCCTATCAACAAGCAACTAACACACAAATCAACAGATTACGTACATGATACTTAAAAAGAAACACAACGAATGGTGGGTACACCGAACAAAAGCAGAAAGCCGACCAAAGTGCAACAATAACAGCACATAAGTCTTTAGTTGTATAAGTAGTCTTTGAAAATCGCCTGGATCCGCTTAGTGGTTATACGTGATTCAAATGTCTGAACCTGTTTTGTTGCTATAATGGTAATGATTCACGTTTGCCGACAAAGTTAAAACATATAGCAACGAATATCCAGCGCTTTAAATCTGTTTAGTAAGTCCTTTTTTCTAGCGAAATCTGACCACTCTTGCGATGAAGGCCCCTGATAGTTTTTCCCCAAATGTTTGTTGCCAACCGACTGGATGATGATGACACACGAACATAAACGTTTCACCAGACACTAAAACACACAAATCGCAATATTCCACTCTTACGGCGACGGCATTGTCTGCTTTAGAATGTTTGCTCCCGGGAAGGTTAACCCGGTCAACAAATGCCCGCAGAAGTTCGGATGTGTCGGCCTAACGGCGCAAGAACGCAGCTCTGCTGTAAACAGACACAACGCAATCACATCCGAAAAAAAACTCCGGATGAACGAAGAAGAGGAAGAAGAATGTTTGCTTGGTGACACGATGGTGATGATAACAGACCGATGACGAATCGTAAATCCTGGTTTAGGTGCAAAACAACCGGCAATGTTTATCATTTGCGATCTACCCTCACAGTCACCTGAGTCATCTTGTAATTCCAATGGAAATTTCCTTAGTAAAATTCCCTCGTACACGGCCTTGACTCCCAAGGTCACCTCAGTTTTTCTTTGTAACAATTAACACGCACTGAATCTGGCTGTGGTCTAAAGTAATGTTCCACTTTTTCATCGACTGCTGGAAAATTTTTCTTTATACACATATACTCCTGTCCTGCCCCCGTTTTTTTTTTAAAATTCCTCTTCGTTGGACTAGCAATTGTCACTTCTGTGTGTTCCACACTTCCTCACACATCTCCCCCTCCCTTTTGTTTACCTGCGATGAGTCGACCTGTGAACACCCCGCTGACTGTCCTCTTGAGCTGTCTGCGTTAATTATCTGACGCACACACTGGCCTCAGCGACACTGTCCCGCTACTATCGTAAACAGCGCCGACTCTCTGTCAACACGACTTTTTACTCTGCCGCCGTTTTGTCTGCTAGACAATTCTCTCCACAGGAGCAAACCCCGTTTGTGTACTGTGGATAACCATCCACCGTTCATTTTCCCTCTCAGGGTGTGTAATGTTATTTGTACCTGTGCTTGGCCTGAACTGTGTTAATTCTCCGACACTTTTGAAATTGGCCGCCTACTGAAAATGGTGGTTATTCGTTGTGAAACAATTGTCGTTGTGATTGCTGCCATATGACGGGCACACACCAAAGAAAGATACATAAAAGGAGAAATGGGATTTTCCTTATTGGACACACCAAAGTGGACGGTCAACAGGAGAAACCAAGGGAAACTTGAAAAGTCAGAGAACAACAAAGAAACAGACGTTGTGAGGCTGCGACATGAAGCAGTTGTGTTTTCTGGAGGCTCTGTGTTGACAAAGGATATTCGGGACGCAATGACTGCGAGGATCGGCTGGTGAGCAACAGGAGAGAAATATGTTGACGAGGATCCAACAATGAAGGAACCGGGTGAGGAAATCCTAGGCGAATTTTGAAACGACTGAACCGGGGGACGGAAGACTGGGCATCAAGGTGAACTGAGTAGAATTGGGAGCTGATTCATAGATATTTAAATAGACGCAGACCCTGTTTGAAGGGCTGTTTATAGTCTGGAATAGCTTTATCCCTTTGGTTCTACAGCGCATTAATAAATGGCTAAAAACGTTCACCCGACTGCTGTCAGTTATTTCATGTTCTTCAAGTTCAGGTGAGAGATGTTTATCTTATCAGTTAACAAGTCATTTACACTTCGATTGGTGGATTTCCCTTTGCTGAAATATAGAGATCATGTGTTGCCCATGCAGCATGATCCCTCTCTCGGCCTGCCAAGGTTGTGTACTAGCTCCCACCCTCTTTGGAATATACTTTTCACTTCTACTGAAATATGCATTTCGTGATCAGGATGGTGGTATATACATTCACTCACGCTCAGATGGCGGCCTCTACAATGCTCAGAGATTGAAGGCTAAGACCAAAATTAGGAGGGTACTGATCAGAGAGTTGCTTTTTGCAGATGATGCTGCAGTTACGACCCACTCTGAGGAAGAATTGCAATGTCTACTATCTGCATTCTCCAATGCTTGTTCTGAATTTGGTTTAACAATTAGCAAAAAGAAGACACAGATTATGTCACAAGGTGCACATGGGGTACCATCAATCTTTATTGACGACGCCGAACTAGAGATAGTAGACCATTTTACATATCTAGGATCAGTGGTAAATAGCAAATTATCCCTAGATCAGGAAATCAACATCCGGATTGGTAAGGCAGCAACAACAATGAACAGGTTAAGAAAAAGAGTCTGGGAGAACAGGAAGCTTACTGCCAAAACAAAAGTCCTTGTCTATCAAGCCTGTGTCCTTAGTACTCTTCTCTATGGCAGTGAAACCTGGACAACTTACTCACACCAAGAGAACAATTTAAACAGCTTTCATATGCGGTGTCTGCGAAGAATTCTTGGTATTAAGTGGCAAGACAAAATCACAAATACTGAAGTATTGGAAAGATCAGGTTGTGTGACAGTTTATTCCATGCTCAGTCTTCGTAGACTTAGATGGATAGGACATCTTAGGAGGATGGATGATGGTAGAATACCAAAGGATATCTTTTTTGGTGAATTACAGATGGGTAAGAGATCTCAGGGTCGGCCTCTACTACGATACAAAGATGTGTGTAAGCGGGACATGATTGATACAGGCATTGATAATGCACATTGGGAGCAAGTCGCCGCTGAACGTGTTGCATGGAGGGCAAATATCAGAAATGGAATAAAGTCAAAGGAGAAAATTATTGCAGAAAAGTCACACACCAAGCGTTTGAGACGTAAGATGGTGCATGATGGTGGAAATGACCACGTGTTCACATGCACCCACTGTGAACGGACATTTACAGCGCAAATTGGCCTTATCAGTCACACTCGCTACCGCCATAGTTAAAAGTTATTATGCCTTTTTAGAGCACAAACTATCGTCTGTCAAGACGGCAAGGTGCCAATGGGTGGATTTCCCTTTGTAGTTATTGCGGGAAGGCACATCGAGGCAATTGTGCGCCCAACTAATGTCTCTGACCTCATTATCCTCTGTAAGCGACGAGCCCACAGATACTACTGTCTATATTGCAATAGGTTTCATGACCGAACGTAGCCTCCATTAATCTCTCTGTCACAGTCTCTTTAGCAAAAGAATGAGATTGGTCGTTGTCTAGATCATAATGCTCCTTCTATATCACTGCAGAGTGGAAGCCGAGCTCGCCACCTTCTCACACCACAAGCAACCACTGCAGCACACATCCACCAGTCAGTGAACACGATTGAGTTTGCGCACATAATATCCTTTTAATACTGAATGAACACGTACACAAGCAAACATATATAAATCCAGAAACAGTAATTATAGACTATATCCTCCTCACAACCGGACACTCGAATAACCCTATCTTCTCCAGGTCTACTTAATCTCCTCCACTACGACAGTTATCCAGCCACTATTCCCGGCCCGAAGTCAGTCTATCCAACCCACTCTGGGTCTAGGCCTCAACTCACTATCCGACCCTCTTTAGGTCAAAACCTCAACTAACCCTCTGACCCTCTCTGGGTCTAGACTTCAACCAACTGTTCAGTCCAGACTGTTCACCTCACAACCACACTAGCTGAAAAACCCACTGTCTCCATCCTTCCCCGTCTGTCTTCTCATTTACCCTATCCGGGGACCTACCACCCAGCCCCATTTTACCTCCGTCTATTATTTCTCAGGGCCAGTCACTTGTTTATGTACTAGCACTTTCGCTCCGGGCAATCATTCAAATGTTGATGAACCCAGGCGTGCTGTAGCCATAATTATCCCAATTTGGAAAAACACAGGCAGAAAAAGAGACTGCACACAATACAGAGGCATTTCACTGTTACGTTGTACTGGGAATATATTTTGCAAAATTCTTGAAAAAAGATTACGAACTACTTTAGAACCCCAGCTAAGCGAAACACAACTTGGATTTAGGAAAAAACAAAGGATGTACAGATGCCATTTTTGTTCTTAGACAACTGATAGAAAAATCAATCAAATTCAATGAAACACTAAACTTAGCCTTTGTCGACCAAGAAAAGGCATTCGATAGAGTAGATAGAAACAAGCTGTGGGAAATCCTTAAACAATATGGAGTGAGTACACATCTAACCAACCTATGTAGAAGTGTATACAACAACAGTGAATGCATAGTGAGAGCAACTGGAGGACACTCAGAACCCTTCACCATAAGATCTGGAGTACGACAAGGTTATGTCCTGTCCCCTCTCTTGTTCATAACATATATAGACAACATATGTAAAGAAACCAGCCAAACAGAGATAGCAAGAATACCGCATGGCGAGAACACAGAAGAAGAAGCATCTGCAAATATAACCATTAGAGAACTCCTGTTTGCAGACGATCAATCACTAATAGCAAAATCAGAAGCTGAATTACAAGACCATATGAATAGTCTAAATGAAATGTCTAGGGAACATAACATGAAAATTAGCACAAGCAAAACAGAGGTAACGACTATAACTAATGAAGAACAAACAACAACAATTCACCTAAACAAACATCCCTTGAAACAAGTAAAGAGTTTCAAGTACATAGGAAGTATAATATCATCAAATGGTAGATCAGAAGACGAGATCGAAAATAGATGCAATAAGTAGACCAACTCATTGAACAAATGGCACCGATACTAAAGAACAAACATGTATCAATAACTACTAAGAAAGCACTCTACAACACAATCTTCCTACCAACTCTATGCTACCAATGCCAAACCTGGACAATGACAGACAAAGAGAACAGAAAAATCACAACAACAGAAATGAAACTCCTGAGAAGAATACTCAACGTATCAAGATGAGATAAGATCAGAAATGAAGAAATCAGGACTAAAGTGGGGGTTAAAGCATCACTAGATTTTATTAGAAAGCAGCAAGTCAAATGGTTTGGCCATGCAAGTAGGTTACCAGTCAACAGCATACCACAACACGCAATGATGTACAGACCAGATGCAAGAAGGGGAAGAGGCCGACCACGCAAACGTTGGAAGGAGGGAATTGCAATCCATGGAAATATCGATATATGAAGCCCATAATCGGGCACTCTCATGATGTTTATACTTCACCTCGACACCGCAAGGTACAAGAGGAACATGATGAGATGAGATGAGAGGCATAATTTACGCGAGTCCAGACCAAACAGAAAATGGGTAAATGACACAGAAAGAAAAGTAAAATCTAGAAAATATCCGAAATATCCAATTCCAAATGACAAGGATCTAGAATTGCATCCAGCATCCAAACGTCAGAAAACGGTATCCAGACGCAGGCAAAAACCTCTAGATCTGGATATAAAATATCTAGAATGGCACATCTGTGGGCATTTCCGATTTTATATTTGCGATAATTTTTATTCGATTACCAATCTTTGCTATGAGAGTCAATGAGTGTTCACCCAAAAAAAAAAAAAAACGAGAAGTAGATTGTGAGCTTTACTAAAACACGACTACAAGAGACAAATTGGACGTTGCGGCCAAAGCCTTCGTCAGCACAGGACAAACAAATACAAACAGACACAAACCTACATGAAACACACTATGACAATATTAAACTATTAAACTAATTAAATGTACTCGAGTCAATGAGTAAACCAGATGATAATGTTGTTGATTATATTATCAATGCCTTCGAGTTGAGCTGAGCTAAGACATCACTGTGCTCAAGACATTCCCATACGCGCTCCGTCCCCCCGTCCAACAGTTGGCGAAGAGTCCAACTGCCACCTTATTAAAATTTCTCCTGGTCTTCCCTCTCAGTTTTGGCAGTGAAGCCTGATCAACTTACTCACACAAGAAGAAACGTTTTAAAAGCTTTCATACGTGGTGTATGCAAAGAATACTTGGTATTAAGTGGCAAGACAAAATCACACATACTGAAGTATAATAGAAGAATTAGAAGTATTGGGAGAATTTGGAGTAGATATATTAACCAAAATGCTGAATTATATTTACAGCAGTGGATATTTGCTGGATACCCAGTGATATGCTGAAATCTGTATTTATATATAGCTGTACCAAAAAGACCAGATTTTCGTACAGTTAACCTCATAAACCATATCACTAAGCTTCTACTCAGAATTATAATGAGAAGAACCAGAAAGAAAATAAAAATGGAAATTAATGAAGAACAGTATGGATTTGTGGAGGGAAAGGCACAAATAATGCAATATATACATTACGGACACTAATAAAAAGGTCAATAGAGAAACAGAAAGACATATATTTGTGCTTCATTGATTATACTAAGGCATTTGATAACGTAAAACATGAACATGATGCACTGATTAAAATGTTGGAAGATATCAACAGTGATGTGAAAGATTTAAGAATAATAAAGAATATTTACTGGAACCAAGTAGCAGAAATTAAAATGGGAAATAAAGAGGGTAGCTATGAACAGATAATGCTATGAGTACGACAGGGATGTTTCTTGTCACTAGATATCTTCTTCCTATATAGCGAAGTAATAATGAGAGAGATCAAAATGACGCCAGGAATACTAGTTGGAGGTTATAATATAAATAATATACGCTATGCAGATGACACAGTATTGGTGGCAGATAATTCAACAGACCTACAACAATTGCTGGACACTGTTGTAACAGAGAGTGCTATGAAAGATCTCTACTTGAATATCAAGAAAACAGTAACAATGGTGATATCAAAGAAAGTTGTGACACCAAAATATGAAATAGACATAGAAGGGAAAATTCTTAACCAAGTGGATAATTTTCAATACCTAGGGGCATATATCACATCAGATGGAAGATGTACAACAGAGAGTAAGAGCAGAATAGGGCAAGCAAAAACTGAATTTCAGAAATTGAAAAGTATCTTATGCAAAGAAGTCACTGTCACTTAATGTAAGAAAGAGAGTGCTGAAATGCTATGTAGAACCAGTTTTGCTGTATGACAGTGAATCTTGGAATGTAAATGAACAAATTCAGAGGAAATTAGAAGCAACAGAGATGTGGTTCCTGAGATAATGTTGCGAATTCCTTGGACTGCCAGAGTGACTAACAACGACTGTCTGAGACAGGCTAATGAAACTAGAACATTATATACAACAATAAGAAAGAGACAAACAGCTTTCTTCGGTCATGTGATGAGAAGAGAGGCATTGGAGAACATTATGACAACTGGACAGATCGAGGGTAAGAGAGGCAGAGGCAGACCAAGATAAATGATGCTGGACGGATTTAGACGATGGCATGGAGGAATATCAGCAGAGTTGATCCAGAACACCAAAGATCGAGATCTGTGCAGAGCCATGAATGCCTACGCCAGCTGGCAGGGCACTTGATGATGATGATGAGACATTAAAGAGCACTGGGGACCTGGCAGATCCCTGTGGCGACCCAGGTGTAATAGTAAAAGGGTCAGAAGTAGAGGAACCCATGCGCAGTGCAACCTTACAACTTACGCTCAAAAAGGTTCGCCGCAACCCATCTAACAAGGCAATGGCAGACCTCCAAGTCCAGCAGTGTGTATATCAACCGATCATACCTGACGTAGTTATACGCATCCCCCAGGTGAAGAGCTACCTATCTTGTTTATCCTGGACATCAAATGCAAAAGTTGCAGCATTGGCCAAGGTGTCCTTCCCAGGACGGTAACTCCAGAGCCTTTGGGAAGCAGATTAAAACTTTCCAATTATCGCTCAAGCCCGCGTACTACTATCGTTTCGATGACTTTGCCATACGTATTTTGCAGGGTTATGATTCGGTATCCATTAAGTGATAAGTCTGGAATGACTCTTACCTGACTTTGGGAGTGGGACCAGGTAACTATGCAGCCAATCGTGGGGCATTTCCGCCGTACTGATGCTTAGGATGAAACAAAGAGCTATCTTCTCCAAGTACGCATCATAATAAAGACAAACTAGAAAACAATTGCAGAGAGGTCACACACTAAGAGTATGAGACGTAAGATTGTGCGTGACGGTGGAAATGGCCATGTATTCACATGCAACCATTGTGGACGAAATCGGTCTTATTAGTCACATGGGTTTTAGCTGTTATACCGTTATACCTGTTCGAAGCACAATGTAACAAACTATCGTCAGTCAAGACGGCAAGGTACCAGTACACACACACACACACACACACACACACACACACACACACACACACACACACACACACACACAGAGAGAATTAAATGCCCTGCCGGCTGGCGTAGGCGTTCACGACTACCAACAAACATCGGTCTTTGGTTTCATGCATCAACTCTACTGATGATATTACTCTTTGCCACCGTACCAATCCATCCAGCATCATTTCTCTTGGTCAACTTCTGCCTCTATTCCCCATCGATCTTTCCAGTTGTCACGATGTTCTCCAATGGCTCTCTTCTCGTCACATAACCAAAGAAAGTTGCTTGTCTCTTTCTTATTGTAATATTTAATGTTCTAGTTTCAGTTTCATTAGCCTCTGAATGTTGCGTGTGGGTTAGTTTTCCCTATTAACAGTGTACCTCGCCATCAGGCGAACCCACTCTAACTTCAGAGGTACTTGTAATTAATGTCCCCGAGTCAAGGACGACAGGTCAACATTTTAGTCCAGCTGTCCGGTGTAGGAGTTGAACCACATACCTAAATATATTCATTCATTCATTCATTCATTCATTCATTCATTCAGTAGCATGTCCTTTGAAGATTCTCACCACCATAACAACCTTCCGGAAAATCTCTCGATCATAAGCAAGATGCCCCGTATCCGATACACCCATCTGGAGATCATCCGCCATATCCTGCAACCATCTTCTCTCTGGCTGTCCTCTTACTCTCTTCCCAGGCATATACCCCTCCATTATTGTTCTCTCCAAACTTTCGTGACGTTTCAAGTGACCAAAATATTTCAATTTTCTTTGTTTTATCGTCTTTAATAGCCAACCTTCTTAAATATTCAGCTCTTGAAGTATGGATGCATTTATTCTTTTCTTTACCGAAGATATTCTTAGAACTCGTCTATAACATTTATATTCAAAGGCATTTATGCGCTGTTCCGCTTGTTTAGTAAGTGTCCAGGACTCACAGGCGTATGTTGCAATGAGAAAGATGCATGCTCTTAAAAATCTAATTTTTGTAGTTCTATATGTCCCACTCCATAATTTATTCAGTTGTTTTAGTCTTGAAAGAGCAATTGGTAGTCGTTGTTTAATTTCTTTCATTGTGTCACCATTGTTGGTAATCTATGACCCAAGATATTCAAAATGTTCCACCACCTCCAATTTTTCCTCATTAACATATATTTCTTTCTCCATAGTAGTTTTATCTGTATGCATTATCCTTGTTTTTGCTATGTTAAGATATACGTTGTCATTTTCACTATTCAATTGGGTTAAGGCTATTAGGTTTTCTATACCATTCTTTGTTGTGGATAGCAGTTATCAGTTGGGGTATCTTCATTGCACCCCAACAGCGCCATAGGTGCTCAGACCCCCCCCCCCCCGCTCCCAGCATATGTATTAGCGTTCGGTGGCTAATAGTGCCAGTTCTGTGTTGGTTGACGAGGCACCTCGTTTTCCCGATGTACCTCTCGTGTCTGGCCGTGCCAATTCTTACTCCCCAATCTTTCATTCTGGACAGCGATGTGGATTCACTGACGTCAAAATCCTCTGTTCTCGACATATCTTTAAAGACGTAAATAACATCGGCACGATCCATGGGCTGGAAATCTGCAGGGGGCTCAGAGCCTGCCAGTTTATCAGCTTGTTCATTTCCCTGGACTCCCGCATGTCCCGGGACGAAGATGAAGGTGACTTTACGGACAACAGACTTCCGCAGCGACTCAGTCCACTGTCTACGTACAAATCCAGCTTCGACTTTCTGAATCATGCTCATTGAATCACTTAGTACACACACGTTAGTATAATATTGTGATTCTAGCCACGTGAAAGCCTGTGTTACTGCCATCACCTCCATCGTCATGCTGCTCATGGTCATGGAGTGGGCACCACTGGATTCTTGAACGGTTCCGCACGCTGAACGGGCTGTAAATGCCCATGCTATTCTCTGCTGCTTTACAACAGATCCATCTGTATCAGGAAATAACTGGTCACGCTAGTATTGCCTGCTTGCTAGGGAAGAGGCAAGGGATGTCCGCAGGAGTCCATACGCCTGGTGCCACCCCGCAAGCCTACCAGACGTCCAACGTTCATGACCAGTTTACCCTTGGCCATCCAGTTCCTCAGCACGCTGGTCCACCTTGAACTTGGGGGATTATGATTGGAGTTTTCCGTCTCCCAGTTGGACTGCTGTTCTACTGTTGAAGTAGGTGTACATATCTGTATGAGAGGTTTTTTGTTTTTTTTTTTTTTTTTTTTTTTTTGACGGCTTTTTAGTCTGATAGTGAGGATTCTATCACTAACTGGGTTATATCCCATTAAAGCTTTTGCCGTTGTTTTATCTAAACAAAATGCCACTCCGCTCTGGCCTCTGAATCTCTACCAGAATATATAAAAAGACTTCCATTTTCAGTTGTAAAATGTCCCTTGCCTCTCCAGCGATGTTCACTAATTCCTAAAATTTGTATATTTACCCCCCCCCCCCCCCCCCCCCCATCTCATCACATACTACTTTAAGCTTTCATTCATACAGACTTCTCACATTCCACCCTCCTATTCTCGCTCTGTTTCTTAGTCTGACACAGCTGATTTCCTTGGTAGCACAGTCGGGATTAACTCCGTCATCACGATTACTAGTATTGGCCCCTGTGTCACACTCTTCCCCAGTGTTATCTAATCTATCTGGCCTGGGGGTTTCACCACAAGATCTCTTTATTATTATGTTTTCTTTCATGGTTGTCAAAGTTTCTTGGCAAGTTTTGCAGAAGGTAGTTTGCCATTGCTTTCTTTCTGGGCAGTGACTGTACTAGTTGGTGGCCATAGCCATTCTTTCTTTCTCTCTCTCTCTCTCTCTCTCTCTCTCTCTCTCTCTCTCTCTCTCTCTATATATATATATATATATATATATATATATATATATATATATATATATATATATATATATGCGGTGTTTTAATAAGTCCAGTACACTAGAAATATAGTCAAATAGTAGTGCGTGTATGGGCTACGCTTGAGTTCAAAGCGAGTGGACACAACAAAAGATGCCTTGTAGAGATTTGAACAAGAAAAGGTGAGGCTAAAATAACCCTTTTTGAGATAAAAATCTTAGTCACAAATAAGAAGCTGTCAGCTGCAATAAAAATGGAGTGGGAAAATGAGAAGATTTTAAGGTCATATTAAACATTTTAGTGTTCACTTTTTTTACATTTTTAGGTTTTATTTTGCTATCTCTTCTAGCCTTAAATGTCTGCATTATTGTAAAACTGTAAGTCCTAAAGATCGTTGGTATAGTAATGAGTTATTATTTTTATAAATTTAATTTATTTAGGCATGAAACATACTCAACATATGAGCATGAAACACATATTCATTTATTTAGCTTGTTTTTTGTTTACGTTTGGCTTTAAAATCTATTTGTAACCTGGAAACACCGCGGTAGTATCGAAATATCATAATCGAAGTCGTCCATCAAATACGCAGCATCCTGCCCAAATGTAAACAAAAACACGTGAATCTCTCTGCTGGCCTATTTCGCTATCTTTATATAAATATTTTCAAGAGTGTCTTGGATTGTTCTTCTAGGTATGTATGTATTTCATTAGTTATATTATATGATTAAAATAACATTTAACAATGTGAAACAGCTTCTCACTTATAATAATGCAATAATAGCCAAGTGAAGTTACGAATTAACATGCATAATTAATTAATTATTAAAATATTATTTTATTATTAATATTATATTATTATTTATGAGATCACCGAAGCAAGATTAAGATAGTCCCTGAAAAAAAATAAATCCCAACAATACCCAAATTAAGCCAGTATGTGTATGTAACTGACCCTAACCCTTAACCCCTGACCTATTCACTGCGGATCTATTTGGGACCGCAATTCGGAAGAGTGCCGTATGTATAGTACTGTATACAGTATAGTATAGTTTATATGTCAATTTCAACTGAGGCATTTTAGCATCATAATAAACGAATCATCCACATGCCAAGCCGATTCGATTAGCGTAAGCCGCCATTAACAGTTTATGCAAAAACGTGATCGATGTATCTTTATTATTATTATTAATATTATTATTATTGAGAAGAATTGTTAAATTATTAATACTATTAATCTATTCTATACTAAATAGTATACTATTATTATTATACTATTATAAATTATACAATAATAGATCAATCAATATCCCTCATATCATATTAAATGTCATTATTAATTATTATTAATATATAATAATAATTCATCACATGTCATAATTTCCGATTACCATCGGCTGTAACTGTATGTGATCTTGCCCATCTGGCCGAGTCTCCGCATATTAATCTCTCCACCTTCTCATTTCTCTTTCCGCATCCAGATTGTCAGTTGTTACTAAGATTTCAATTTATTTCCCACATGTAAATGTCCACACAAAAAATCGTCGTTTGTATAATTATAATCTGAGATTTCATTTTGTATCATTGTTGGCTTAATTTTTCGTCCCTTCTATGGTATTCTTAATATTTTATTATATCAAAGTGACTATTCATACCCCGACTGTGAATAAATGGTTCCTTTATTCATAGCAGAACTTTACCGGCTGGTCACGTGATTTGCCCAGTCACATAACTTAATATAAGTGACGTCATCGGGACATTCGAGTAGCTATATTATACATTTTCTCTGATTCCAAATCGTATCCTCAGTAGCACAGTGGTAAGTGTCTCCGCCTGATAGATATGCGGGAGCATAAGGTTCGATTCCCTGCCAGACACTAATTTTTTTTTTATTCTTCAGCAATTAATTGGGTGAAAGCGACTTTTTAATAAACAAATATTAGGAACTAAAGAAGTAAACAGGCAAAGTGCAGAATGTGGCTTAGATATTAACATCCAAAAAACTAAATACTATGATAATTAGCAGTGAAAATGAAAGGTCATCAATGAACATCACAGTAAATGGGGGAGATACTAGAACAAGTAACAAGTTTCTCTTATCTTGGACATATAACAACATGATGGCAGAAGTGAAATGAAAATCAAAAAGAGAATAGGAATGGCCAAAAATGCTTTCAACGGCATGAAATCAGTATTAACATCTAGAGAGATTATCATTAATAACACATTAAAAATGAGAATTGTCAAATGCTACATATATTCAACGCTACTGTATGGTGCGGAAGCCTGGACATTGAACAAGCAACCTTCATTGCGGAGACGGCACCTGATTGATTGATTGAACACACTTTCAACACATCTTTCTCATATCTCTGTCTCTCACACTATCTTCGTTATCTAGCTTGGACCAGAATTATCAGGAAATAAATAGTAATAATAATAATAATAATAAGTCTTTATTTTCAAAGGGTTAAGAATTGGGCACGCAGGCCCGTCTGACATTCTGCCCTTCTTCTCTATTTCCTCTCATACATTCTTTCATTCAACATCACTTATGAAGCAACTTTTGACAACAAAAGAACATTAAAACGCATGAAAAATAATCAATAACAAATAATCAATAACAAATGACTCACTGAGGCAGTGTTTAACATGGGCATTATAAATACCTAAGGAGGGTGTAACGTGCCATACATAAGGGAATGTTTTTTGGCTAGTTGTCGTTTGAGATAAGTTACCATTATTGTCTTTTTTGTGTTGTTTGTTATGGGGGCATGTAGTCTGTACTAAGGTAGTGTTCAAACAGGTTGCGAATGTATGTATCATGATTGGTGGTGTCTTTGATTTCTTGTGGAGGATTGTTCCACAACTGAGCGGCAGAGTATGCTAAGCTTGTTTTATATAAGTCTATCCTAGGTTTAGGGACATGAAGTATATTTAGTCGTTCGCTATGTCTAGCGTTATATTTAAACAATGGCCAAAGGTAGCTTGGAGCATTTTGAAATAGGATTTTGTGAATTAGTTTGGTCTTATTAAAAAGCAGGCGCTTGTGGAGTGGCAGTAACCGGAGACGTTTATATAGGTTAGAATTGTCGGTAAGCTTTTCACCATTAATTAAACGCACTGCCCTTTTCTGGAGTGAATATAGGCGTTTTGTTATTGATTTGGAGCATCCATCCCAGACTGTGGAGCAGTAATCAATATGTGTTTGTATATGAGAAGTATAGAATATCTTTCTTGTGATTTTGGCAAGTTGATATACTTTTTTGGCTATTTGTTTAACTAGAGCATGAACATGTGAGTTAAAAGTTAGATTTTGATCTATGATAACACCCAGTGTCTTGTGCTCGGTGACACTTTCTACAGGCGTGCTGCCAATGTGCAGCTGAAGAGTTCTCTGCGAGTTTAGAGTGTGAAGTCTTTGCCTGGTTCCTATTAACATAGACTTTGTTTTAGTAATGTTAATTTGCATGCGGTAGGAAATAGTAGGAAATAGAAGGTCGGTAATGTAAACAAAGATGGTAACAAAGAGATCATGTAAACAGTAAGTGTACAGAAACGCAAGTTAACAATTCTTGAACTTGCCTGGGGACACAATTATTTGTATTGGGGATACCAATCTGGAAAAATTATTCTTGATATTTAAACAGCCATACTTCAACTATGTGTAAAGTATCCTTTATTCATACTTCAGCTATGTATAAAGTATACGTTTATTCATACTTCAGCTATGTATAAAGTCTCCCTTATTATATTCGTCATAAAGTACGCGCCTTCTGAGTCCAAAGACGTACGTACACCAACATGGCAGACATGTCAGCCAGGGGTCAACGGGCAAAATGGTCTTCAATAGACATTTTAATTATGTCAGTCAAATATTGAAATAACGAAAGAAAAAAAAGTTACTTAGTAAGTAGAAATGAGAGCAGAATTCAGCAACATATATTCATTGTTTTCACATGAGGACACAATACATTTCATTACAACGACCTATTCAATTTGTGTTAATATTAATAGTACTAATCTATTATTAAATATTAAAATATGATCTGCCATGTGGCCATGATAGATTGAATGTCATTCATTCTTTCAGTACCCACAGGGATCTCTGAGTAAAACCCTTCAACAGTTTCAGTTGTGTATTGTAAAACGATAAATAGATTCGCATTTCAAAGTCATTGAATGGATGTCCAAGGACAGCCTCCTCCCTTTGATAAAAAACACAAATTAACGGGCTTTTATATAGACACATGTACCATGAGAACATTCATGGAAATAGGAAAAAAACAGACAACAGCAGAAATGGAAAGAAGGTGAAAATAAATATCATCTATAAATGAGATGCCAAAGTTGTGGTGAAGGACGTACGAACGTAATTTATAAACCCGCTTACCGCGTTCGAAACACAGCTATGGGCGATTTGGAAGCAGACAGCCTTGCGCTAGTTTTAATTAAATTGTATGCGTGCAGGTAGTTCAGAAAGCAATGGCAAAATACTGAACATTAGCTTGCCAAGAAATCACAGCCAAAAAAATGTTGGGGTTGATTGTGACGTCCTGTAACAAACAAACTTTTTAATGAATGAGATGTGATGAAACAGATCCTAGGAATGAGTAAGATGAGATGGGAACAGGTCTGGAAAAATAAAAACATATTAAGGAGGTGATAAAGACAAAAGAGGAAGTTGGTCTAGTACACTCTACAAGTTGATGGAGCAGCAGCCAAATCCAATGATGGTTATGTGATGTATATCAGATAGGGTTACTATGGTTTTGATAAAAATACAAATATATATATATATATATATATATATATATATATATATATATATATATATATATATATATATATATATATATATATATATATATATATATATATATGAAGTGTCTATTCGCAACCAAAGGCTAGTCAGTGACATACGTGATGTCATCAGGACATGTGTTTGACTATATTATACATTTGTGTTAAGCTTTCATCGTGACCGCAGTAGCATAGCGGTGAGTATCTCTGCTTGTAACCGTGGTTACAGTGGTTCGATTCTCTGCCGGCAATTTTTTTTTTTTTTCATTTTTCAGAAATTAATTAAGTGAAAGCAACAAGATAACTATTTACAAAGACAGTTATTCGGCATTTTCACAAAATTAGCTAACTTACTGGTAACTGATAGTAATTATTTATCCGGTAAATTTAAAAAAAAAAAACATTCTGTTGATTTGCCAAACCAAGCCATACATCACAGTGTCAGGATTAATTCATGGAAATATCAGATATACCATGAGAGGTTTATTGGATGTCTGGATATGTATATATACTAGCTGGCCCGGCTTCGCCCATCCCCTGGCGGGGATCTATCTGTCTGTCTGTCTGCTTGTCTGTGTCTGACCCGGCCTGGCTTCACCCAGCTCCTGGTGGGGAGCATCTCATTTAATTCATATAAGTAGTCATATAAGCTCCCGTTCCCGACTGTCTGTCTGTCTGTTTATCTGACCAGGCGCAGCTTCGCCCAGCTCCTGGCGGGGAGCATCTCATTAAATTCATATAACAAAAAAAAGTAATTTAAGAATGTCCTTCCACACACCTTCCATTATTTTTAATGAAAACTGTTTTTCTTCTTCTTCTTCTTCTGCGTTCATCCGGAGTTTTTTCCGGATGTGATTGCGTCGTGCCTGTTTACAGCAGAGCTGCGTTCTTGCGCCGTTAGGCCGACACATCCGACTTCTGCAGGCATTTGTTGACCAGGTTAACCTTCCCGGGAAAAAAAACTGTTTTTAATCACCTACATGACTATAGATAACTTCTTTAAACATAAAAATATGAGTTAGAAAATTTTCACTATTTAAATAGACTTCTGCAGGCATTTGTTGACCAGGTTAACCTTCCCGGGGAAAAAACTGTTTTTAATCACCTACATGACTATAGATAACTTCTTTAAACATAAAAATATGAGTTAGAAAATTTTCACTATTTAAATAGATGCATTATTTTTATGAAAACTATGAAAATGCCTTAAAGATTATATCATTATTTATTATAACTCATATGTCTGTAAATAACTGTAGACAAAGAGTTTATAAATCTTTGAAAACAATGCAACAATCTATATATAAAATATATAGCAATGCTAATAAAAGTTATGCCCCTTGAAATAACTTTCTTAAGTCCCCTCGCTATATATAAATGAATAAGATATTAAAATATTAAATTTTAGTAAGTTAATAGCTAATTGTACACTAACAAACTATGACAGTTGGCTGCACGGGAATGAAAAGAAAACGTGTAGAAAATTTCAATTGTTAAGGACGTTGTTCGTAATCCCGTATACTCTCATATGAAACACAGCTGCAGGAGATTCAGCAGTGGATTGCATCACGTTGGTTACTTACAGAGAGTATGTGAGCTGGTCATTCAGAGAGCAATGGCAAACTACTGAACATAAAACTTGCCAAGACATCAACACCAGCTGAAAAATACTGGTGTTGACTGCAATGTTATGTAAAGGATATGTGGGGGGAAAAAACATATATATATATATTCAAATTGCCATAGCTCTTTTTAATTATATTATACATGCGACCACCTTTCTGTGATGCTTTCTTGTTGAATCTCCCAGTATCAAGATGATCTAATCAAGATTTCTGCAATTTACATGACATTCTCTAGTTCTTCATTCATAATTGATCAAAATCAACACCTATATGTACACATGAGTGCTGAGTTCAAATATATAAATATGATTTACAGTTAATAACATTAATAAAAAAAGACTTTGTGCCCAAAATTTAAATTTGTTAGTAAAAATGTAAAATTCGTAAGCTAAACGTTTTTTAGGCTAGCATCAGTGCAGTAATGTCAAAGTCATGATATTTCATATGTTTGTGTGTACTGAACAAAAGAACAACACACGTTCTTGCCAACAAAAATATATTTCATGTTAAGAACAACATGGACTTTGGACATTTTTCCTGTAGTAAACTTGAATAACGAAGACACAAACAATAGATTACATGATATATTGCCTGACATATTTCACTGCATCTTGTCAGGCACATACTGCAGAAATCACACAACATAAACTAAAACAATAAGAGACATGATAGTCAGTTTATAAAATTACCATGGTAGACAATCCAAATTACTATGTGAATTCTGCAGTATTGAAATCTGTCGTTGCTATAAGAGCACTCATGAAATCTGTCGTTGCTATAAGAGCACTCATGAAATCTGTCGTTGCTATAAGAGCACTCATGAAATCTGTTGTTGCTATAAGAGCACTCATGAAAACCATAAGGAAAAGATAACAGGAAATTTATGGGGCATATCCACAGAAGAGGTGGTGGTCACTCATGGCTGAATGGATAAGAGCATAAGGTGTACTGATGCCGAGGTAGCGGGTTCAACCCCTACACCAGTGAGTTGGTCTAAAATGTTGACTTCTCGTCCTTAACTTCTGGATGTAAATTACACATACCCCTGAAGTCAGAGTGGGTTGGCCTGATGGCAAGGGACACTAGTAATAGGGAAAATTAATCCACAAGGGAAAATTAATCCATGAGCAAAAATCAGTTTAGTTCACTAGATGTAGTAGAATGTGTATGTGCTAACATTTTTTCGTGTTGTGGTGAAATGTCACAATTCTTTCTTTAATGTCTTCCTCAATCTCATTCCTTACTTTCCTCCTCAATCTCTTTTCTTACTGTCTTCCTCAATCTCTTTTCTTATTGTCTTCCTCAGTCTATTTTAACTTCCAGTTGTTTCCAGTTGTTTCTTTCATTTTCATAATGTGGCCTTATATCTGTTTGTGATATTGTGTCGTCATCATTGTGTGCCATGCTGTTAATCGTAGGAGATCATAGTCCATCATGTCACATAATCACGTCTTGGATCTGCTATTTTGATTATGCCACATGGCTAAGCTAACTGATTCTTTTCACTTCCCTTGCTCTTTTATCCCAAAATTTTGTCAGATGTCACTAAGTTTTCAAATTTATTTTTCCTCAAAATGTGCTACAAAATGTTGACCACCCATGTGTAGTTTCTCTGATCGTTTTATAGTTTCCTAAAGACTGCCTCACTTGTTTTTCTCTCTGTTCGCGGTGTTCTTTACCTTTTCCAAGGAGACATTTTCAATGCCATTAAATGTTTCTCAGCATGTTTGCTTATTGTCCATGTTTCACATACATACAACAGTATAGGTTCAATGTAGCATTTCAACACCCTTTCTCACTGCAGTTTCAAACGTTTGATTGGCTCTTTCTGAACATATTACTCATTTTGGCTCTCGAATTATTTTCAGCATTCTTCTGTAAAACATTTTTGTGGCTACAATAGCTATTTTTTGTTCATTATTAATTGTCCACATGCAAAAGTTCTTTAACTAACGTCTAAAGACAGGATTTACATATATATTCACAAAATTACAAGCAAACTAGTTACTAAACGGTAAATTCAAACCTGTCAGCTCCACATAATGACAGGGCCTTGCCGCAAGGACAAAGTACTTAGTTGCATGGCCACCTCAACATCCCTGGGCTGTCTTGGTTACCTCATGGGTTCTACAGCTGATATTTCTGTGTAATGACGGAATATATTGTATAAGTCAGTTTGTAACCAGAAGTGATTTGCTTGTCCAATGCTATTATTTATTTCTGCGACACATAATTATATGAATGCACTCACATATCAGAATTTCCGTACATAGCCTAAAATGAGTACCAGAGAGTCGTAGGAAATAAAGGCAGCATTCATAAAATTGACCACTATCACCATGACTAGGCAGAGAGAGGGATCATGCTGCATGGGCAACACATGGTCTCTACAATTCAGCCCTGGCTATGTGCTATGAAAAAGAATAAAGCCAAGGCTGAATTGTAGTAAAGCAATGCTATCTAACTGTCTGCCTGTCAGAAATCGATCTAGACCAGTTGCCGAATTGTCCTAATAGTATATATGATTTCTTTTTTCTGCCCTTCCCTTCTACAAATCTAGTGTTCATCACTAATTTCTAGCCTATCCTGTTTCTAATTCTTCACATGATGATTCTCAATGAGTAACAACTCTGGCACATGATTCAGAAGACTTACTTTGCATGATCTTCACATCTAGAGTACATGGTTACTTTGGCAGGCTATAAATAATCCAGTGTTTTGCCAGTTGGCATATGCGATCATGCCTCTCCATAAATTGGGATCTCCAACGGCATGGATCAGTTCATGTGTTGACTCTCTTCTGTGAAATGATGACACAAGACTGTCAAGAATTTTCTCATGTTGCTTCCTATATTTGTATCTTAACATTGCAAAAACAAAGATAATGCTCTTATCTGGACTCGAGAGGTGATGGTGGTCAATATAATGAATGCTGCCTTTACTTCCTAAGACTTTCTGGTACTCAGTTTAGGCTAGATTGACCCCGGAGCCCAGATCAATTTACAAACCCACCTTGATGAGAATTCGAACGCATGACCACTTGTGTTGTCTTTCATACAATGGTATGAGCGCTGGTCGCTCGGAAAGCAATGACAAACTACTAAACATAAACTTGCCAAGAAATCAAAAACACCCAAAACATGCTGGGGTTGACTGTGAGATCCTGTAAGGAAATATGCAGCTAACTTTTTTTAAAACTGTCATCTTAATCAGGCCTGTGAAGCGAAAATATAAATCTATTTTTACATGTATGGCTCTTTGAAATATTGTCCTGGTAACATAAACAGTATTGTTGGTGCCCTTTCCCTCTTCAGATCCACATTGTTTATCACTGATTTCTGGTTTCATATTGTTTCTTACTCTGCTCATGATTCACACTGGCATATGACTCATTAGATTGACTGTGTGATTATCTTCACATCTAAAGCCTCTGGCACTTCGGCAAATCTATAAGTATGGGTTCTAACAGATCATTAAACACATACCCACATTTATAAATGCAGTGACTCAATATGACATGCAATCTTAGTCACCAAGACCAAACAGAATGTAACTGCATTCTTAATTTACACATGCTTTCATCTGACAATCCTCCTCCACTTTTAGTGCTCCTAGTTTTCATCATCTGTGAAGATCCAGGAAAAAATGCTTCACAGTTAGTTAGTTAGTTAGTCGCAGTTCCAATTTCACGGCAATGGGTCGTCCCCATATTGCTCCATTCCTGTGCCAGTGAATATCACAAAATGCTCCTCACTGCCTCATGTGAACAATGGAATAGACAGGAGTCTTGGTAATCCAACAGCCCGCACAAGTACACTGTGCATAATGCCGCCGCCAGAATGCCAACACAGAAGTCCTCCACGAAAAATACAGTTCATCTTCGATGAAAACGGCAGTCACCAGAAAGACTTCATTGGCCGGGGTTTAATCCCATATGGCTCAGTCTCTTTCTGCAGGGCAACCCACCGAAAGCGCCGCACAAAGCACGAACTCCATAGCTACAGTGACGACTCACAGGAGTCTCCTGAAAAATGCACTCATGAACCAAAAAGGTAAACCAGACGATCCAGCAACAGCCGGCCGTCATCGTTTCGAACATGCAGTTCACGCGGAAAACTACCAGCGGACAGATGCAAAAGCATTCCACGTGAAATTCACAGCTTACAGTGTCGCGCCACGCACTCGCTCAGTAGCAGGGCGATGGAACCATAGCCTCCTTGGTCGCCTCTTACGACATGCATGGTAGGCAACAGTGTTACTATTCTGTGCTCCCTCGTATGGGCCCCGGCAACACATGCGTTAATGCTTCACATTGGCATTAAAATGCTTCAAATGGTCAGAACAGGTAGTTTATATTTGGTCAGATGTAATACATTGAAGAACTTATTGTGCGCACACCTTCAATTCTTCAAGGGCACTGATTATTACCCCCTGCCAGAAAGCTGTATGGGCAATTGCTGCCTTGCTATGTGATCATTCAGATGAATCATGGCTTCTGTACACTCATGTTTAGGATTTGTGTGACAGGATGCCTCGAACATGGCCATTCATGCAAATTGGTCTCTTCACTCCCTAAAACCTGAACTTCCTATCTAGCTTCTATTGACTACTATTTCATGTCAAATGGCAAAGCAAAATGTTGCTATCAAATGCACATCCATACACAACATTATGAAGTATTCTTTCTTTCTCCACGACCAAGAATTCATTGTATGCAGGTTATTGTTCTAAGTGCCATTTTAAAAACTATACAGTGGCACGATCTCAGCTGGTGACTGCATGACTGCATTGTGCACATACATATGGAAACGCATCAGTGTCACAACATATTTGGTATAAGAAAACACGTACAATATTACTGTTTGTGCAGCCCTTGTAATAAATTTTGGTGAGAATTTAGAATGATGTTATATTCTAGAATTCCAGAACATGCCAGGCTAATATTTATTACATTTAATCATAGTAACCCAAGCTTTTGTACTTTGCACTTGATAAATATTTACAGAGAATAAGACATGATGTTGAAGTTATTGTTCTTACTTTTCAGGTTAGAAAATACCAGAACAGAAGATGTCAAGACTTGCTGCTGCAGACAGGATCCAATCAACAGAAGAGTGTCCGACACAAGAAGGAAGGCCTGCTTCTGAAACCACGGGACACAACACAGGCATTAATACTCCCGAGGGCATGCAACTATTGAGTAGGGAACTCATCTCTGATGCTGTGAGGAGGAGGGCAAACAGATATACATTGTGTAAAAGTGACACGACACCCATAGACACTGCAGTTCAAGCTTGCGATGTGAAATCTCTGGATATATTTTTAGACTGTGTAGATTTAGATGAACAAGTTAAGACCAGGATGGTCAGTAATGCCTACACAAACTTTTTTCACCGTGAATTTAGCCAGATTTCCAAAGATCACGTTTCAATGGTCAAACGACTCTTGGAATTAGGAGCAGATGTGAATGGTGGACCATCAGTTTTCCCTCTGTCTGTGGCAACTGCAGCTGGCAGTTATCCTCTAGTTGAGTTGCTCTGTCAGTATGGTGCTGATCTGAGCAAGAAAGATGGGGCGTTTGGGTATCCCCCTTTATGTATCGCAGCAAAAGGTGGCCATTATGACATTATTGAAGTGATGTTAAAATTTGGAGCCAACGTTCATGATAAAGTACTGTTTTACTCACCAGTTGACCTGGCCCTTGTTCATGGCTTCACAGACTGCGCTAAACTTCTACTGCAGCACGGTGCAAAAGTTTACGCCGAGGGTGCTTTATACATTGTTATACACAACCAGAGTGTGGCCTGCATTAACTTCCTGATTGTGAATTGCATGCATGAAATTCAACAATATATTTGTAAACATCAGCAGAATTTGTTATTGACAGCAGTAAGAGGAACAAATGTTGAATTCATAAGCCATATTTTTGATATTATATTTGACATTACCGGTGAGTATCCTTGTTGGGAAGAATTGTTAGCAGAGTCCAGAAGCGAAGAAATTGCTTCATTTCTAATTCGGAAAGGAGCTGATGTAAATAAGCTGGTAGAAACATGGGGTGGCTACACTCCTCTGTATCTGGTTCTAGGTAGGGAAGATTTGTGCCACACATCTAAGCTACAGGTAGTTAAAGTACTGCTTGAAAATGGGGCTTCTCCTAATATTCATGGTGACACATCGCCATTAATGCTTGCCACTTTAACCAACAACAGTACAGATCTGCTTCAGTTGCTATTAGACTACGGGGCTGACATTAACAGGAGAGACAATGAAGGTGAAACTGCCTTTTCCTATTCTATCTATCAAGGTTGTGATAGCAATGCTGAATTTCTAATCAGATGCGTTAAGGACAAACATTTTATCAACAAACAAAATAATGAAGGATTGACAGTTTTGATGCAAGCAGCAAGATACAGCAATGTAGCTGTGGTCAAAGGGGTGATAAATCACAACCCTGATATGAATATGGCAGATAGCAATGGCAATACAGCCTTGCTGCATGCAATAAACAGATCGGATAATGACGACTACGGAACTTATGACATTGTATCCACTCTAATTAGAGCAGGGTGTGACGCTAACTTGCAAAATGATGATGGCCTGTCACCGTTAATATTGGCTGCAAACAGATACAGCAAAGAGATTGTACAGATCCTACTGGATGCAGGAGCTGACATTAATGCAGTCAGTAAAACAGATACGACAAAGACAGCTGTGTCATACTTCCAGCCCATGTCGTATATTCGTAATAAAGATATAATATCCTGCCTAGAAGTTTTCCTTGCTCGAGGTGCCTCTTTGTCTTATTTACAACCTAAAATGTTTCATAGAATTTTATTTTGTAATGACAATGACACTATTTGTAAACTTATAACAAGTGGAACAGGGCCCATAACAGTAAGGTCAGACGAAAACTTTAACTACTTCTCACCTGCTGATCCCACATTTGATATATCACCTTTATGTACAGCACTGTTAAGTGGTAATGCATCCCTGGCTCGTCATTTTGTTGACATCATGTGGCTTACAAAATCTGATCTGACTTCACTAACGCATAACAAACCTGTTCGTTCATATCTGGAAAAGAAAAACCATACACAGTGTTTGAATCTGCTTGGTGAGATGTCTTCACAGCCAGCGTCCCTGCTCAGGCTGGCTTTTGTGGAAGTATCATCTGCTGTGGGGACAACCCCTGGTCGTGAGAACCGTGTCAACAAGTTACCTCTACCACAGATGATGAAAGACAAACTGTTGTTTAAATCCACTGTAGACTTTGCAATACCAATAATGGACACAACTCTTTATTGGCTATTGCCCTTTGATCCATCTTCTGAAATATACATCGGTGTGCGTGACAGCTGGAAATACCGTCGGGTGTGGCAAAATCAGAAAGTAAAGCGTCCGTTTAGAAAAAGAATATTATGATTGTCTATTTTACATGCATAAGACACTCTCACAGTGAATGTTTAGCAATCATTTAGAAATTTGAGAACTCATCAGTTTGACAATTTTCTACCACAGAGAGATCTCCTACCAACTCTCTATGATTAATGATGTACACCATTATTATATCTGTTGATGGTTTCATTAATCTCATCTCATCTTGTTCCTCTTGTACCTTGGGTGTCAAGGTGAAGCATAAACAGTGGGTTAGTGCCCATTAATGGGCTTCATATATCAAGATTCCCATGGACTCTGTTATTCCCTCTGTCAACTGTTTACATGGTTGGCCTCTTCTTCTGGTTTCATTTCGTCTGTATATCATTGCTTGTTGTGGTATACTGTCATTTGGTAGCCTAGTTATATGACTGAACCATTTAACTTGCTGTTTTCTAATGAAATCTAGCACTGATATAACCCTCAATGTCAGTGATTAATAGATGCACACCACAAAATGATTAATCTATTTAACATTACTGGTATTGTTATGTCTCTTGGTGGGTTATGTGATTTCACTGTTAACAACAAAACTTGGCTTCTTTTAAATGCATGTGTCATAAAAATTACTGTTGATATATAATTGTACGTGAATAAAATGTAAATAAAAACAAATGAAATACTTTATGACAATAATAGATTTTGGTGATGTGCTTGTATATTTGAAAATTCTGTTTTATTGTTGTTTGGTTAAGTTTTGGGTAAGTGATAAGTCTTATGACAGTAAAAATAATACAATACAGCACATGTAATAACAGGAGGCAGCAGAACAATTAGAACTCAATAGATATGAAAGCTGGCAAAGCACATGCTAATGATGATGATGACCGAGCCAATAGATTTGATTTTATAAATATATAGCACTAATTACTGACAGGGAAATAAAAATGAGAAAGTAATGTTACTCAGGCCACATTAAATGCCAGAATAAGCTACTTAAAGCAATGTTGAAGGGAAAAGCTGATATCAACAATGTAAATGAGCATACATCTGAAAATGTAAAGAAAAAACCTATCATAATACACAACAGAAATTGCTGGAGACCAGTACTGTCAAGCTTCATCACAGGGATGACAAAGTGATAGTGATGAATAGTCTAAGATTGGTGATTTTAAACACACAATTTCTGATTTTGTTATTTTCCCATGTATAGTTAGTGTCCAATTTGGATATCAATCAATCAGATGCCATCCCAACAATGAACTTCAGTTGCAATAAATCTGCAACTGTCACCTTGATTGTACCCTCTGAGAAACTGCTGTTCCTTCAACTCTAGGTGTTATTTTCACATTGGTATCAGTCCACCTCAACTGCCTCTAACTTTTGACTGTACTCGGTCTTCTTTTACAACATAAAAAATTGGACCTCATTCATCCAGCAAGCTGCCAAAATGCCAGATGTTGTATTCTTATATCATTGCTATCAGTATTAGATATTTTTGTTGTCTACTTCCTGTTTCAACGGTCAAAGACGTTTATCTGATTGATAAAGAATACATAAGGATCTTTTTTTACTTTAATAGCTCTTTCTAAATTTGGTCTAATAATGTATATGGACTTTCTCCGTAATCCAGCTTATCCACGTGAGCAAACGCAGCTGTACAAGAATTTGTAGTGGTTCTAGCCGCACCTGTTACTTATGGGATATGTGAGCCGGCTGCTCAGAAAGAAATGGCAACCTACTGAGCATAATCTTGCCAATAGTGGTAAAAAACAGTGGTAGAATGCTGGTGTTGACAGCGATGTCCTGTAATAGGTTATGTGGGGGAAATGTATATGGCATTGCTTGAGCCCCTTCCCACTACAAAACTACATTGTTCAGCATTAATTTCTGGTCTCATCTTTTTTCTAACACTTTTTAAGATCATAATTCTCAGTAGCAATGTTGGTACATGACTCGAGATTTATTGTACAATGATCTTCACATGTAAAACATTTGCTTTCTTGGGCAAAGCTATAAATATGGATTTTAATAGGCACTCTTGAAATTTACCCATTCTTATAAATGTGATACCTTGTCTGTCTCACTTTGGAATTGTATCTTTCTCATTGTGATATCTTGTCTGTCTCAATGTGACATTGGTCTGCCTCGCCTTAAAATTGTGTCCTCACCATGACAACTCATCTATTTGTTGTACTTAATGGGTGTAGTCCTGTTTTCTCATCCTCTAGCACTCTTTCATTTTTTTGACTAGCTGTGCCACATTTTCTTTTAGTTCCTCCTGGTGTAATAACCACTTCTTATGCCTTAATGTAGTGACTGTAGTTTCTTCTCTGTGATTATATATTGTGTTTTGTGTAGGTATTTGTTTGCTGATGAAGGCCAACACTGCAATGACCTGTGTTTTTCATAATTGTTCTGTAAAGCTGTATTTAAAAAAAAGTTTTGCATATCCTTTACAGGACATCGCTGTCAACATCAGCATCTTTCAGCTGTATGTTGATTTCTTGGCAAGATTATGCTCAGTAGTTTGCCATTATTTTCTGAGCGGCTGGCTCACATACCCGGTAAGTTACCAACGCGATTCAAACCACTGCTGATTCTCACCATCGTCACATTACTTATGAGAGTATACGAGGTTACGGAGAAAAATCGCTAACCTTTAGGCCAGGAAGCCGTCAAAGCTGTATTACTTTGTGTTATTTTATATTGATTAATTTGGTTAATTTCGGGATTTGAATTTTAAATATTGAGCACAACCCACTACTGGCAACGCTGATCGTATTCTGGCATGAACCTAAGGCCTATCCACGTCAATATGGAAGCACTAGACTCGAGTTTCGCCCTCGTTTGAGCTCGTCAGTAGTGCATATCCCTGACCGGATCCGGAAACAAGCCCCGGATCACTGGCGTGTGAAGCGGGTGTGTAACCACGCGGCACACGTTGGACACACAGCCAAATTATCATAACAGAATATCACAACGTCACCCATCGTAGGCTGTGCTCAAGATTGCCCAATCGCCGCGACTGACGTCCGTCAATCGATGTGGACCCGAAACGATCAGGACTTCTCACTGGCAAGGAACACCAGGCCTCCTAAATCCAATGAGCAATAATCAAATTGATTAATTTGGTTAATTTCGGGATTTGAATTTTAAATATTGAGCACAACCCACTACTGGCAACGCTGATCGTATTCTGGTATGAACCTAAGGCCTATCCACGTCAATATGGAAGCACTAGACTCGAGTTTCGCCCTCGTTTGATCTCGTCAGTATTGCATATCCCTGACCGGATCCGGAAACAAGCCCCGGATCACTGGCGTGTGAAGCGGGTGTGTAACCACGGCTACCATCTAGCCTACGATGGGTGACGTTGTGATATTCTGTTATGAGTGCCTAAACACACAACAAGCCTAGTCCGTTGACCAACAATCATAAGCCTCCATGCAGGTCAATTCAGCATGGCTGAATTGGTAAGAGTGTGTTTTTAAAAATCCGGTGTGTTGATGACGAGGTAAGCAGTTTAATCCCTACACCGGACAGCTGGACTAAAATGTTGACCTGTCGTCCTTGACTTGGGGACATAAATTACAAGTACCTCTGAAGTCAGAGTGGGTTTGCCTGAAGGCGAGGATCACTGTGTTAATAGGGAAAGCTAATCCACATACAAACTTCAGTCTATCACTACTATAAATAGTGTCTGTGTCCTATGCTTGAGTTCAAAGCGAGCGAGCGCCAAAAAAAAATACTATACTATTATTCTTACGTTGGGTTTTTCTTAAAATGATATGGGTGCCGGTCGTTCCGAAAGCACTGGAAAGCTACTGAGCATAAGCTTGCCAAGAGACTACAAACAGCCAAAAAATGTGGGTTGACTGCGACGTCCTGTAAAAGATATGCAACTAACTTTAACTTTAGCGCTATTATTAGAAGTAGTATCAGTATAGTACTATCATATAGTATAACTAGAAGGTCTTAGTCAGATATGACTGAGCTAGCGTATGACAGTAGACGGTACTACCTGCTTTTTGTCAACGCCGAATGTTGGGTGGCGCTTACCAAACCCAACATCCCACATTGTGCCAACAGCTTCGGGCGGATGAGCGCAATTGGGAGGGTACAAGCCCTATCCTGGTGCAAGGGAATGCAACCCAAAGACAAAATAGTCATGGCAAGGCAGACCAGGCCCTAAACCATGGTTGGCAGCTGGTCTAGCATCGAAACTCTGACAGGCGGACAGTTAGAGTATTGCTTTGCTGATCCGGCAGCTTCTGCAGCTTGTCTTGTTCCAGATGTACGGGTGTTACCTTTCCTCTGGAGCGAACTAGGCAGGCCGAGAGAGGGATCATGCTGCATGGGCAACACATGATCTCTATATTTTAGCCCAGGCTTTGTGCTATGGAGAGGCAATAACTCCATCCCTGACTCGAGTTCATGGCCAGTGTGCCTTGGAAAATACAACATCGGTCGCATGACTGATAATGGGCAAAGGCTGCTGGAGCATTGCACTAGAAATGACCTATGTATTACAAACTCCTTTTTTAAAACAAAAGAGATGCATAAGGTCACATGGAAACATCCAAGATCCGGCCATTGGCATCAGCTGGACTTCATTATCACACGGAGACAACATCTGAACCATATATCATTAACTCGAAGTTACCACAGTGCTGACTGTGATACAGATCATTCTTTGGTTGTTGCAAGGGTTAGGCTGAGACCAAAGAGAATCTACACAGCTAAACACAAATCTAGCCCCAGGATTAATATTTCCAGATTAATATTAACACTCACGATCCTGGAAAATGCTTTGAATTTCAACAGCAACTTGAAGACGCTTTCACTGATACATCAGAAAATTGTACAGTAAATGATAAATGGAGTAAACTTAAGGAAACTATTTATAAAACAACGGTAGGGGTTTACGGTACTGTGGATCATAAGAGGCAGGACTGGTTTGCGGCAAACAGCCAGATACTGCAGCTCTTGATTGATAAAAAGAAGATAGCTCTCTTAAGAAACAAGGAAAGACCAACGCGTAACATTCTGAGTGAGCTGAAGCAAGCTAGGAAGGATGTGCAAAAGGCTGCCAGGCAGTGTGCGAATGACTATTGAATCAAGTTATGGGAGTCCATTCAAATCGCAAGTGATAAGGGAAACATCAGAAGCATGTATGAAGGGATAGAGAAAGCCTGTGGTCCAACGATCAAAAGAAGTGCACCGCTGAAAACCTTGACTAGAGAAATCATCACTGATAAGAAACAGCAGATGGATAGATGGGTCGAGCACTATTTAGAGCTTTACTCAAATGAGACCAAGCTAGCGGATGATGCTCCCAACGCCCCAGAGGCCCTGCCAACTCTTGACCTCCTGGACACACTTCCCACCATAACAGAAGTTATGTGTGCTATAAATGAACTTGCGTCTGGCAGGGCTCCAGGTAAGGATGGAATTCCAATAGAGGTAATCAGGAGTGGGCAAGACACACTCACTCTACAGATCCACCAGCTAATAGAGCTATGCTGGCGAGAAGGACAAGTCCCACAGGATTTCAAAGATGCAAACATCATAACACTGTACAAGAACAAGGGCGATCGGAGCGACTGCAACAACTATAGGGGTATCTCACTTCTGTGTATTGTTGGAAAAGTATTTGCCGGAATTGTTCTGCGCAGACTTCAAGTCCTGGAAGATCAAGTCTACCCCGAATCACAGTGCGACTTCCGTCAGAACCGGTCTACCATTGATATGATATTCTCATTGCGACAAATGCAAGAAAAAGAGTTTGAAATCAAGAGTGGAGTTAAGCAAGGTTTTGTACTATCCCCCACCCTCTTTGGGATATACTTTTCACTTCTACTGAAATATGCCTTTCGTGATCAGGATGACGGTATATACATTCACTCACGCTCAGATGGTGACCTCTATAATGCTCAGAGATTGAAGGCCAAGACCAAAATTAGGAGGGTACAAATCAGACATTTGCGGATGATGCTGCGATTACGACCCACTCTGAGGAAGAATTACAACATCTACTATCTGCATTCTCCAATGCTTGTTCTGAATTTGGTTTAACAATTAACAAAACGAAGACACAGATTATGTCACAAGGTGCACATGGTGTACCATCAATCTTTATTGACGACGCCGAACTGGAGATAGTAGACCATTTTACATATCTAGGAACAGAGGTAAATAGCAAATTATCCCTCGATCAGAAAATCAACATCAGGATTGGCAAGACGGCAACAACAATGAACATGTTAGCAAAAAGAGTCTGGGAGAACAGGAAGCTTACTGCCAAAACAAAAGTCCTCGTCTACCAAGCCTGTGTCCTTAGTACTCTTCTTTATGGCAGTGAAACCTGGACAACTTACTCACGCCAAGAGAAACGTTTAAACAGCTTTCATATGCGGTGTCTGCGAAGAATACTTGGTATTAAGTGGCAAGACAAAATCACAAATACTGAAGTATTGGAAAGATCAGGTTGTGTGACGGTGTATTCCATGCTCAGTCTTCGTAGACCTAGATGGATAGGACATGTTAGGAGGATGGATGATGGTAGAATACCAAAGGACATCTTTTTTGGTGAATTACAGACGGGTAGAAGATCTCAGGGTCGGCCTCTACTACGATACAAAGATGTGTGTAAGCGGGACATGATTGATACAGGCATTGATAATGCACATTGGGAGCAAGTCGCCGCTGAACGTGTTCCGTGGAGGGCAACTATCAGAAATGGAATAAAGACAAAGGAGAAAATGATTGCAGATAAAGCACACACAGAGCGTGAGAGACCTAAGATGGTGAACAATGGTGGAAATTACGATGTTTTCACATGCATCAACTGTGGGCAAACATTTGCAGCAAGAATTGGCCTTACCAGCCACACTAGCCACCGTCATGGGTCGTAGTTATTAAGACTTTTTGAAGCACAATGTACCAAATTATCGTCTGTCAAAAAAAAGGTGCCAATGAACTAGAGGACCCGGCCCAGCTTCGCACAGTCCCTGGCGGGGATCTATCTATCTATCTATCTATCTATCTATCTATCTATCTATCTATCTATCTATCTATCTATCTATCTATCTATTTATCTACCTACCTACCTAGCTAGCTGTCTGTCTATCTATATACCTACCTACCTACCTAGCTGTCTGTCTGTCTTCCTGCCTGCCTTACTGCCTATCTATCTATCTATCTATCTATCTATCTATCTATCTATCTATCTATCTATCTATCTATCTATCTATCTACCAACCTACCTAGCTAGCTGTCTGTCTGTCTACCTAGCTGTCTGTCTGTCTGTCTGTCTTCCTGCCTGCCAGCCAGCCAGCCAGCCAGCCTGCCTGCCTGTCTGTCTGTCTGTGTCTGTCTGTCTGTCTGTCTGTCTGTTTATATTCGGCCCTTTTCCGTTCCCCTTGCGGGAAAAATGGGTTCGAAAATTTTCACGTATCTAAAATAGATCCATATTTTTATGAAAACTTTGAAAATGCCTTAAAGATGTTATGATTATATTACAACGCATATGCCTGTTGATAACTGTAGATAAACATTTTATAAAACTTTGAGAAAAATGCAACAATTATTTAAATTACATAATATAGCAATGCTACTTAAAGTAATGTCCTTGATATAACTTTTCTTAAGTTAAGTCCCCTTCTTCTTCTTCAGCTTTCCGAGCCATTGAGGTTCTTTGCTGCAAATACAATCCGTCTTCATTCGTCTCTCTGGTGGACCTTCTCTTGCCAGTCGTTGATTCCAAGTGCTTGTAGGTCTGTACATGTATTATCTCTCCACCGTCTTCTTGGTCTACCTCGGGGTCTACGGTCATTTATTTCCTGAGTGTAAGCGAGTTTTGTTTCCCTATTTTATCTTCCATTCTTTCTATATGCCCCAGCCATTGTAGTCTATTAGCCTTCATGATACCAGTGATTAGCGGGGACTTAAACAGATCATAAATGTCTTTGTTACTTCTTCTTTTCCACTCTCCACTTTGTGTATCCCTAATGGGTCCAAAGATGCGTCTTAAAATTTTGTTCTCAAAGGTTTGTAACAAGGCTTCGTCTCCTTTCGTTGTACTCCAGGTTTCAGAGCCATACAGCACAACTGGTCTGATCAGTGTTTTGTATATTGTGATTTTGGTGTTACGAGATAGCGCCTTTGATTTTAGTAGATGTTGTAGTGCATAGTATATCTTATTTCCAGAGTTGATTCTAGTTTGTATTTCTTCCCTTATGATGTTGGAGCAGTTGAAGATTGTACCCAGGTATTTGTATGTTTCCGTTCTTTTAATGGTCATATTATCTATTTGTATGTGGCCAGAGTTTTTAGCCATTCCGTCTCTTGAAATTACCATATATTCTGTCTTATCTTGGTTGATAACCAGCCCCATCTGTTGGGCTTTTTCCTTTAAGTGAGTCAATATTTCCAATGTCTTTTGTTCACTTTGCCCTATAATATCTATATCATCTGCATAACCAAGCAGCTTGGATGTTCCTCCAATATCACATTCCTCCTTTATCTTCCTTACAACTTTCTCTAGAGCCAGATTGAAGAGTAGCGGCGATAGTGCATCACCCTGTTTCAAGCCAGATGTTATTTGGAAGGGGTCTGATTTCCTGCCTTTATATGTTACTATATTATAAGTATCTTCCATGCATAGTCTGGTCATGTTGATTAACTTCCTTGGTATTCCAAATTCCTGCATAGCATTCCATAGACTATTCCTATGGACACTATCATAAGCCTTTTTAAAATCCACAAAAATGTTATGGAGATCTCTTTTATATTCCCAATGTTTCTCGGCTATTTGTCGTAAGATAAATATCTGATCTATTGTTGATCTGTTTTGTCTAAAACCCGCCTGGTAGTCACCTAATATGTCTTCTGAATATGGTTTTAGTCTATTTAGTAATACTGCGGATAGTATCTTATAGCTTGTGGACAGTAGTGATATTCCTCTATAATTTCCACATTGGAACTTGTCTCCTTTCTTAAAGATAGGTATCAATAATGACTCTTTCCAGTCATGGGGTAATTCTTCTGTCCTCCAGATTTTTATTATTAGTTCGTATAGCTTTAGATGTAATGCATGGCCACCTGCCTTTATAAATTCAGCAGCAATTCCATCAGTCCCAGTTGCCTTATTGTTTTTAAGTCGTGTGATTACATATAGGATTTCTTCAAATGTAGGTTCTTCAATTTGTGGTTCGCATGTTAGAACCTCTTCCTGTGGGAAAATGTTACTTGGAGCTTCACAATTTAGTAATTCAATAAAATATTCTTTCCATGTGTTGCACATTTCCTCATTGGTATTTATCATATTCCCATTTTTGTCTTTTAAACCATATGTGTTTTGTTGGTGCCCTCGTTTCATTGACTTCAGTTCTTTAAAAAAATTTTCTGGATTCATTTTTCTGGTGATTAGTTTCCATATCTTTGATTATATTACTCATATATTCTCGCTTCTGCTGTCTGACTATTTTGTAGCCTCTTTACATTCATTTCTATAATGCTCTTCCTTTTGGATGTTATTGATGTCATTTAACCATACATGTCTGGCATTCTTCTTCCTAATGACTGCTTCTTCACATTTTTTATTGAACCATCTGTTCTTTCTATGCGTGATTAACACACCGAGACATTCTTCTGCGGTAGATTTAATTGTATTCTTGATGTTCAACCAAGTTTGGTCAACGCTTTCCTCCGAAGGGTTTTGCAGAGTTTCAAGTTTACATTTTATTTCATCTGTAAATTTCTCTTTGACTGTAATGTCTTGTAGTTTTTCTCTGTTATATGTTGGGTGTAATCTTTGTAATTTAGTATAGAAAGCTCTCTTAAGTTTTATTTTAAATTTTGCTCCAACGAGAACGTGGTCACTGTGGCACTCATCTCCTCTATAACTTCTGACTTGCTGTATGTTTGATGCATTTCCGTTGTTAATTAAAATGTGATCTATTTGATTATAGATTATCTTGTCACATGATTTCCAAGTTTGTTTGTGTATATCCTTTCTTTGTAGTCTGGTACTGCTAATCTGCAGTCCTTTGGCTTCTGCCAGGTTGATGACTCTCCATCCATTATCATTTGAAGTTGTAAACAGGCTTTCCATACCGGCCACTTTTTTTATTAGTTTGCTCTCTACCTATTTTTGCATTGAAGTCTCCCAGCACAATCAGGATGTCCTGTTTGGGGGTTTCTTCTATGACATCTTCCAGATCATTATAAAAGTCTTCTTTAATAGCGTCTTCTTTCTCTTCAGTAGGTGCATGTACATTAATCATCGTTATATTTTTCCGTTTACCTTTTATTCGTAATTTACTGCAAGTCCCCTTGCAATATGTTAATTATAATTTAATTAAAAAATCAAATTTTATTACATAAATAACTGTTTGTAAGCTAACAAACTATACCATTTGGCTGCACGGGAATGAAAAGAACATCTGTAGAAAATTACCGTATGTATATACACACCGGATGTTTAAGAACAGGCGTTTTTATTCATTCGGCCATGCGGACCTGCTGCAGAAATGTATATAAGGATGTAATCAGGTCTTGATACGGCCAATGCCGGTTCTCGCAGCTGTGTAGTGTGTACATGCACTCAAGCGGCCATAATCCTAGGGCGGCAGGAGCGGCCTAATTGTTGTGCATCAAAACAAAAATATGAATATACTGCAATATGTTTTAACATAATTCTCTCTCTCTCTCTCTCTCTCTCTCTCTCTCTCTCTCTCTATATATATATATATATATATATATATATATATATATATATATATATATATATATATATATATATATATATATATATAATATATATATATATTCAGTAGCATGTCTTTTGCAGAACCTCGCCGCCATAACAACATTCCGGGAAACGTCTCGATCATAAGCAATATGTCCCGCGTCCGATACCCCATCTGGAGATCATCCGCCACATCCTGCACCCATCGTCTCTTTGGCTTTCCTCTTCGTCTCTTCCAGGCATATACCCCTCCATTATTGTTCTCTCCAAACTTTCGTGACGTTTCAAGTGACCAAAATATTTCAATTTTCTTTGTTTTACCGTCTTTAATAACCAACCTTCTTCAATATTCAGCTCTTGAAGTATGGATGAATTTGTCCTTTTCCTTACCAAAGACATTCTTTGAACTCGTTTATAACATTTATATTCAAAGCCATTAATGCGCTGTTCAGCTTGTTTAGTAAGTGTCCAGGTCTCACAGGCGAGTGATGCAATTGGGAAAGATGCATGCTCTTAAAAATCTAACTTTTGTAGTTCTATCTGTCTCACCCATAATTTATTCACGTGTTTTTAGTCTTGGAACACCAACTGATAGTCGTCATTTAATTTATTTCATTGGTCACCGTTGTTGGTAATCAATTATCAAAGATATTCAAAATTTTCCACCACCTCCAATTTTTCCTCATTAACATATATTTCTGTCTCCATAGTAGTTTTATCTGTATGCATTATCTTTGTTTTTGCTAGGTTCAGATATAAGTTGTGATTTTCACTATTCAATTGGGTTAGGCTAATGGGTTTTCTATACCATTCTGTGTTGTGGATAGAAATACTGTATCATCAGCATACCGAATCTCCGGTATGTCATGGTCACGATATTTAGGCTTTTAGGGCATTATATGATCTCTTACATTTCTCATTATATTTTCGGCGTACAGGTTAAACAAATAAGGGGACAGCACACATCCATGACGGACTCCTTTGGTTAATGTCAAACCAATCTGATGTCTCGCCATCTGTTCTAACCGCTGCTTGTTGGTCTAGATAGAGCATTTTTATGTGTTGTATTACATGTGATGGAAAGTCCATATTCCTAATGATTTCCCAAAGTTTCTGATGTTGTACACAGTCATATGCCTTTGAATAGTCCACAAAACATGAGAATAGGTTTACGATTAAATTTCTACACTTCTCTATTATTAAACGCATGTTGAGAATGGGATATCTTTTCCTCTTCCTTGTCTAAATCCAGCTTGAACCACGTTAATTTCTTCTTCCATTTTCTTACGAAGTCTTCCTATTATGATTTTTAATAGATTTTACTTGCATGACTGATCAGGGCAACAGTTCTATACTATAGTTGGTGCATAATTTTAGGTTGCCCTTTTTTGGTATTGGAATGAAGATAGTTCTCTTCCAATCTTTTGGCCATATGCCATATCTTTTTACTTAACGCGTGATAAGATTTGTATGCGTTCTTCTCCTCCTGCTTTAATTAGTTCAGCTGAATCTCATGACATCCAGTTGATTACCATTCTTCGAGTTCTTTATTGTCCATGCAATTTCATCTAATGATGGTTCAGGTTCTGTCTCTGCTGTCATTGGTTCATGTATCTCATTGTATCCTTGCTGTCACTCACTTCCATACATTCCATTGCAGTACTCCTGCCATCTTTCTAGAACTTGTCTAGATTCTATTATGGTATTTCCCATCTTGTCACAGATAGCATTCAATTGAGATTGAAATTTTCTTGTCAATAACTCATTTCTTTGAACATTTGATAATCTCTTATAGTCTTGTGGTATAGCTCTATTCTGCTATCGGATTCAGCTTCTTTCTGTTTCAGTTCCCTTCGTTGTTTTATTAATTCTCTAACGTGTCTGATGTAATCCGAGGCTTATGTTACTTTTTCTTGGTCGGAATTAAATCTTTTGCTGCAGTTATCAAGATATCTCTAACTTTTACTGGCAGTTCCTTAGGTGTCATTTCCTCTTGTATAGACATCAAGACCCCAAAAAGATTTCTCACTTCTACGTTGTATGCATCTGGTGGTTTTGCAAGATCAAAACGAAGTGGCTATGGTCCTCGGGTAAGCTTTTCGACTTTTAATTTCAGATCTGCTTCTAATAACTGATGATCTGTATCAGAGTCTGCATTTCGTAGTTTTTTTTGTTTTTTTTTTGCAGATGTTATGCTTGATCGCCATCTTCTTTGTATTAAAATATAATCTATCTATAACATATTGACCAATCTTGATTAATGTATCTTGCAGTGTGCTGTAAAAATCTTCAATTTCGTTCACCTCTGTTGTTGAAGTAGGTGCATATATCTGTATGAGATATGTGTTTTTTGGACGGCCTTTAAGTCTAATAATAGTGAGGATTCTATCACTAAGTGGATTATGTCCCATCAAAGCTTTTACAGTTGTTTTATCTAAACAAAATGCCACTCCGCTCTGGCATCCGACGTCTCTACCAAAATATATAAAATGACATCCATTTTCAGTTGTAAAATGTCCCTTACTCTCCAGCGATGTTCACTAATTCCTAAAATTTGAATATTTAACCTTTCAGTCTCATTACATACTACTTTAAGCTTTCCCTCATACAGATTTCTCACATTCCACGTTCCTATTCTCACTCTGTTTCTTAGTCTGACACGGGGGATTTCCTTGGTAACACAGTCAGGATTAATTCCGTCATCACGATTACTAGTACTGGCTCCTATGTCAAATTATTCCCCAGTGTTATCTGATCTGTCTGGCCTGGGGTCTCGCCACCAGATGTCTTTATTATTATGTTTTCTTTCATGGTTGTTATAGTTTCTTGGCAAGTTTTGCAGAAGGTTTTGCTTTCCTTCTGGGCAGTGACTGTACTAGCCGGTGGCCATAGCCATTCTCTCTCTCTCTCTCTCTCTCTCTCTCTCTCTCTCTCTCTCTCTCTCTCTCTCTCTCTCTCTCTCTCTCTCTGTTATATGTTGGGTGTAATCTTTGTAATTTAGTATAGAAAGCTCTCTTAAGTTTTATTTTAAATTTTGCTCCAACGAGGAAGTGGTCGCTGTGGCACTCAGCTCCTCTATAACTTCTAACTTGTATGTTTGATGCATTTTTGTTGTTAATTAAAATGTGATCTATTTGATTATAGGTTCTCTTGTCACATGATTTCCAAGTTTGTTTATGTATATCTTTTCTTTGCAGTCTGGTAGTACTGCTGATCTGCAGTCCTTTGGCTTCTGCTAGGTTGATGACTCTCCATCCATTGTCATTTGAAGTTGTATGTAGGCTTTCCATACCGGCAAATTTTTTTATAATTTAGAAATTTGCTCTCTACCTATTTTTGCATTGAAGTCTCCCAGCACAATCAGGATGTCCTGTTTGGGGGTTTCTTCTATGACATCTTCCAGATAATTATAAAAGTCTTTTTTTAATATCAACTTCTTTCTCTATATATTATATGCGGTGTTTTAACAAGTCAAGTGCACTTAACTAATATAGTCAAATTATAGTGCGTGTATGGGCTACGCCTGGGTTCAAAGCGATCGGAAGCAACAAAAGATGGCTTGTAGAGATTAGAATAAGAATAGGGGTGGCTAAATTAGCCCTTTTTAAGATAACAATCTTAGTCACAAATAATAAAAAGTCAGTTACAATACAAAAAAGGAGTGGTGGAAAAAGAGAGAAGATTTTAACGTCATATTAAACATTTTAGTGTCACTATTTGACATTATTAGGTTATATTTTACCATCTCTTATAGTCTTAAATGTCTGCATTTTTGTAAAGCTGTAAGTCCTACAGATCGTTGGTATAGTAATGAGTTATTATTTTTATAAATTTAATTTATTTGGGCATGAAACATACTCCGGCTCCGTGGCCGAGGAGTTAGCAGCTTTCTCCGCTAACCCCGAATACTCTCGTCACGTGACGCGACGAGAATTAGCAGTGGTTCGAATCGCAAAAGTGACTTATGAGAGTATGGAGCCGGTCGCTCAGAAAGTCGTGGCGTGCTGATGAGCGTAATCTAGCCTAGGAATCAACATACAGCTGAAAGATGCTGGTGTTGACCGCAATATCCTGAAAACAGGATGGAAACGCGGGGAAAAAAAAAAAAAAACATACTCAACATATAAGCACGAAACACAAATTTTTTTTATTTGGCTTGTTTCTGTTTACGTTTGGCTTTAAAATCGAAATGTAACCTGGTAACACCGCTGCGTATCGAAATATCATAATCGAAGTCGTCCACCAAAGACGCAGCTTCCTGCCCATATGTAAACAAAAACACGTGAATCTGCGCTGGCCTATTTGGCTGTCTTCATATAAATATTTACAAAAGTGTCTTTGGATTGTTCTAGGTATGTATGTATTTCAATAGTTATATTTTATGGTTAAAATAACATTTAACAATGTGAAACATCTTCTCACTTATATTTACTTATAAGGCTAGAATAGTAATTAGCTAAGTAATGTTACGATATAGTGAATCTAGTGAATAATGTAGGTAGCAATGGCTGCAATGTGACATGTCGATAAAACAAAATGTCTTAGTCTTTTAATGATAATATTAATAATGAAATAATAATGATATGCAGGGTAATTCTATTGTGATAGTATAATAATATAATAGTTTTTAGTATAGAATAGATTAGTATTTAGTATTAATATTTCTACTCAATAATAATAATATTAATAAAGATGCATCGATCACGTTCTTCTTTGAAGATACTGACGATTAGTCTTTCCTCTTGAGCCTAAGGCGGCGCATAGGGCAGAAGTACTGTCTCTCCATGCTGTTTCTCCTTGAAAAATCAATCCCAACCATACCCACATGAAGCCAGTATAAATAGTTATAGTAATACTTATAATAAACAAATCATCACCATATGCCAAAACTACAACATATCCAGGCAAACCTTCTGGCCAAGACAACAGTAGAAGATAAACTCAATGGACCGCTGAGTGAACTAAAAAAAGACTGTTATAGACATATTTCAAGCGAACGAAAGAAGAAGAAATCACCATATGCCAAGCCCATTAGCGTGAGCCGTCATTCATCACATGTCACGATCACCATTGGCTGTTGTATGTGATCTTGTCATCTGGCCGAGCTCTCCATATACTAATCGAAGTGTCTATTCGTAGAGCCCTACGAATAGACAAAGTGTCTATTCGTAGGGCACGGCTGGTCACGTGATTTAACATAAGTTTGTGGCTATATTATACATTTTCGTTGATTGGAAAACGTGTCGTCAGTGGCATAGTTGATAGTGCGCCCGCCTGATGGGCGGGAGCTCGAGGTTCGTTTCCTTTCCGGACCTTTTTTATTTTTTTTTATAATGGTTCAGCAATTAATTGGATGAAAGTCAAATGTCAATCGTTCGTTTCCTTGCCCGACAATGTTTTTTTTTTTAATTTTTCAGCAATTCATTTAGAATTGTGTTGTTTAAAGTGAGTGTAATTTAGTTAGTACCAGTTTCTCCAGTATTGGTCCTCGTTGCTTTGCACTACGGCAATTCCAATACCCAACCCACACATTTTTGAGTCCCAAACGATCCGTTTTCCTTCTACCCCTTCTGGCTCCAGCCCTCTTCTTCCTTTTCCTTCCCCCCTCTCCCCTACCTCTTCTCCTCCGCTTAATTCTCTCCCCGCGGGCTGTTGTCAAAAGTATCGAGCACAAAGCACGTACTCCGTTGATTCGGCGATAATTCTTTGTAATATTCATAGTTTTCATATTCATAGACACGAAAGTGGTTAAGTAGGCAGGTAGAAGGGTGGGTAGGTAGACAGGTAGGTAGTTAAGTAAGCAGGTATGTGGGTAGCTAGGCAGGTAGGTGGATAGTAGGTACGCAGGTAGATGGGTAGCTAGATCCAACCAGACACTCGCTCGTCGATCATCTGTGTTCCACCATGCCAATTCATACATCTCTTTCAACCTCTCCCTGCAATACTCTGAACAGGCAGGTTGACCGGCCGAGAGAGAGAGAGAGAGGGGGGGGGGGGCAGTCAGAGATACAGACAAATAAACAACTGATATAAACTGGCAGACAGATAGAGAGTCAGACACACGCATACATACACACAGAGAGTCAACCAGACATACATATGCATATGGAAAGACAGACAGACAGTTTGTTAGATAGAGATTCAGATAGACATATATACAAATGGACAGATACAAGTAGGCTGATAGAGAACAAGAAATCACGCAGGCTGTCAGACGGACGGACAGACAGAGACAGAGAGACATCCGGGCATGTAGAGAGACATCCAGACAGGTGGACAAATAGAGAGGCATACAGACAGGCGGACATATAGAGAGGCATACAGACATCTCTCTCTCTTCTTCTCTATCTCCCTCCTCCCCCTCTCTCTTTCTTGTCTTTATCACTTTTTTATGTCTTTCAACACATCTTTCTCATATCTCACATATCTGTCTCGCACACTATCTTCATTATCTATCTCTCTCTTCTCTCTTTTCAACCCGCTTCACATATACCAGGTTTTCCTGCACTTTATATCCGTAGCATTTCCTTGTTTATTTGTTAATTCATGAGGGCAATCAGTCGAAAGCCTGGTGTTTGTATTGCCTAACGACCCTAATCATGTCTCTCTGAGGTGACGCATATTACTGTCAGCTTGGACCAGAATTATCAGGACATAAATAGTAGGAAATAGTAGGTCAGTAACGTAAACAAAGATGGATGCCTGTAAACAGTAAGTGTACAGAAACGCAAGTTAACAATTCTTAAACTCGCCTGATATTTAAACAGCCATACTTCAACTAAGTATAAAGTATCGATTCATAGGGCCCTGTGTATAAACAAAGTGTCTATTCGTAGGGCCCTGCGAATAAACGCTTTGTTTATTCGTAGGGCTCTACGAATAAACGCTTTGTTTATTCGTAGAGCTCTACGAATAAACTCTCCCTATACTAATCTCTCCACCTTCCCATTTCTCTTTTCCCATCCAGTTTGTCAGTTGTTACCAAGATTTCAATTTATTTCCCACATGTTAATGTCAAAATATTTTTGCTATGTATAATTATATTCTAAGATTTCATTTTTCTGCCCTTCCATGGTATTCTTAATATTTTCATCATAAAGTACGCGTCTGAGCCCAAAGACGTACACTAACATGGCAGAAATGTGAGCCAGGGGTCAATGGGTAACAAATACATGGTCTTTAACAGACATTTTAATCATGTCAAAGGACAAAAGAAGAAAAAAGTTACTTAGTAAGTAGAAATGAGAGCAGAATTCAGCAACATATTCGTTCTTTTCACATGAGGACATAATACATTTCATTACAACTACCTATTCAATTCGTGTTTCTAGTACTAATCTATTATTACATATTAAAATATGATCTGCCATGTGGCCATGATAGATTGGATGCCGTTCATTCTTTCAGTACCCACAGGGATCGCTGGGTAAAACTCTTTAACATTTTCAGTCATGTATTGTAAAACTATGAAACAAATAACAGGAGGCACTATTCGCAATTCCATTGCGAATAGAAAAGAAATATATTCGCAATGGAATTGTGAATAGAAAAATATTATATTCGCAATCGAATTGTGGGAAGTAACAAACATGGCACAACGTCTGCTCACTAGTCAATTTTAGTTTGGGCTATTAAGAAGTTTAAGAAGGTGGTTAATTTAAATAGGAATGTTCACTGTTGCGAGTTTCATTATGCCGATTTTTCCGTAATTTGTAATGAATCACTCTTCTTCTTCTGTCCGTTCTTTTGGCATCCTGTTTTATTTTTACATTACGTTAGTCCTGTTTAAATATCAAGAATAATTTTTCAGAACAGGTATCCCCAATACAAATAACGATCCCTACAAATAATTCTGTCCCCAGGCGAGTTCAAGAATTGTTAACTTTCGTTTCTGTACACTTACTGTTACCAGGCATCCATGTTTGTTTAGGTTGCCGTCCTACTATTTATGTCCCGATAATATCGCAGCAGTGATGATTCTCTTAATTTGACACTTTCTATGGCCTCTATTGCATCCTATCTGAGTGACTCTGTTCTGGTCCAAGCCGACAGTAATATTCTTCGCCTCAGAGAGACATGATTAGGCAATTCAAACACCAGGCTTTCGATTGACTGACCTCATTAATTAATAAATATACAAGGATAAGGAAATGCTACGCATGTAAAGTGCAGGAAAACCCGGTATATCTGAAGCAGGTGGAAAAGAGAGATGAGAGAGATAGATAACGAAGATAGTATGAGAGTCAGAGATATGAGAAAGATGTATTGAAAGACATTAAAGAGTGGTAAAGACAAGAAAGGGAGAGGTGGGAGATCGAGACTTAGAGTGAGCGAGCGAGAGAGAGAGAACTTGTGTTCGGGTGGCTAAGCTCCTTTCCCAAGACAACAAAAGTAGAGGACAGATAAGAACAGAAAGACAAGTGTGCAGGTTCTTGCAGAGCAAGATAAACAACACCTAATACACAAAATCTGTAGAAAACATATGCCTAAAGCGAAATCATCAGACAAGCATTGGTGTCACCTAACTCCTGAAAATGGAAAGAAAAAAAACACGTCACCTCCCCGTTTGGGAATCGAACCTTGAGCTCCCATGTACCAGGCGGAAACACTAACCACTATACTACTGAGGACACGTTATCGAATCAACAAAATATTGTAATGTGGACACACGCATAGGAATAATCACGTGACCTACTTCGATTGCAAATATAATTTTTTTCTATTCGCAATTCTATTGCGTGTATAATTTTTTTCTATTCGCAATTCCATTGCGAATAGTCACTCTGAACAAATAATTATAAAAGCAAAATTGAGTGTAGAATTTAGTCATGTATTCTGTCTGAAAGTCTTCAATGTGGGTGTGGTATCCCAGGAGAAACCACATTACATTATCCTATCATGAAATTGTGTAGATTCGCATTTCAACGTCATTGAATGGATGTCCAAGGACAGCCTCCTCCCTTTGATACTGTTGATAAAACACAAATTAATGGGCTTTTATATAGACACATGTAACATGAGAACATTAATGAAAATAGGAAAAACCAGACAACAGCAAAAATGAAAAGAAGGTGAAAATAAATATCATCTATAAATGAGATGCCAAAGTTGTGGTGAAGGACTTACAAACTGAATTTGTAATCCCACATACAGCATTCGAAACACAGCTATAGGCGTTTTGGAAGCAGACAGCCTTGCGCTAATTTTAATTAAATGGTATGAGTGCAGGTAGTTCAGAAAGCAATGGCAAAATACTAAACGTTAACTTGCCAAGAAATCACAACCAAAAAATGTTGGGGTTGTTTGTGACGTCCTGTAACAAACAAACTTTTTTAATGAATGAGATGTGATGAAACAGATCCTAGGAATTAGTAAGATGAGATGGGAATAGGTCTGGAAAGATAAAAAGCATATTAAGAAGGTGATAAAGACAAAAAAGAAATTGGTCTATTACGCTCTACAAGTTGATGGAGCAGCAGCCAAATCCAATGATGGTATATTGATGTATATAAGATAGGGTTACTATGGTTATGACGAAAATACAAATACAAATATATATATATATATATTACACAAGAAGAATGCAATAAGAAGTTGATGGACAAAAGAGCACAAAGTAAGAATAACAAAGAATATGAGATGTACAAAGAAATTATCAATCAATCAATCATGTGCCATTCCGGAAAGCGTAGGCGGTCATGACTCGCCATTTCACTTGATCACCAGAGTCATGGATCAGCTCAGTGTTCCTGTCTCATCCATGCCATGTGGCCAAGCCATCCAGGTATTTTTCTCTCGGTCTTCCTCTTGGTCTGTTCCCTTCGATCTTGCCAGTTGTCACTAAGTTCTCCAATCCTTTTCTCCTCATAAAATGTCCATAAAATTTTGACTGTCTGCGTCTAATTTCTCTAATCAGTTTATGATTTTCATTTGTCTCCTGTAGTATTTGGTCATTGGTTTTTCTGTCTGTCCATGGTATTCTTTGCATTTTCCTCAGAAACCACATTTATGCAGCCATCAGATGTTTTTCAGCTTGACTGCATATTGTCCAAGTTTCACATCCATACAAAAGAACAGGCTCTATGTATACACTCAGCACTCTTTTTCTCCTTTCAGTTTACATCTTTTTATTGGTCAGAATGTTTTTCATCTTGCTAAAGGCTACTTTTGCCATGGCGATTCTTGTTCTAATCTCTTCAAGGCATCTCCCGTCTGATGTTATGACTGTTCCAAGATAACTGTACCGATTCACTTGTTGAAGAATATTCCCATTTACTTGTATATTACATTGTGGTACTTCGTTCTTCCTAGTGACGACCATAACCTGTGTCTTCTTACAATTTAATCCCACTCCAGCTGCTCACTATTTACAACAACCGCGTCTACTAATTGTTGCAGATCCTGAAAGAAATTATATATATATATATATATATATATATATATATATATATATATATATATATATATATATATATATATGCGCTGATCTCCCTAATGGAATTGTTGAGTACGTTGTTTGTAATCCTGTATACTCTCGTATGAAACACGGTTGCGCAAGATTCGGCAGTGTATCGCATCACTCTGGTTACTTAAGGAGGGTATGTGAGTCAGTCGTTCAGAAAGCAATGGCAAACTACTTAACATAAAATTTACCAAGGCATCAGCTGAAAAATGCTGGTGTTAACTGCAATATCCTGTAAAGGATATGCGGAAAATATATATATTCATTGTCACCTTGACAGACGATAGGTTGTGCTTTAAAAAGGCATAATAACTTTTACCTATGGCGGTAGCGAGTGTGACTGATAAGGCCAATTTGCGCTGTAAATGTTCGTTTACAGTGGGTGCATGTGAACACGTGGTCATTTCCACCATCATGCACCATCTTACGTCTCACACGCTCGGTGTGTGACTTATCTGCAATAATTTTCCCCTTTGTCTTTATTCCATTTCTGATGTTTGCCCTCCATGCAACACATTCAGCAGTGACTTGCTCCCACTGTGCATTATCAATGCCTGTATCAATCATGTCCCGCTTATACACATCTTTGTATCGTAGTAGAGGCCGACCCTGAGATCTCTTACCCATCTGTAATTCACCAAAAAAGATGTCCTTTGGTATTCTACCATCATCCATCCTCCTAAGATGTCCTATCCATCTAAGTCTACGAAGACTGAGCATGGAATAAACCGTCACACAACCTGATCTTTCCAATATTTCAGTATTTGCGATTTTGTCTTGCCACTTAATACCAAGAATTCTTCGCAGACACTGCATATGAAAGCTGTTTAAATGTTGTGAGTAAGTTGTCCAGGTTTCACTGCCATAAAGAAGAGTACCAAGGACACAGGCTTGATAGACAAGGACTTTTGTTATGGCAGTAAGCTTCCTGTTCTCCCAGACTCTTTTTCTTAACCTATTCATTGATGTTGCTGCCTTACCAATCCGGATGTTGATTTCCTGATCTAGGGATAATTTGCTATTTACTACTGATCCTAGATAAGTAAAATGGTCTACCATCTCTAGTTTGGCGTCGTCAATAAAGATTGATGGTACCTCATGTGCACCTTGTGACATAATCTGTGTCTTCTTTTTGCTAATTGTTAAACAAAATTCAGAACAAGCATTGGAGAATGCAGATAGTAGACATTGCAATTCTTCCTCAGATTGGGTCGTAACTGCAGCATTATCTGCAGAAAGCAACTCTTTGATCAGTACCCTCCTAATTTTGGTCTTGGCCTTCAATCTCTGAGCATTATAGAGGCCGCCATCTGAGCGTGAGTGAATGTATATATCACCATCCTGATCACGAAAAGCATATTTCAGTAGAAGTGAAAAGTATATTCCAAAGAGGGTGGGAGCTAGTACACAACCTTGCTTAACTCCACTCTTGATTTCAAACTCTTCTGAAGTTGAGCCATCAAACTTGATTATACCCTTCATGCCTGTGTGGAACGATTCCACAATGGACAGAAGAGTTGGTGGGCAGCCAATCTTCTTTAGTGCCTTGCAGGCCCTCACGACTGACCAATCAAATGCCTTTGTGAGGTCGATGAAGGCAATAGACAGTGTTTGATTCTATTCATGGCATTTTTCTTGCATTTGTCGCAATGAGAATATCATATCAATGGTAGACTGGTTCTGCCAAAAGCCACACTGTGATTCGGGGTTGACTTGATCTCCTAGGACTTGAAGTCTGTGCAGAACAATTCTGGAAAATACTTTTCCAACAATACACAGTAGTGAGATACCCCTATAGTTGTTGCAGTCGCTCCGATCGCCCTTGTTCTTGTACAGTGTTATGATGCTTGAATCTTTGAAATCCTGTGGGACTTGTCCTTCTCGCCAGCATAGCTCTATTAGCTGGTGGATCTGTAGAGTGAGTGTGTCTTGCCCACTCCTGATAACCTCTATTGGAATCCCATCCTTACCTGGAGCCTTGCCAGATGCAAGTTCATTTATAGCACACTTAACTTCTGTTATGGTGGGAAGTGTGTCCAGGTGGTCAAGAGTTGGTAGAGCCTCTATGGCGTTGAGGGCATCATCTGCTAGTTTGGTCTCACTTGAGTAAAGCTCCAAATAGTGCTCTACCCATCTGTCCATCTGCTGTTTCTTATCAATTATGATTTCTCCAGTCAAGGTTTTCAATGGTGCACTTCTTTTGATCACTGGACCACAGGCTTTCTTTATTCCTTCATACATGCTTCTGATGTTTCCCTTATCACTTGCGATTTGAATGGACTCGCATAACTTGATCCAATAATCATTTGCACACTGCCTGGCAGCCTTTTGCACATCCTTCCTAGCTTGCCTTAGCTCACTCAGAGTGTTATGTGTTGGTCTTTCCTGTTTCTTAAGAGAGCTATCTTCTTATCAATCAAGAGCTGCAGAGTCTGGCTGTTTGCCGCTAATCAGTCCTGCCCTTATGATCCACAGAGCCGTAAACCCCTACTGCAGTTTTATAAAGAGTTTGTTAAGTTGACCCCACTTTTCATTTACTGTACAATTTTCTGGTGTATCAGTGAAAGCGTCTTCAAGTTGCTGTTGAAACTGAAAGCACTTTTCAGGATCATGAGTGTTAATAATATTAATCCTGGGGCTAGATTTGTGTGTTTAGTTGTGTAGATTCTCTTTGGTCTCAGTCTACTTGCAACAACCAAAGAGTGATCTGTATCACAGTCAGTACTGTCGTAACTTTGAGTCAATGATATATGGTTGTCTCTGTGTGATGATGAAGTCAAGCTGGTGCCAATGGCCGGATATTGGATGTTTCCATGTGATCTTATGCAGTTCTTGTATTTAAAAAAAAAGAGTTTGTAATACATAGGTCATTTCTGGTGCAATGCTCCAGCAGCCTTTGCCCATTTTCATTCATGCGACCAATGTTGTATTTTCCAAGGCACACTGGCCATGAACTTGAGTCCTTGCCCACATGAGCATTGAAATCATTGAGTATATAGATGTAGTCAGATTTTGGAACTGCCTTGATCACAGTCTAACTCCTCATAGAATGAATCCTTCACATCATCAGAGGAATCGAGTGTTGGTGCATATGCAGTAATAATGGTGGCAAAACCACAAGAGGTTGCTAAGCGCAGGGATAACAGTCTTTCGTTTCCTCCTGCTGGAATTTCAATCATTCCCAGTAGCAAATTCTTCACTGCTAAGCCCACGCTGTGTTTGCCTTTTTTTCTGCCTGCCCTCTACCCTTCCAAAAAAGGGTGTAATTGTTTTCCTTGAGTGACTCTTCCTCAGCGAGGCGATCTCCTGCAGGCCAGCAATATCAATGTTAAGACGATTTTTTCTCACATCGTCAATATTGGTCAAGTCAGTGGAAAATCCTGGACACATGGTTCTCACATTCCAGGTTGCAAGCCGTAGCTTGAGGTTTCTATTTTTCTTGTTATTAGTACCTGGTGCATTGGTTTTACAGCCTGCGATTCAGATTTTGTCCTAGCCCCAAGCACCCATTGAAGCAGGCAGGCTGTGGTGGATCAGCACCCAATTGGCCGGGGGCTGCCCAGCTTGAGGCGGGCGGTAGCTGATCAGTGACACCTGTAGGTGTCTCCCACCGTCAGAGGCAACGCGTGGCGCCCCATGTCTACGCCAACTGACAGGGACTTATAGCCCGTAACAATTGTCTCTCGCTTTGATTCCGAGACCGGTTAAGACCAGGGATGGAGTTATTGCCTCTCCATAGCACAAAGCCTGGGCTAAAATATAGAGATCATGTGTTGCCCATGCAGCATGATCCCTCTCTCGGCCTGCCTAGTTCACTCCAGAGGAAAGGTAACACCTCTACATCTGGAACAAGACAAGCTGCAGAAGCTGCTGGATCAGCAAAGCAATGCTCTAACTGTCCGCCTGTCGGAGCTTTGGTCCTAGACCAGCCGCCAACCAAGGCTTAGAGTCTGCCCTGCCATGACATTTTGTCTTTAGGTTGCATTTCCTCGCACCAGGGTAAGGCTTGTACCCTCCAAATTACGCTCTTCCGCCCGGAGCCATTGGCACAATGTGGAGTGTCGGGTTTGGTAAGCGCCGCCCAACATTCAGCGCTAACAGAAAGCAGGTAGTACCGTCTACTGTTATACGGTAGCTCAGTCATATCTGACTAAGACCTGACACCAAAATATGTGTGTGTGTGTGCACGCACACACACACTATTCAAATTGCCATAGCTCTGTTTAATTATATTATACATGTGACCACCTTCCTGTGATGCTTCCTTGTTGAATCTCGCAGTATCAAGATGATCTACTTTTCTGCAATTTACATGTTACTCTTCTAGTTCTTCATACCTAATTGATAAAAATCAACACCCATATGTACACATGAGTGCTGAGTTCAAATATATAAATATGATTTACAGTTAATAACATTAATAATAAAAGACTTTGTGACCAAAATTTAAAATTTTTTTTTGTGTACAAATGTAAATTTCATAAGTCAAAATTTCTTAGGCTAGCACCAGTGCAGTAACGTCAAGTCAGTGTTCATGATATTCCATATATTTTTATGTGCTGAATGAAAAAACAACGCACGTTCTTGCCAGCAAAAATATATTTCATGTTGAGAACAGCATGGACTTTGGACACTTGAATAACGAAGACATAAACAATAAATTATATGATTTATAATCTGGCATATTTCACTGTATCTTGTCCGGTACATACTGCAGAAATCGCACAACATAAACTGAAGCAATAAGAGACATGACAGTCAGTTTATAAAATTACCATGGTAGACAATCTAAATTACTGCGTGAACTCTGCAGTATTGAAATCTGTTGTTGCTATTAGTTTAGTTTAGTTTATGGATCAACATCACGGCACACGGGTGCAACCCATAAGTGCTCTGTTCTCTCCTAACTCAAACCTGAGTCTGGAGAAACTCAGCTCAGTGCACGAACTCTGTAGCACCGCCGAGGATCCTGAAATACTTGGGTAGATTTTTAACTCAAAATTTTTGCCCGGGCAGCGCCGTTAGGTTACTCTTTTTCGATTTCCAACTGCCAAGGGATTTTTTACGTGCGCAACAATACACACGGGCGTCCGATCTCACTACCCAGAGACCAGGGGGAATTACTGGAAGTCCCGGTGGATTTTTAAATAAATCCTGGTCCTCACCAGGGCCTGAACCCGGGACCTCCAGAGCACTCATGAAATCTGTTGTTGCTATAAGAGCACTCATGAAAACCATAAGGAAAAGATAACATGAAATTATGGGACATATCAACAGAAGAGGTGGAGGTCACGCATGGCTGAATGGATAAGAGCACTCATTCATAAACATCTGGTGTGGTGATGCTGAGGTGGCGGGTTCAACCCCTGCACAGGTCAATTGGTCTGAAATGTTGACTTCTCGTCCTTGAATTTGGGATGCAAATTACAAGTACCTCTGAAGTCGGAGTGGGTTCGCCTGATGGCAAGGGACACTGGCAATAGGGAAAGCTAATCCATGAGCAAAAATAAGTCGAGCTTACTAGAAGTAGTAGAATGTGTATGTGCTCATATTTTTCCATGTCAGAGAGAATTGATGTCAAGATTCTTTCTTTACTGTCTTTCTCAATCTCTTTTCTTACTTTCTTCCTCAATCTCTTTTCTTACTGTCTTCCTCAATTTATTTTCTTAATGTCTCCCTCAATCTATTGTCTTACTGTCTTCCCCCATCTCTTTTCTTACTGTTTTCCTCAATATCTTTACTTATTGTCTTTCTCAATCTCTTTTCTTACTCTCTTCTTCAATCTCTTTTCTTACTGTCTTTCTCAATCTCTTTACTAACAGTCTTCCTCAATCTCTTTGCTCACTGTCTTTCTCAATATGTTCTTACTGTCTTTCTCAATCTCTTTTCTTACTGTCCTTCTTAATCTGTCTTCTTACTGTCTTCCTCAATCTATTTTCTTACTATCTTCCTCAATCTCTTTTAACTTCCAGTTGTTTCCAGTTTTTTCTTTCATTTTCCTAATGTGGCCAAATATCTGTTTGTGATATTGTGTCTTCATCATTGTGTGCCATGCTGTTAATTGTAGGAGATCAGAGTCCATCATGCCACATAATCACATCTTGGGTCTTCTATTTTGATTATGCCACATGGCTAAGCTAACTGATTCTTTTCACTTCCCTTGCTCTTTTATCCCAAAATTTTGTCAGATGTCACTAAGTTTTCACATTTATTTTTCCTAAAAATGTGCTACAAAATGTTGACCACACATGTGTAGTTTCTCTGATTGTTTTATAGTTTCCTAAAGATGTCTTTCTTAAAGACTGCCTCACTTGTTTTTCTCTCTGTTCGTGGTGTTTTTCACCTTTTCCAAGGAGACATTTTCAATGCCATTAAATGTTTCTCAGCATGTTTGCTTATTGTCCATGTTTCACATTCATACAACAGTATAGGTTCAATATAGCATTTCAACACCCTTTCTCACTGCAGTTTCAAGCTTTTGATTGGCTCTTTCAGAACATATTACTCATTATGGCTCTCTAAGGATTTTCAGCGTTCTTCTGTAAAACATTTTTGTGGCTACAATAGCTATTTTTGTTCATTTACTAATTGTCCACATGCAAAAGTTCTTTAACTAACGTCTAAAGACAGGATTTACATATATATTCACAAGATTACAGGTCATTCTAGACTAACAAGCAAACTAGTTACTAAACGGTAAATTCAAACCTGTCAGCTCCAAATAATGACAGGGCCTTGCCACAGGGACAAAGTACTTTGACACATAGCCACCTCAACATCCCTGGGCTGTCTTGGTTACCTCATGGGTTCTACAGCTGATATTTCTGTGAAATAACAGGGTATATTATATATGATGTATATTTTTAACCAGAAGTGATCTGCTTGTCTAATGTTATTATTTATTTCTGTGACACATCTCTGATAATTATATGAATGCACTAAATATCAGAATTTCCATAATAGCCTAAAATGAGTAACAGAGCCTTAGGAAATAAAGGCAGCATTCATAATATTGACCACCATCACCATGACTAGGCAGGCAAAGAGAGGGATCATGCTGCATGGGCAACACATGGTCTCCACAAATCAGCCCTGGCTATGTGCTATGAAAAAGTATAAAGCCAAGGCTGAATTGTAGTAAAGCAATGCTATCTAACTGTCTGCCTGTCGGACATCGATCTAGACCAGTTGCCAAATTGTTCTAATAATATATATGATTTTTTTTTTCTGCCCTTCCCCTCTACAAATCTAGTGTTCATCACTAATTTCTAGCCTATCCTGTTTCTAATTCTTCACATGATGATTCTCAATGAGTAACAACTCTGGCACATGATTCAGAAGACTTACTTTGCATGATCTTCACATCTAGAGTAGATGGTTACTTTGGCAGGCTATAAATAATCCAATGTTTTTCCAGTTAGCATATGCGATCATGCCTCTCCATAAATTGGGATCTCCAAAGGCATGGATCAATTCATGTGTTGACTCTCTTCTGTGAAATGATGACACAAGACTGTCAAGAATTTTCTCATGCTGCCTTCCTGTCAAGAATTTTCTTGTCTTTCATTGTGACATCTTGTCTGTCCTAAAGCTCACTGCAGATGAAAGCTTTGGTAAGATGTGTATTTTTCTATAGGTCTCATTATATCAGTAAAATATGTAAGCATCCTTTTTCACACACCTTGAGGAGTGGGACATATGGTGCTAGCCACATATTTGTATAGACCAATCAGCACTCAAGAGGTGATGGTGGTCAATATCATGAATGCTGCCTTTACTTCCTAAGACTTTCTGGTACTCAGTTTAGGCTAGATTGACCTTGGAGCCCAGATCAATTTACACACCCACCTTGATGAGAATTTGAACGCATGACCACTTGTGTTGTCTTTCATACAATGGTATGAGTGCCAGTCCCTCGGAAAGCAATGGCAAACTACTAAACATAAACTTGCCAAGAAATCAAAAACACCCAAAACATACTGGGGTTGACTGTGAGATCCTGTAACAAATATGCAGCTAACTTTTTTTTTTAACTGTCATCTTAATCAGGTCTATGAAGCGAAAATATAAATCTATTTTTACATATATAGCTCTTTGAAATATTGTCCCGATAACATAAACAGTATTGTTGGTGCCCTTTCCCTCTTCAGATCCACATTGTTTATCACTGATTTCTGGTTTCATATTGTTTCTTACTCTGCTCATGATTCACAGTAATAACACTGGCATATGACTCATTAGATTGACTGTGATTATCTTCACATCTAAAGCCTCTGGCACTTCGGCAAATCTATAAGTATGGGTTTTAACAGATCACTAAGCACATACCCACATTTATAAATGCAGTGACTCAATATGACATGCAATCCTAGTCACCAAGACCAAACAGAATGTAACTGCATTCTTAATTTACACATGCTTTCATCTGACAATCCTCCTCAGAACAGGTAGTTTATCTTTGGTCAGATGTAATACGTTGAAGAACTTATTGTGCGCACACCTAAAATTCTTCAAGGGCACTGATTATTATCCCCTGCCAGAAAGCTGTAAGGGCAATTGCTGCCTTGCTATGTGATCATTCAGATGAATAATGGCTTATGTACACTCATGTTTAGGATTTTTGTGACAAGCTAACATGGCCATTCATGCAACTTGGTCTCTTCACTCCCTACAACCACATATCTGAACTTCCCACCTAGCTTCTATTGACTGTTATTTCATGTCAAATGGCAAAGCAAAATTTTGCTATCAAATGCACATCCATACACAACATTATGAATTATTCTTTGTTTCTCCACGACCAAGAATTCATTGTTATTGTTCTAAGTGCCATTTTTAAAACCTTATTACAGTGGCACAATCTCAGCTGGTGACTGCAATTGTGCACATACATATGGAAACGCATCAGTGTCGCAACATTGTTGGTATAAGAAAACAAGTACAATATTACTTTTTGTGCAGCCCTTGTAACAATTTTTTGGTGAGAATTTAGAATGATGTTATATTCTAGAATTCCAGAACATGCCAGACTAATATTTATTACATTTAATCATAGTAACACAAGTTTTTGTACTTTGCACTTGATGAATATTTACAGAGAATAAGACATGATATTGAAATTATTGTTCTTACTTTTCAGGTTAGAAAATACAGAACAGAAGATGTCAAGACTTGCTGCTGCAGACAGGATCCAATCAACAGAAGAGTGTCCAACACAAGAAGGAAGGCCTGCTTCTGAAACCACGGGACTCAACACAGGCATTAATACTCCCGAGGGCATGCAATTATTGAGTAGGGAACTCATCTCTGATGCTGTGAGGAGGAGAGCAAACAGATATAAATTTTGTGAAAGTGACACGTCACCCCTAGACACTGCAGTTCAAGCTTGCAATATGAAATCTTCTGGATATATTTTTGACTGTGTAGATTTAGATGAACAAGTTAAGACCAGGATGGTCAGTAATGCCTACACAAACTTTTTTTCATCGTGAATTTAGCCAGATTACCAAAGATCACGTTGCAATGGTCAAACGACTCTTGGAATTAGAGCAGATGTGAATGGTGGACCATCAGTTTTCCCTCTGTCTGTGGCAACTAAGCTGGCAGTTATCCTCTAGTTGAGTTGCTCTGCCAGTATGGTGCTGATCTGAACAAGACAGATGGGACTTTGGGTATCCCCCTTTAAGTATCGCAGCAAAGGTGGTCATTATGACATGATTGAAGTGATGTTAAAATTTGGAGCCAACGTTCATGATAAAGTACTGGTTTACTCACCAGTTGACCTGGCCCTTGTTCATGGCTTCACAGACTGCGCTAAACTTCTACTGCAGCACGGTGCAAAAGTTTACGCCGAGAGTGCTTTATACATTGTTATACACAACCAGAGTGTGGCCTGCATTAACTTCCTGATTGTGAATTGCATGCATGAAATTCAACAATATATTTGTAAACATCAGCAGGATTTGTTATTGTCAGCAGTAAGAGGAACAAATGTTGAATTCATAAGCCATATTTTTGATATTATATTTGACATTACCGGTGAGGATCCTTGTTGGGAAGAATTGTTAGCGGAGTCCAGAAGTGGAGAAATTGCCTCATTTCTAATTCAGAAAGGAGCTGATGTAAATAAGCTGGTAGAAACATGTGGCTACACTCCTCTGTATCTGGTTCTAGGTAGGGAAGATAAGTGCCACACATCTAAGCTACAGGTAGTTAAAGTACTGCTTGAAAATGGGGCTTCTCCTAATATTCGTGGTGACACATCACCATTAATGCTTGCGACTTTAACCAACAACAGTACAGATCTGCTTCAGTTGCTATTAGACTACAAGGCTGACATTAACTGGACAGACAATGAAGGTGAGTCTGCCTTTTCCTATTCTATCTATCAAGGTTGTGATAGCAATGCTGAATTTTTAATCAGATGTGCTAAAGACAAACATTTTATCAACAAACAAAATAACGAAGGATTGACAGTTTTGATGCAAGCAGCAAGATACAGCAATGTAGCTGTGGTCAAGGAGGTAATAAATCACAACCCTGATATGAATATGGCAGATAGCAATGGCAATACAGCCTTACAGCATGCATTAAACAGACATGATAATGATGACTACGGGACTTATGACATTGTAACCACTCTAATTAGAGCAGGGTGTGACGTTAACTTGCAAAATGATGATGGCCTGTCACCGTTAATGTTGGCTGCAAACAGATACAGCAAAGAGGTTATACAGATTCTACTGGATGCAGGAGCTGACATTAATGCAGTCAGTAAAACAGACACGACAAAGACAGCTGTGTCATACTTCCAGCCCATGTGCATATTCGATAATAAAGATATAACAGCCTGCCTAGCATTTTTCCTTGCTCAAGGTGCCTGTTTGTCTTATTTACAACCTAAAATGTTTCATAGAATTTTACTTTGTAACGACAGAGACACTATTTGTAAACTTATAACAAGTGGAACAGGGCCCATAACTGTGAGGTCAGATGAATTCTTTAATTACTTCTCACCTGCTGTCCCCACATTTGATATATCACCTTTATGTACAGCACTGTTAAGTGGTAATGCATCCCTGGCTCATCATTTTGTTGACATCATGTGGCTTACAAAATCTGATCTGACACTAACACATAACAAATTTGTTCGTTCATATCTGGAAAAGAAAAACTATACACAGTGTTTGAATCTGCTTGTGAGATGTCTTCACAGCCAGTGTCCCTGTTCAGCCTGGCTTTTGTGGAAGTATCATCTGCTGTGGGGACAACCCCTGGCCGTGAGAACCGTGTCAACAAGTTACATCTACCACAGGTGTTGAAAGACAAACTGTTGTTTAAATCCACAGTAGACTTTATAACACCAACAATGGACATGATTCCTTTTAGGCTAATGCCCTTTGATCCATCTCCTAACCGATACATTGATGTGCTTGATTTCTGTAAATGCTGCCGGGTGTGGCAACATTTGAAATCAAATGATTTTAGAAAATTTTATGACATGTGTCTCTCATGTATTAAGCACAAATGCAGTGAATGTTTTTTAGAAATTCGAGATCTCTGGTGAATAGGTCAAGCTGTCTATCTCAGACACTGAAGACCATGGGTCCATATTTGGATTGCACAATGCATTGATGAAGCGGGGAACCAACCAAAACATTTAGCACACAAGGCAGTCTGCTTGACCACTTCCTACCACAGAGACCCCCTGTCAATGATTAATGTATGTTCACCATGAAATGATATAATTATTTAACATTAACAGCACTATTATATCTGTTGATGGTTTCATTAATTTCATCTCATCTCAGTTTTCTTGTACCTTGTAGTGTCGAGGTGAAGCATAAACAACGGGAGAGTGCCCGTTTATGGGCTTCGTTTATCATGGTTCTCATGGACTGTTATTCCCTCTGTCCATCATTTACATGGTCAGTCTCTTCTTCTAATTCCATTTGGTTTGTACATCATTGCTTGTTGTGGTATAATGCCTACTTTATAAAAATTACTGCTGATGCATAATTGTGAGTTGTAAATAAAAACTAATACTTTATGACAATAATAAATTACTACTGAAGATTTTGTGTTCATATATTTGAAAATTCTGTTGTTGTTGTTTTTGGTTTGGTTAAAAGTTTGGGGTAAGTTTGATATAAGTCTCATGACAATTAAACTAATACAATACAGCACATGTGTGGGACTCGCATGTAATAACAGTCGGGGGGGGGGGGGGGGCACAATTAGAACTTATTATTCTACATGCACCAAATCTGGACCGAGACAGCCACATGGGCAAATATCATCAACAGAGTTGATCCAGGACACCCAGGGCTGAGATCTGTGGAGAGACACAGAAGCCTACGCAAGATGGCAAGGCACATGCTGATGATGACCAAGCCATAAGATTTGATTTTATAAATATATGACACTGTTTACATGAAAATAAACTTGAGAACATCAGGTTACTCAGGCCACATTAGATGCCAGAATAATCTACTTAAAGCCATGATGAAGGGAAAAGCTGACAATATCAACAATGCACATGGGCAGATATCTGATCATGAAAACAATAACAGAGTAGAATATACAACAGAAATTTCTGGAGACCAGTAACGCCAAGCTTCATCATAGGGTCGACAAAGTTATGATGATGAATAGTCTAAGACTGGTACAAGGGTACGAATCATGTGATTGAAGAATGCATTGGCTGGATTATATCGACCTACACATGACCATGCATATACACAAACACACACCACACAACAGGCCTAGTCTCATAACTAAGAATACAAACACATGGTTTGTCACTTAAGATGTTCCTTCTCCTGTTCACTATGTGATCATGTATGAATCTAGACTAAGTGTTGTGGACAAATTCACCTATCTTGGCAGCACTGTGTCACAAGCTGCCACAATTGATGACGAAGTGAATGAAAGAATCTCCAAGGCCAGCGCGGCCTTTGGCAGACTGTACAAGAATGTATGGGACAGAAATGGAATAAGTCTGCAAACAAAGCTGAAAGTCAATAAAGCATTTGTGTTATCCACACTGCTATATGCTTGTGAAACATGGACTGTTTATCAGCGATATGCTAGAAAATTAAGCCACTTCCACACAGTCTGCCTTAGGATGCTATTCAAGATTAAATGTCAAGACTAGATAACAGACACTGAAGTTCTAAAAATAGCGTCCATGCCCAGTATCCACACTATACTAATGAAAAATCAGATTCGCTGGGCTGGTCACTTAACTCATATGCCAGATCACAGGCTCCCTAAACAATTTTTTTTACGGCGAGCTGCGTTGTGGTAAACGCTCCCAAAGCGGCCAGAGGAAACGCTTTAAAGACACTGAAAATCTCACTGAAAGCTTTAGGAATTCATCCTGACACCTGGGAGACTGCTGCTAAAGACTGTAATTCGTGGCGTACATCATTACATAAGGGTGCAGTCACTTGTGAAGCAACCAGAAATGCAAGAGCTGAGAAGAAAAGGCTAGACAGAAAAACCACTGCAGGAGATCCTCCTCCTGGAACATCAAGAATTCTTTGCCCACATTGTCAAAGAACATTTCGGTCCAAAATAGGCCTTATCGGCCATTTTAGAACTCACGGCTCCATACCTTCAACCCCACTGGATGAAATGAATGGTCATCATCATTCTTGATGGACAAACAACAATGTATGAACCATTCATGATGTTCAAGAATCTCTTCCCCTCCCCCCCCCCCCCCCCCCCCCCCCCCAGTATAATTTATAGATGGGAGCTCGCTTCTGATAATCAGACCTATTGTGGTTGCTTTAAGGTGGAGTTTATACTACTACTAGTGCGTGGTCAGTCTATCAGACAATTTATAAAAAGTCATTGGAGAATGATGGATCCATGGCACCCCTTCCCCCACAGACATGAAACAAAACAAAACATGTAGACTTCAAACTTAGCTCAATAACTGGGCTGCGCTGGTGCTTACGGTAAAACCTTTTAGTAGGGACTGGCTAGTGCAGTCGCGGCGAACTGTGTAGTTTAGAGTTTTCTTTTTGCCTCCGACAGAAAACAAAAAACTCCACACCTTACCGAGGATTCGAACCCGGGTTTCCCGAAGGAGAATCCGGTATTCTAGCCACTCGGCCTGCAGCTTCTCATGCCAATGCCTTTAGTAATGTAGTAAAAAAAAAAAAAAAGTGGAAAAGATGAAAATTAATATCCGCGAGATGAGGTGGAAAGGCCCTGGTAAAATAATAATAGACAAACGTACAATAATGTATGCAAGTCATGATGCACTCAAAAATAAAGTATGATTAATTAAATGTAATAAAAAGAGAAGCAGAGTTGGTAAGCTGTGCTGTTTTACTAGGACACAATCACGTCTCAAAATGGCCCTTGCTGCTAGAGCCTTCATCAGCACACGAACAATAAACATACATTGATTGATACATTGGCACCTTGTCGTCTTGACAGACGATAGTTTGTTACATTGAGCTTCAAAAAGGCACGATAACTACAACCCATGGCGGTAGCGAATGTGGCTGATCAGATCAATTGGCCCTGTATATTGTTCGTCCACAATGGATGCATGTGAACACAAGGTCATTTCCACCATCACGCACCATCTTACGTCTCACGTGCTTAGTGTGCGACCTATCTGCAAATCATTTCTCTTTTCTATCTGCAAATCATTTTCTCCTTTGTCTTTATTTCATTTCTTTTTTTGCCCTCCATGTAACACGTTCAATGCCTGCATCAATAGTGTCCCGCTTACACACCATCTTTGTATCATTGTTGAGGCCGACCCCGAGATCTCTTACCCATCTGTAATTTACCATGAAATATGTCCTTTGGTATTCTACCATCATCCATCCTCCTAATGTGTCCTATCCGTCTAAGTCTACGAAGACTGAGCATCGAACACCCGTCACACAACCTGATCTTTCCAATACTTTAGTATTTGTGATTTTGTCTTGCCACTTAATGCCAAGTATTCTTCTCAGAGACCGCATACGAAAGCCGTTTAAACGTTTCTCTTGGTGTAAGTTGACCAGGCTTCATTGCCATAAAGAGAGTACTATGGACACAGGCTTGATAGACAAGGACTTTTGTCTTGACAGTAACCTTCCTGTTCTCCCAGACTCTTTTTCTTAACCTGTTCATTGTTTTTGCTACCTTACCAATATTGGTGTTGATTTCCTGATCTAGGGATAATTTGCTATTTACCTCTGATCCTATATATGTAAAATGGTCTACTATCTCCAGTTCGGCGGCATCAATAAAGAATGATGGTCCCCCCATGTGCACATTGTTAAATAATATGTGTCTTCTTTTTGCTAATTGTTAAACCAAATTCAGAGCAAGCACTGGAGAATGCAGATAGTAGACGTTGCAATTCTTCCTCAGAGTGGGTCACAACTGCAGCATCATCTGCAAAAAGCAACTCTCTTATCAGTACCTTCCATATATTGGCATTGGCTTCCAATTTCTGAGCATTGTAGAGGCCGCCAAATGAGCTTGAGTAAATGTATATCATCATCATGTACCATGACGATAAGCGTGGGCGGTCATGTTTTGCCATCTCACTCGATCACCAGAGTCGTGGAACAGCTCGGTGTTCTTGTCTTGGCCATTCAACGTGGTCAAGCCATCCAGGTATTTACTTCTCTGCCCTCCCCTTGTTCTCTTCCACTCGATCTTGCCAGTTGTCACCAAGTTGTCCAATTTATTTCTTCTCATAACGTGACCGAAAAATTGTGACTGTCTACGTCTAATTTCTCTAATTAGTTTACGGTTTTCATCTGTTTCTTGTAGAACTTGGTTATTGTTTTTTCTTATGTTCATGGTATTCTTTAAATTCTCATCAGAAACCACATTTCCACGGACATCAGATGTTTATTTTTAGCTTGACTGCTCATTGTTCACGCTTCACGTCCATACAAAAGTATAGATTCTATGTAGCACCTCAACACTCATTTTATCGTAGCAATTGGCATCTTTTTATTAGTCATTATGTTTTTTTTATCTTGCAAAAGGCTGTCTTCGCTTGTTATAATCTCTTCAAAGTATCTCCCCTCAGATGTTATGACTGTTCCGAGATAATTGTACCGATTCACTGGTTTAAGAATATTCCCATTTACTTGTATATTCATTCATCATTCAGTAGCATGTCCTTTGCAGAACCTCGCTGCCATCTTCTCTTTGGCCTTCCTCTTCCTCTCTTCCCAGGCATATATCCTTCCATTATTGTTCTCTCCAAACTTTCGTGACGTTTCAAGTGACCAGAATATTTCAATTTTCTTTGTTTTACCGTCTTTAATAGCCAACCTTTTTCAATATTCAATTCTTGAAGTATGGATGCATTTGTTCTTTTCTTTACCCAAGATATTCTTAGAACTCGTCTATAACATTTATATTCAAAGGCATGTATGCGCTGTTCCGCTTGTTTAGTAAGTGTCCATGTCTCACAGGCGTATGTTGCAATGGGAAAGATGCATGCTCTTAAAAATCTAATTTTTGTAGTTCTGTCTGTCCCACTCCATAATTTATTCAGTTGTTTTAGTCTTTGAAGAGCAATTGATAGTCGCCGTTTAATTTCTGTCATTGTGTCACCATTGTTGGTAATCAGTGACCCAAGATATTCAAAATTTTCAACCACCTCCAATTTTTCCCCATTCATGTATATTTCTTTCTCCATAGTAGTTTTGTCTGTATGCATTATCTTTTTTTTTTGCTATGTTAAGATATAAGTTGTGATTTTCACTATTCATTTGGGTTGAGGCTATTAGGTTTTCTATGCCATTCTGTGTTGTGGATAGTAATAGTCTGTATCATCAGCATCAGCATATCGAATCTCTGGTATGTCATGACCGCCGATATTTAGGGCTTCATATAGCTCCCTGTTTATATCATCTCTTACATTTCTCATTATATTTTCGGCGTACAGGTTAAACAAATAGGGTGACAGCACGCAGCCCTGACGGACTCCTTGTTTGATGTCAAACCTATCTGATGTCTCACCATCTATTCTAACTGCTGCTTGTTGGTCTAGATCAGTGTTTCCCAACGTGGGGCCCATGCCCCACAGGGGGGCAATTCGATTGTTAAGAGGGGCAATTTGAAAATGGAAGAAATCCGCTGGATATAACAAAACGGGCAGACTTGAGACTGAAGTTAACTAAATTGGAACCTGACATAAAATCTCTTTGCAGCAAGCATCAAGCACAAGGATCTCACTAAATTTAAATAATAAATAATTACTAATAATTAAAATAATTTAGAAAAATCTTTCATTAAAATTATTTTGTACTTGAATTTCAGTTCTCAATTATATGTTTTGAAAATGTACTTACTGTGTTTGCTCAATAATTTCCTATTGATTTCTTCCTAAAACCTATCATTCAAGTTTCTCTAGTGAACATTTCAATTTCTGAATATTAAAAATAATGTATATTTTAGGTGGGGGGGGGGGCATAAGAATTTTAGAAAGGCTTAGGTGGGGCATAGCACAAAAAAGGTTGGAAAACACTGGTCTAGATAGGGCATTTTTATGAGTTGTACTACATGTATTCCTCATGATTTCCCAACGTTTCTGATGCTGTACACAGTCAAATGCCTTTGAATAATCCACAAAACATGAGAATAGGTATACATTAAATTCTCTGCACTTCTTTATTATTAATCGCATGTTGAATATGTGATCTCTTGTTCCTCTTCCTTGTCTAAATCCAGCTTGAACCACGTTAATCTCTTCTTCCATTTTCTTACGAAGTCTTCCCATTATGACTTTCAGTAGAATTTTACTTGCATGACTGATCAGGGCAACAGTTCTATAGTTGGTGCATAATTTCAGGTTGCCCTTTTTTGGTATTGGAATGAAGATAATTCTCTTCCAATCTTTTGGCCATATACCATATTTCCAAATCTTTTTACATAATGCATGATATATGTGTATGCTTTCTTCTCCTCCCTCTTTAATTAGTTCAGCTGGTATCTCATCACATCCGGGTGATTTACCATTCTTCAGGTTCTTTATAGCCCAAGCAATTTCATCTAATGAGGGTTCAGGTTCTGTCTCTGCTGTCATTGGCTCATGTATCTCATTCATATCCTCACTGTCACTCATATCATACATTCCACTGCAGTATTCCTGCCATCCTTCTAGAATTTGCCTAGATTCTGTTAAGGTATTTCTTATCTTGTCACAGATAACATTCAATTGAGGTTGAACATTTCTTGTCAATAACTTCATTTCTTTGAACATTTAATAATCTCTTCCAGTCTTATGATATTGCTCTATTCTGGTACAGCAATCTTGTATGTATTGATTTTTGTCCCTTCTTGTGTTCTTTCTTATTTCTCGAGTTAAAGATGTATACTTCATCCTGCTGTTATCGGATTCATCACCTTTCTTTTTTAGCTGCCTACGTTGTTTTATTAATTCTAACGTATCTGATGTAATCCATGGCTTAAGTTGCTTTTTCTTGGTCGGAATTAAATCTCTGGCTGCAGTTATCAAGATATCTCTAGCTTGTACTGCCAGCTCATCAGGTGTAATTTCCTCTTGTACAGACATCAAGACCCCAAAGCGATTCCTAACTCCTATGTTAGATGTATGCATCTGGTATTTTTGTGAGATCAAAACGAAGTGGCCTTGGTCCTCGGGTAAGCTTTTTGAGTTTTAATTTCAGACCTGCTTCTAATAACTGATGATCTGTATCACAGTCTGCACTTCGTAGGGTTTTTGCAGATGTTATGCTTGGTCTCCATCTTCTTTGTATTAAATATAATCTATCTGATTTTTGGTAATACTGTCCGGAGACTTCGATGTGAAGAGTCTTCTTGGATGTTGTTTAAAAAGCGTGTTGGCTATCGTGGGAGCTAGAACACAACTTTGCTTAACTCCACTCAAAGATTTCAAACTCTTCTGAAGTTGCACCATTATACATGATTATAATCTTCATGCCTGTGTAAAGTGATTCCACAATAAACTGAATAATTGGTGGGCAGCCGATTTTCTTCAATGCCTGACCAAATCAAATGCATTTGTGAAGTGGATGAGGCAATAAACAGTTGTTGATTCCGTTCCCGGCTTTTTTGTGTGTGTGTGTGCGCGCGCGCGTGTGTGTGTGTGTGTGTGTGTGTGTGTGTGTGTGCATTTTTCGCAATGAGAATATCATATCAGTAGCAGGCCGGTTCCGTCGAAAACCCCACTGTGATTCAGGGTACACCCCGAGGACCTGAAGTCTGCGCAGAACAATTCTGGCAAATACTTTCCCAACGATACACAGAAGTGAGATATCCCTACAGTTGTTACAGTTGCTCCGATCGCCTTTGTTCTTGCACAGTGTTATGATGCTTGAATCTTTGAAATTCTGTGGGACTTGTTCTTCTCGCCAGCAAAGCTATATTAGCTGGTGTGTCTTGTCAAATCCTGATAAACTCTATAGGAATTCCATCCTTACCTGGAGCCTTGCTAGATGCAAATTCATTAATAGCACTCTCAACTTCTGTTGTGGTGGAAAGTGTGTCCAGGTGGTCAAGAATTGGCAGGGCCTCTATGGCGTTGAGAGCATCATCCGCTAGTTAGGTCTTGCTTGAGTAAAGCTCTAAATAGTGCTCTACCCATCTATCCATCGGCTGTTTCTTATCAATGATGATTTATCCAGTCAAGGTTTTCAGTGGTGCACTTCTTATGATCATTGGGCCACGGGCTTTCTTTATCCCTCTCTCGGCCTGCCTAGATTACTCCAGAGGAAAGGTAACACCAATACATCTGGAACAAGATAAGCTGCAGAAGCTGTCGGATCAGCAAGGCAATGCTCTAATTGTCCGCCTCTCGGAGCTTCGATCCTAGACCGATTGCCACCCAAGGCTTAGGACCTGGTCTGCCCTGCCATGACATTTAGTCTTTAGATTGCATTTCCTATCACCAGGATAAGGTTTGCACCCTTCCAGTTGCGCTCCATCGCCAGAAGCAGTTGGCACAATGTGGGGTGTCAGGTTTCGTAAGCGCCGCCCAACATTCGGCGCTAACAGAAAGCAAGTAGCACCGTCTACTGTCATATGGCAGCTCTGTCATATATGACTAAGACCTGACATAATACACTGATACAATTATATAAATATATAAAAAGTTGTCTGGTTTGCTTCGTTCGTTCATTCGAAGTGGAGGGATGACCTACAGAAATACCCAGGGCGATGGAGCAAGTGCTTCATGATTACTGCCTTTCACATGATTCATTAACAAACAAAAAGTAACACACTTGTGTGGTCAGGTTAAGCATTGCCGCTCACATGTGTATTATCTTCCAAGATTCGGGAGATAGTTCTTGGAGTGCAAAGGATGGAAATGAAATAAGAGTGCTGACAATGATTGGCCAGGATTGAGAAATGAAAAGTCCAGAGAGAGAGAGAGAGAGAGAGAGAGAGAGAGAGAGAGAGAGAGAGAGAGAGAGAGAGAGAGAGAGAGAGAGAGAGAGAGAGACAGACAGACAGACAGACAGACAGACAGACAGACAGACAGACAGACAGACAGACAGACAGACAGACAGACAGACAGACAGACAGACAGAGTAAAAGTCAATACAGTAAAATTGAGTTAAAGAATTAACACATTTTTACAAAGCGGACTGGACATGTAAACAAGTGTCTGCCTGCTGGGTTCCTCCAGTCAGTAAGTGAAAACAAGCATACACGTGTAAACTGCTATCAACAATTGTTCAACCGTGCAAGTCAGATAACATTTTAACGAATACTGTGACAGTAGATGAGACATGTGTTCGCCTTTATGACATCGAATCAAAAATGTCCAGCATGTAATGGAAAACCCGAACCGCCCAACACTTGTTAAAACCGAAATCACGGATATCTGCAAGAGAAATTGATACTGACATTTTTTTGAGACGCTAAAGATGTCCTATTGAAATATTATCTGCATCTTCATAACATGGTTAATGGAAATACTATGCAGATGTCCTTACCATCTTTAAAGAAGAAGAAAATAAAGCTGCGATATTCCCCCCCCCCCCCCCCCCCCCCCCGCAAAAACAAAAATTAAGGGGAGAAATGCGCTGAGAATCTTTCTTTGTTTCAAGACCATGCGCTCTCTCACAAAGCTCAGCGTGTGCAACTAAGAGCCGTGGCTTTTAATACTGACATTCTCCCATACCCACCTCATTCTTCAGGTTTGTCTAAAATACGATTTCTCGCACTCAAATATGACCAAACAGTTCTAGGGGGTGTCATTTTTTCCCCATCGATCGATTTGAACTCAAGTGTAGGTCATACGCGTGCCACTACTTCTAGTGACACTGAACTGTTTTTTTTTTTTTTTTGCATGTGGATTAAATTTCCCTATTACCCTCGTCATCAGGTGAACCTACTCTGCCCTCAGAAGTACTTGTATTTTACAAGTCAAGGACGAGAAGTTAACATTTTAGTCCAGTTCAACTGACCAGTATAAGGGTTGAACCCGCAACCCCGGCATCAGCATACCGCATGTCTAAAGAACGCGCGCTCTTATCCATTCGGCCATGCTGATTGTGATGAAGAGGTCATACAATCACGTGATCACTGGTTTATTTCAAGACATTGAGTATTCTTTTTGCAAGGTCTTTTCAAAGTCAAGCAAAGATTGCATAAGTGTGTCGATTCCAGTGGTAGCTATGTGTTAAAGGAATAAACAGTATTTCAAATGTCAGTTTCTTTTACGTTTCCTTTATAGTCAGGGTAAGCACTCATGACCAGCCCCTTGTAATGTCACATGGAGGGGGATACTCATTTTGCTTCTTGTATTCACACTCCTATATCTTTTATTAATCATCATCGTGTGCCTTACCAGATAGCGTTTGCGTTCATGTACCTCCACCTATCTCTGTCCTTGGTGTTCTGGGTAAAGTCTATACTATGGTTTTCCTCCCTGTTACCGCCTAATGACACCCAGCATCAGCCTTGGCTGATCTTTCCAGTGGTCTAATGTTCTACTTTTACTAGCCTCTTCCAGGCATTAGTTGTTAGTTACCCTGGCTCTTCAATTTATTCGTAATTTATTCCGGTATCAGGAACCACAATCCTGTTGCTTCCAAGCTCTTCCTAAATTGTACGTTCACGTTCAAATATTCATTGCCTTGTAAATATATTCCACACAATTTACGATTTTAGTTACATTAAACAAACTGTATGGCAACATAGTTGAATATAACAAACGAACTGTTTGGCAACATCTTTTATTACAGAAAAAATGTGAATAACTAATAAAATAACCATGTGATAAAAATGGACACAAACTAGAGAACCAGCAAAACTTCTAGTTGTAACCGTTAGAAAACACTTTACCTGAATAATTTCATTACTAAAGGATATTGATAATGTAGTATAAGGACAAACGCACAACAAGGTGTGGAAACAGTAAATCACGGCTATTTTCAACAAATGGAATCTGGCAAGGATATAGTTGAAAATATGTGCTCAATAATTCTAAAATGCATTACTACATTGATGTCAATTAAGAAAATCGAAGAAACGTTGCAGATAAAAACATACTTTGTCAACAGAATATAACCCAATGCAAGTAGGGGATTGTTAACTATATAACGGCAAAGAAGTCCGATGAAATATGTAGGCAAAGCATAATATACTTTACTATATATACTATATATAATTTAAAGTATAATAAGTAGGAGAGTATGATAACAAACTGGGCTTTCAAGAGCTAGGCGATGCAAACTAGATTCAGGTAGCTGAAGGCAGGCAAAATTAGGCAAACATTGCATTTGGGGGCAAGGATGTTACATGAAAAGTGTGCCGATGGAGAATATGAGGAAGATAACTAGTGCATAGAACTTACTGTACTTTTATTCTGTGCCCAGAGCATGTTCAGGGGCTATTTGCTACCTCGTGCCAAATATACTAACAAGTAAATATGCTAAACTTGTAAATTCCAAATCTAACCCAGGGCAATGGGTTGATCGTGTCGCTGTTCTATATAGTTGGTAAGGGTACAATTATTGTACAATAATATTACGTGACATGCAAGTATTCATGTATATTTGTAAATGTATATTCAAAACAAAAATGTACAAATATAGCATACATAAGTACCGCAACTTAACAAAGCGTATGTATGTATCAATAGCATTACAAGTCCACCCATCTTATTTTCGTATTTGCCAATTCGGCAGTTACATGTGAAATTCAAAATTGTCGCAGCATTAAAAAAAAACAAAAAAACATTGATTATTCATTTCTCGAATTTCATAAAAATTGTTTTAATACATTGTGACATTTGTGTAGATGTTCACACCGCGTTCCTGCATTAATTTAAAACTGCGTGAACAATCATTAGATACTTGTACAATTGTATTCTGGACTATTTCTTTTGATTTTGTGATAAGTTCATCAGGACTTTCATAATCAGAAATACAAATTGTAGTCCTTCTCACAACTGGAGAGTATGTCTCTACATTTACCTCTGCAGCAAAAGCTTCTACATTCCTAATATATTTACTAACTTTTTCATCAGAACTGACTGCAGTTAGAAATGTCACAAGCTCACTCTATATATTAAATTATTCTTTTCTGTTGGGTTGAGAGCAATGCAACATTTCACTCACAAAATCAGTTTTTGAGAGAGTATCGCTCAATGTAATGATTGAGCAAATCAACTTAAGAGACAACATCCGATATAACAAACATGTAACTCTATGCGTTGTTCTAATGCCTCTGGGATTGTTGCCTATTATATTATTTAAACATTTAGACACGTCACATAATTGCAAATTTTAGAGGTCGCATTGCTTTTATTCTACTCTTCCACCTGGTATCACATACAGATTTCAGTGTTATAATTTCCAGTGTAATATTACGCATTACAGTGTCCAACTTGTAAGGGAATGCTGGAAGATGTGTACAATTCATTTATAATGTTAAAATAATTTCTTTTTAATATGTTAATTTGGCAGCATCGTTTGTAATTAAATATAATGAATGGGGTGCAAAGGTACAAAAATGGTTTACATTCGTAATTTTCTTCTGACATATTTCTTACATATTTGCCGGTTATCAAATCCCTGCCCTCGCAAATTTGCCAGGTTATCATGCCGAGATTTTTTCACGAAGACTTCTAGTAATATATTTCCCCTGGTCTCTGGGTAGTGACATCGGACGCCCGTGTGTATTGTTGCGCACGTGAAAAATCCCTTCGCAGTTGGAAATCGAAAAAGAGTAGCATAACGGCGCTGCCCGGGCAAAAGTTCGAGTTAAAAATCTACCCAAGGTATTTCAGGATCCTCGCCTGTGCTACGGAGTTCGTGCACTGAGCTGAGTTTCTCCAGACTCAGGTTTGAGTTAGGAGGAGAACGGAGTACTTATGGACTTATGGGTTACACCCGTGTACCGTGATGTTGATCTATCGACTAAACTAAACTAAACCCTTGTTCACGCACATCTTGAACATCTATTTCATAATCTGCCAATGGTTAAGTTACAAGAGAATTATTTAATCCTTCCCATGTAGTAGTCTGGAACAAGATAACTCGCAAGAAATAATTCTCCACCTGCCAGAGCTGTCAATATTTACAGTTCTATCTAACTACAAACTCTTATTTATCTGTTCAAAGTTTGGCATGCAGCGGAGAATTACCAAAAAAAATATTTTGCTTTCTTTACAAATTCTTAATTATTTTTTTTTCTATTTAATGACAATTACTAAAAACAGATCTGATTTCATTTTGAAAAGCATGTTCTAGGTATTAAGTCAAATGACTGTTAGAAGGGTGAGATTTTGTTTCGTTATTGACATATAGGGTAAGATAACGGGGGAAATTTTAGTTTTTAAAAGTCCTCATTATTTGTTTCATATAATTTGTCACGTGCGTCCCTGAAAGCTAAACATCGGCCTGCTAGAAACTAGACAACTGAAACGATTCTCCCAATAATGGCGTACTATCGTCGATTTTCATATTCAAAGTACTGTTGTTGTTCAGTGCCAAACATAAGGAGGTTTGGACCAAGCATGGTGCAATATCAAATGAAAACGTATCATCATCATCATCTTCCACTTCTGCCGTCAAGCGGCGTGGGGAGGAATAGACGGCACTGGATAGTGTCATTCCGTGTGGTTGTACAATGTCTCTGATGTCGTCAATCCATTTTCTTCTTGGACGTCCTCGTGGTCTCGTCGCAGATGATCTTTCATGTAAGGCCAGTGATGGTATTGTAAGACGTATTGTAATGTAAATTTCTATTGACTGAGCTTTAAAATTGCGGAAGATACCACGAAACAAAACAAATAACTCCAGTTAGTTAGTTAGTTAGTCGCAGTTCCAACTTCACAGCAACGGGTCATCCCCATTATGCTCCGTTCCTGTGCCAGTTAATATCATACAAAACGCTCCCCACCGCCCAATGTGAAAAGTGGAAAAGACAGGAGTCTCGACAAACAAAAGCCCGCACAGATGCACTGTGCATAATGCCGCCTCCAGAATGTCAACACAATAGTCCCCCACAAAACACCCAGTTCATTTCTGATGGAATCTGCAGCCATTTTCCCATCTGGATGTTTCCTAGATGTTCACCCACACAGTCCACGAAATACAGTTCATCGTCGATGGCAGTGGCAGTCAACCAGAAGCCCAGCAGCCACGCATTTCTGCATAAGGCAAAGACCGGTCAACTCTGGGACATAGCCATCTGCCATCACTCCGAACATGCAGTCACGTTCCAAAAAACCTCGGGCAAATTCAAAAGCACTTCACACGAAACTCACAGCTCACAGTGTCGCGCCACGCACTCACTCAGTAGCAGGGCGACGGAACCATCAAGCCTCCTTAGAACTCCATAACTCCAGTATGGCGATATACCGTCTTTTTGTCCAAATTGGAAGTCACATTTTGCGATATGCTATACTTCGGTTCTGAATCAGTTAATAATGCCGCCTTCGCTATTTTATCGCCGATCACTCTATTAAAACATATAGAATTATGTTAAAACATTGAATTTTGATTAAACATATTGAATTATATTCATATTTTAATTTTTTTTTAAGTGCACAACAATTAGGCCCCTCCTGCCGTCCTAGGAATTTGGCCGCTTGAGTGCATGTACACACTACACACTTGCTAGAACCGGCATTGGCTGTGCCGTATTAAGGCCTGATTACATCCTTATATACATTTCTGCAGCAGGTCCGCATGGCCGAATAGATAAGAAAGCGTGTTCTTAAACATCCGGTGTGCTGATGCCGAGGTTAGCGGTTCATCCCCTACACCGGACAGCTGGACTAAAATGTTGACCTGTCGTCCTTGACTTGGGGACGTTAGTTACAAGTACCTCTGAAGTCGGAGTGATGGCCAGGAATACTGTTAATAAGGAAAGCTAACCCACAGACAAAATTCAGCCCATCACTACTATAAATAGTGCGTATGGACTATGCTTCATTTCAAAGCGAGCGAGCGTCAACAACAAAATATTTCTTCAGATGTGAAGTTCCAATCCTTTTCTCACACACCACATTGGTTTCAGATCTTGGTGAGGGGAAGGAGAGCGTTACAACAAGTCTCTGTGGAGGGATACTTTGGTAGCGTTACAAGTCTCTGTGGAGGGATACTTTGGTAACGTTACAACAAGTCTCTGTGGAGGGATACTTTGGTAACGTTACAACAAGTCTCTGTGGAGGGATACTTTGGTGACGTTACAACAAGTCTCTGTGGAGGGATACTTTGGTGACGTTACAACAAGTCTCTGTGGAGGAATACTTTGGTAACGTTACAACAAGTCTCTGTGGAGGGATACTTTGGTAACGTTACAACAAGTCTCTGTGGAGGGATACTTTGGTAACGTTACAAGTCTCTGTGGAAGGATACTTTGGTAACGTTACAACAAGTCTCTGTGGAGGGATACTTTGGTAGCGTTACAACAAGTCTCTGTGGAGGGATACTTTGGTAGCGTTACAACAAGTCTCTGTGGAGGGATACTTTGGTATAGCATCAAGAGGAAAGTATCCACATCAGCCTCACTCCAATACACGCAAGCCCTGTTCAGGGTTCAGGCGACATGAATGTCGATTAATCGGGCATAAGAGTAAAAGTACAGTTTCCCCATGGGATTCACAAGTACCAGCAATACTAACACAGGGGTTCGATTTCAATCCCCAGCAATGCGGGAATTTTTATTTTTTTTATTTTTTTAACGGTTCGGCTCTGTTGGTTGACCCAGTCTGTACAATATCAGGAGAGTTGTCAGAGAAGGAAAGGCTTAGAAGAAATGAGCTGGACATCCAGTTTCACTACATCACGTCTAGAATATGATTAAGACCTAACACTTCAGAGCCCAACTGCAGTAACTGTCATGCGACTTCCTTCAGGCTTGTGACGGTCCTAATACTAATGCTTCGCATGCGCCGAATTTGGGCAGCGCTCACCAAACCCGACACTCCACATTGTGCCAACGGCTTCGGAAGGAGGAGCGCAATTAGGAGGGTACTAGCCTCACCCTAGTATGTGAAAATGCAACCTAAAGACTAATTGTCATGAGAGGGCAGACCAGGCCTTAAGCCTTGGTCGGCAACTGGTCTAGGATGGCGGATAACGATTATAGGATAGTTTCTTTCTTTTCTTCCAGTTATATATTTTAAATATTATATCCAGATAGTTCTATGCAGTTCTCTGGGATATTTGAAAACGTATATTATCATCATCATGTGTCATGCCGTCAAGCTTGGTTGACCACGGTTCATCATCTCAGAAGAGATATACCACCATGAAAACACGGCATTCCGAAGTACTGACATAAAAGACAAAACGATGTCATCAAAACACAACGAAGGGTATGACATATACCATAATTTCTTGCATTATGAATACAGACAGAATAAACAAACAACTACACTACTGTAAACAACGGCTGTATGACCCCACTGTCTTGCTGTTGGGTCTTCAAATATTCTGGGCTTCTGCCAAGAGATAAACAAGCCAAACAGAACAGGCCAGGGCACTGATGACGCTATTTAAGCGAATGAAGGTGGCTTTGTTTGGTTCACTCCCTTTAAGTTCGCTGACTTCACCATAGGGAAAAATCATTGGAGATGAACTGTTTACTTCACGTCCCGTTGGTTGCTGCTCTACTGGCTGCTGGTTTTGTCCGGGGTCTTGATACTGCTGCTGCCCTTCCTGTTTATTCAGCTCCTGGTCTCTAGCTTGCACATCCTGGTATGATGTAGAACTGGTGGTACTAGGTGTGGTTGTTGTAGTTTTCTTACTAGAGTCTGTAGACAACAAGCGTTTTAATGATGTTGTTTGTGTCCATTGGGCTGCTTTTAGTGTTGAAGTTAGCCGTTGTTCACGAGTTGTTTCACCAGGGAGTGGATCTGTAGGAGCGCTTAGCGCAGGGGTCGTCTTTAGCTCACCTTTAAACTCCCCAGATCCCGTTACCTTCTGTGAGGTAGGTTGCCTTGTGTCTGCAGGTGGGTTCTCAGGAGCGCTCAGCGCCGGGGTCGTGTTTGGCTCACCTTTAAACTCCCCAGATCCCGTTACCTTCTGTGTGATAGGTTGTCTTATGTCTGCAGGCGAGTTCGCAGGTTGCACTGTGCTCGCGACCGACAATTCTGCTCGTTGTGCCTCCGTGACTGTGGACAATTGACCAGTTGAGCTGCTGCCTGCGACCTGCTGCTGGTTGTGTGTAGCGTTAGAACTGTCCTTGTTTACATTCGATGTCTCACCTGCATTAGACGCTATTCTTGACTGTGAGTTTTGACTGAGAATGTTGAGTATACCTAAGAATATACAAAACCAAGATTGTTAGAGCGAGAAAGATGTTTGATGTAACCTACAGCTCATTATCTTACTAGTCATGACATTATTGACACATTCACGGTTCAGATCGACTGCGTTTGACCTCCAGGATTTTGTTTCTCCCAGTGAGTGGCAGCTTGCAGTCTTAACAGACCAAAGTATGTGGATTGGAATTTGGCCAAAATTCCATGTCACAATGCCTGGGCAGAGCTTCAGAGAACATGTGGTGCCCAAACGACATGTTCCCTCTCTCGGCCTTGTCTTGTTTGATCCAGAGGAATGGATAACCAGTACGTCTGGAACAAGGTAGGCTACAGACGCTGGCGGCTCAGCGTCAAACCTCCGAGACCTCGCCCCCTCGAGCAGGAGGCGAGCGGTGGCCAGACCCTAAACCTTTGGGACTTGACTTAGAGGCGTTCAGCCAAATCCCGCAGGTAAGGGTCGTATACGCGCCCGGACCACTGGGCACGTACAGCTGTCAATCGCGTGTGTCTGGACATGTGTAAGCGTGTACTACCGTAATACTCCTCTAGAATTGCCACAGTTATCCAAGTAGGATTGTGTCATCTAAGGAACCTTAACTGATTTAATGAGCCATTCGCGGTTTCACCGTGAGACAGTGTGAACTTAGACATGCAGGCCAAGAGTAGCACCGCTAAAGCGAGCTCTCCTGGTACCCGGTGATTGTCAGAATCTCTGAGTCTTCATCTCCCCCGCCTGGAGGCAACGACCAGGTATGACCGTGAACTTGACTAACAGTTACTACGCAATAGATGGCCAGGGGGTCAGCGTGGTGCACGAAGCACACGAGAGCGGAAAGCCGGGCCAACGAGGAATCACCGCTGGTAGTTCAGACAGCCTAGGACCTCGAGACTGGACGGACGTGAAAGAGTGTTGCTATGTATGAGTCGATGCTTGATGGACGAAGCCTGTATGCGTTGTTGAGTAGAGTAAAGATTGAGTGAGTGTTATATTCTATTGTATTTATGAATTGATATATTTCATGTATGTTTCTGGAAATGGCATTATCGCTGACTTTGAGCGATGCCTGATATAACTGCTGTTTTGAGAAGTGCGATTAAAGTGTTTGAGTTATGTCGCCGTGTGTTTGTACACTCATTTTGTGTGAGTGATTGTTTTCACGCCTGTTAGTGAACACGAGCCTTTGTTCATATCAAACAAGACCCTGACAGGCAGTGAACGTGGGAACATGCAAAACCACTGGACGCCTACCCACGAGCTTTCAAGCTACGCCGGGAGAGAGAGAGAGAGAGAGAGAGAGAGAGAGAGAGAGAGAGAGAGAGAGAGAGAGAGAGAGAGAGAGAGAGAGAGAGAGAGAGAGAGAAAGAGAGAGTGGGCGCTTATCGAGACTTTGTCGAACTGTCGTACAAATTAGCTCTTTTGCCCGCTCAAACCACGACTCTAGCTGCACGATGCGGTTACATTCTCGAAACGCCTGCCTCGCTAACTTCCATTGGCTGGGAAGATCCCAATTTGGTGTACCTTACACAGCCATCCGAGACAACGAACGCCAGATGCGGGACTGATCTTGCGAACCAGACCAGCCCGCACAGTATGATGATACATTATATATTATTGTCCCATTTAAATCGTTGCCCCTGTCTCAAAAACCGGCTCTGTAGTGAAGGCGTTACGGACGCAATTCGTAATCCCGCATACCATGTTCGAAACAGCTGCGGGCAATGTAGAATTGCGTTGAAATTCATACAATGGTATGTGTGCTGGTCGTTCAGAAATTGCTGAACGTAAACATGTCAAGAAATCCCAGACCGCTAAAAAAAATGCTGGGGTTGAATGCGTCGTCCTGTGAATGATATCCAACCAACTTAACTATATTACACATGTCTTAAGCCTTTCCATTTAGCGGGGTGTCGAATAGGGTTTATATTTTTTTTTTTGGGGGGGGGGGGGGGGTAGTCAAAGATTACTTATCACTTTCATTGAACATAAATATCTCAATAAGTGCTCCTATCTTACACCCCCACCCCCACCCACCCCCAACGTAGATCACACAAGAAGAATCTCAGCATTGCGTGTGAACTCCGTAGCACCGATTATGATTCACGCGTATAAAATGTGTATAACATAATCATCTATATTCTTTTAGGGAGTGCATTTTCTAACTTTGAAATCTACCCTGGACAGCTGTCAACTCGACATGTCAATGATGATGAATATGCACACAAGCACTCCGAGATTTTCTCTCTTGCCTGAGAATGTTAGACGTACGATACACTCCATTAGGATCATGGAAATGAATATATTAATGTTCTTGTTTTGAAAAATTCCGTACAGCTAATGCTGTGAATCGAACCAGATCTGCACGAGCACTGTTATGTCGTCATCATGAGACAAGAGTGGGCGGTCATGATTTGCCATCTCACAAAATATACTAGAGTCTTAGATCAGATCTGTGTTCTTGTCCCGAGTATGCTATGTGCCCAAGCTATCCAGGCATTTATCTCTTTGTCGACCCGTTTCTCTTTTACCATCAAATTTGCCAGCTGTCGCTAAGTTGTCTAGTTCATTCCTCATCAAAACGTGCCCAAAGTATCTAGACTGTCTGCGTTTAATTTATCTAATCCATTTACAGATTCCACTTGTTTATTGAAGCTTTACTCTTCGTCCATGGTATTCTTTGTACTTTCCTCAGAAACTACATTTTTTACTACCATTAGATGTTTCTTACTTTTTTCTGCTGTCGTAGAGCAATATAGGCATGCACAGTATTTTATCTGTCGAAAGTTAATCTCATTAATAATGCTTTTGATCGTTCATAGTATCTGTATGCCCTGTTGTGTTATTTTGTCTTTCTTAATGTTCACACCTTGATCCTCGGCATTGCAACGGCTTTAATTCGTGTTACTAGTGGTAATAAGTGAAACTCGCCCTTGTGTTACCGGGGTCCTTAAGGCAAGTACAGAGCAGTAAACTGCCATCCATGCCATAAAGGAGGGTTGGTGTGATATTGGCTACCTTAGATCTTAGAAAACCTTAGCTGCAAAAATGCAATCAATCATTAATAAGTCTACAACTGCCTTGGGGTGACTTAGTTAGGGCCTTTTTTTCATTAAAGAAATGAAAGACCGAAGGTGAAGAAACAAGTGAAACAAATAGGTCGCTAAGTTAAAGACACCGTTTCCATGCCATGTGATATAATGGGGTATTGGGCTAGCATCGTATTTTAAATCAGTCAGCACTCGATTAGTATATGTTCAAGAATTGTTACGGTATATGTTCAAGAAATGTTACGGTATATGTTCAAGAAATGTTACGGTATCTATGGCCCTGAAGCTGGAGCGACCACTGAACAGCGCGGTCCCCCCACCCCCACCCCCACCTCTATAACAGGAGCTGATCCTACAGCTACTCATGAGAAAGCCACTGCACTAACACATCTACTTGATGTATCATAAGTTAGACTAAATTATTGCCTTGATGCCCTGGGATACAACGTATTTGTGGGCTATAGTAAGGCGTCCTTAATCGACTGTAACCATATACGGAATACGCCCCAAGTCATGCAAAATGATCCTTTGTTGTATCTATTTGAAAATATGATCAGCTACCTTTAGCAGAAACAGGAGTCAGAATTTGTACTCTATGGACACAACCAAACGTCTTTTATAGGTATCGGTGCAGGTCAGAAATATATCAGACACAACCAACCGTCTTTTATAGACATCGGAGGCAGGTTCAGTAAGTATATCAGACACAACCAACCGTCGTTCATCTGATTCAATGCCGAAGGATTGTATATCGCCAACTGTGACCTCACATTTGGATAGAAGGACGACATATCGCCATATTAGGGCCATCGCGTTACTTGTTTTGTTTCGCTGTATGTTCCGCAATATTAATGCTATGTGAAGGAACATGTACATGAGAATACTTGTTAAATTGATTGTGATCCGTGTTTGATCTAATCTTACTTTATATTTGGTACTGAATCAGTTAAAGATATCGGCGACTGTTTCAGTAAATACACTAGACACAGTCAGTCGTCTTTTATTTATTTTTATTTTTTTAAAGTATATCACGACTCTGGTGATAGAGTGAAATGGTGAGTCATGACCGCCCACTCTTTCCGGCATGGCACATGATTGATTGATTGATATCACAGTAAATGCAGAAATGCAAACAATTATCTTTATAGAAATCCGGCACAGCATTAGTAAATGTAAAGACACAACCAATTATATATTATAGAAATCGAAAAAGGTCTCAGTAATAATAGAAACACAATCAGTCGTAGAGTAGAGGCACAAACAACGACACAGTAAGAGTAAACACACAATCAGTCATCTTAAGCAGAAATTGGACACAGTATCAAAACAATAAGAGACTCAACAGTCATATTGTATAGAAATCGGATGTAGTATGATTAAATGTAGAGGAATGTCTGTCGTATTTTACAGAAATTGTACACAGAATCAGTCAGAATTTGCAGGGACAAAATACACGGTTTTTTTTTTTTTTTAATAGAGAAGGAGCCCAGAATTGGTTTAATAACTGTACAGGTAAGACGCATATTATCCCACAAAATAAACACGTAATAATATCGCAAATAAACATACCGGGGTTTGCTTGTTGAAGATTGGTTTAAATAGATTATCTACCAAACAATCGTCTTTCTTAGAAAGTGAACAAAGCTTTGATAAATAATTTTCAGGCTAAGGCAAAACGGGTTTAACTGAATATGAAAGCAGAATCAGTCAGTAAATATAGAGATGTGTTTCTGATTGATTAGTTAGTTAATTTGTTTACTGATCGGTCGATTAATTGGTTGGATGGTTAGGTGGTTGGCCTGTGAGTCCTTTAGGAGTCTGCGTTTTTTTTATAAAAATGTTTTTGCGCTCACTCACTTTGAACTCAAGTGTAGTCCATACACGTGCTACTAATTCTAGTGCGCTGGCCTGATCTTTGCGTGTGGATTAGCTTTCCCTATTACCAGTGTCCTTCGCCATCATGCAAACCCACTCCGACTTCAGAGATACTTGCAAATAACGCCTCCAAGTCAAGGACGAGAAGTTAACATTTTAATTCAACTGACCGGTTTAAGAGTTGAGCCCCCCTACCTCGGCATCAGCATATCGGAGTTTTAAATCTTATAATAGATATACTGTCACTCACGTGGTCTAAACCATGACAAAAGCTTGGATATATCGGAGGGAGGTTTGTGTAGTCTTGTTCTCCCAATCCGGTGTCGAAGTTCTCAAGACCACCGGGAATATAAACAAGAGCACTAGCCACCGTGTTACAGCGGCTCCCAGTAAATAATGTACTCAGTGGGACATATATACCAGGGAAACTTAACTCGGTCAACAAATGGCAGAAGAAGTCGCATGTGTCGGCCTAAAGGTGCAAGTATTTCAGTTCCGCTGTAAACAGACACAACACAGTTAAGTCCAAAACAACATTCCGGACGAACGTAGAAGAATAAAACCACAAACGCATAGTGAGATACTTGGTACAGAATTAGTTCAGTTGACACATTGCCCACCTGTATCGTTGGGGTTGTAAAAATATATAGTTTTAGTATCCACGGAGTACCCCCCCAGGTTGGACGCTGATCTCTTTTTGCGCCCGATCAAAGGTTTACGGCAGGCTCGATCACAGTCAGAGCTGGTGGCGTTCAGCAGGCAGATGTTGACGGAGCACCGGATGTAGACCAAGCTGTACCCGGCAAACATGAAGGCCTTCACCTGGAAACCCACTCGGCCATTGTCCAGCTGGTAGATGGTCAAAGTGGGATCCACTGGACACCTGAGGAGGACAGGATTGTCCAAGTATGAGGCTCAATGTGTAGTAGCACAATCAAACTCAGGTTGTGTATAATGTAGCATAATGAACACAAGGCTGTGTGTAATGTAGCACAATGGACACAAGGCTGTATATTATGTAGCACAATGAACACGAGAATGTATATAATGTTGCACAGTGAACACGAGACTTGTATAATGTAGCACAATCAATACGAGACAGTATATAATGTTATGAGAAGAAATGACTTGAAGAACTTGGTGACGACTGGCAAGATCGAAGGAAAGAGACCAAGGGAACGATTGATTGATTGATTGATTGATTGATTTAGGAACCGACATCACAGCATTCGGGGCCTTTCCATAAGCGCTCCGTCCCCATCCTCAGCAGCCAGAGAAGAGTTCCAACACTAATAGTACCAGTAGCTGATCCACGACTCTGGTGATCGAGTGAGATAGCAGAATATGACCGTCCACGCTTATCGGCATGGCACATAATGGATGGATATAATGTAGCACACTGAACACGAGACTGTATAAAATGTAGCAAAATGGACACAAAACTGTATATAATGTAGCACAATGGAAACGAAATTGTATAGAATGTTGCATAATGGACACGAGACTGTATATAATGTAGTACAATGGACACGAGACTGTATATAATGTAGCACAATGGACACGAGACTTTATATAATGTAGCATAGTGGACACGACTGTATATATGGACACGAGACTATATAATATTATAATGTAGCACAATGAACACGAGACTGTATATAATGTAACACAATGGACACGAGACTTTATATAATGTAGCATAGTGGACACGACTGTATATATGGACACGAGACTATATAATATTATAATGTAGCACAATGAACACGAGACTGTATATAATGTAACACAATGGACACGAGTCTGTATATAATGTAGCACAATGAACACGAGACTGTATATAATGTAGCACAATGGACACGAGTCTGTATATAATGTAGCACAGTGGACACGAGACTGTATATAATGTAGCACAATGGACACGAGTCTGTATATAATGTAGCACAATGGAACACGAGACTGTATATAATGTAGCACAATGGACACGAGTCTGTATATAATGTAGCACAATGAACACGAGGCTGTATGTAATAGCCTGCACTATGACGAGGGTGTTGCCAACACGATTCACAATTCGATATGCCGCATTCGAAACACAGGGACAAGTGATTTGGAATCAGACCGCCTTACGAAGATTTTAGTACACTGGTAAGATCGTCCGTCGGTTAGAAAGTAATGGCAAACTACTGAACGCAAACGTGACTAGTAAATCAATAACACCCAATATTGTTGTGCTTGACGGCGATGTCCTTAAAAGGATTGTATGTAACTGTAGGCCCATTACTTTTTCCAGCTCCTATTAACATTCTCTTGTTACTCTTCATGTTATAAAATGTGATTTTTGCATATCCTAGTCTGATATTTACTGTAGCACATCTTTAAACATGATCGTTCATCTGATGTTATCTATGGACTCAGATATTTGTATTTTCTCACTTTTCCAAAATTCGCATCAATGACTTTAACTGTAAATTTTGGGATTTTGTGATTCTTTGATATTATTTATCATTACTTTGTCTTCTAGCTATTCACTTAAGATATGTCTTTGCCGTTTATCTCCAATGTATGTTAATCATTTTCTTTTTTTAAAATTATTATTATTATTAATTTCCTATATGTAATCACACGACTTAAAAACAATAAGGCAACTGGGACTGATGGAATTGCTGCTGAATTTATAAAGGCTGGTGGCCATGCATTACATCTAAAGCTATACGAACTAATAATAAAAATCTGGAGGACAGAAGAATTACCCCATGACTGGAAAGAGTCATTATTGATACCTATCTTTAAGAAAGGAGACAAGTTCCAATGTGGAAATTATAGAGGAATATCACTACTGTCCACAAGCTATAAGATACTATCCGCAGTATTACTAAATAGACTAAAACCATATTCAGAAGACATATTAGGTGACTACCAGGCGGGTTTTAGACAAAACAGATCAACAATAGATCAGATATTTATCTTACGACAAATAGCAGAGAAACATTGGGAATATAAAAGAGATCTCCATAACATTTTTGTGGATTTTAAAAAGGCTTATGATAGTGTCCATAGGAATAGTCTATGGAATGCTATGCAGGAAATTGGAATACCAAGGAAGTTAATCAACATGACCAGACTATGCATGGAACATACTTATAATATAGTAACATATAAAGGCAGGAAATCAGACCCCTTCCAAATAACATCTGGCTTGAAGCAGGGTGATGCACTATCGCCGCTACTCTTCAATCTGGCTCTAGAGAAAGTTGTAAGGAAGATAAAGGAGGAATGTGATATTGGAGGACATCCAAGCTGCTTGGTTATGCAGATGATATAGATATTATAGGGCAAAGTGAACAAAAGACATTGGAAATATTGACTCACTTAAAGGAAAAAGCCCAACAGATGGGGCTGGTTATCAACCAAGATAAGACAGAATATATGGTAATCTCAAGAGACGGAATGGCTAAAAACTCTGGCCACAAACAAATAGATAATATGACCATTAAAAGAACGGAAACATACAAATACCTGGGTACAATCTTCAACTGCTCCAACATCATAAGGGAAGAAATACAAACTAGAATCAACTCTGGAAATAAGATATACTATGCACTGCAACATCTACTAAAATCAAAGGCGCTATCTCGTAACACCAAAATCACAATAAACAAAACACTGATCAGACCAGTTGTGCTGTATGGCTCTGAAACCTGGAGTACAACGAAAGGAGATGAAGCCTTGTTACAAACCTTTGAGAACAAAATTTTAAGACGCATCTTTGGACCCATTAGGGATACACAAAGTGGAGAGTGGAAAAGAAGAAGTAACAAAGACATTTATGATCTGTTTAAGTCCCCGCTAATCACTGGTATCATGAAGGCTAATAGACTACAATGGCTGGGGCATATAGAAAGAATGGAAGATAATAGGGAAACAAAACTCGCTTACACTCAGGAAATAAATGACCGTAGACCCCGAGGTAGACCAAGAAGACGGTGGAGAGATAATACATGTACAGACCTACAAGCACTTGGAATCAACGACTGGCAAGAGAAGGTCCACCAGAGAGACCAATGGAGACGGATTGTATTTGCAGCAAAGAACCTCAATGGCTCGGAAAGCTGAAGAAGAAGAAGATTAATTTCCTTACTAAGATAGTATTTTTGGCTTTCCAAACTAGTTTTATATTATCACCGCTAGTTTCAACCCCAAACATTTTCTGTAAATCTCATTATAGTTTTCCTCTTTAGCGACTTTATTTTCTTCATATTTTCAATATACAACGTCACTCAAATGTTAAGAGTGAAAATATTAGCTCAAATTTCCAACATCAGTCATGACTCTGTTATTAGACCTCGCTAATCGTTTTTCCCCCGATTTCTTTTGATGTCCTGTACGTATTTATCTCCCCTTTTCTCAAACAAACCTTGGCACATTTGCACACAGCGTCTTGGCCACTTGTTGCATGGCAATAAAAGCGGTACACGCACAGTTATAAAATGGGTAAAGAAAGGGAAAAAGCTTATATCAATTTTTAACTTGTGATTGGGTGACATTGCAGCTTTTACAAAACTATCATGGCTGAATATTATAGCGATATATAGGCATCGTTGTCGATAGCATATAGGACTCATGCTCAAGCCTTGAGGTGTATAGAGTATATGGTTTCTTTACATTGCACACAGACTCTGACTTGCACCAAGTCACACCAAACAGTACTATCATTTTCTATCTTCTACAGCTCGCACCATGTCTTCCCCATATTTTAATCTCAATTTCTATTTCTCTTCTCCGGATGTTTCAGGCCTGTCTCCATTTTGTTTGACATACGGGTTCAAGTGGAAGGACTCTGTAGCTATACTATAGTCAGGGTTTCTAGTGGCTGTCCTCGCCATCGCCATCGTCTTAACCTGACCTGTTTCGCCTGAATCTCTCTAAGTCCTCACCTTAAGCCCCACATTTGTGATTCTGGCATACAATTTCAGTCATTCTATTCTGTGCGCCGGACTCCGTGGCGAAGGTGTTGCGGACGCAGTTTGTAGTCACGCATACCCGCGCTCGAAAAATAGCTGCGCGCGATTTAGCAGCATATCACGTTGCACTTATTTTATGAAATGGTACGGGTGCCGGTCGTTCAGAAAGCAAAGGCAAACTACTGAACGTAAACTTGGCAAGACATCAAAAACAGCAAAAAATTCGGTTGTTGAGTGCAACGTCCTGTAAAGGATATGCAACAAACATTTTTTAACTCTTCTATGCAGGCAGCAGTTAATGAATGTTTAGTTTATTTGTAGTTGTTTTACGTGTTCTCCGTATTTCAAATACAAATAGTAAATAGCAGTGCTAATTTAACGTTAAAATTAAATATTCTAAGTGTGTTATAATTTTAACTTCTGAACCCTTCCATATGTTTCCTAATGTTTTGAAAGATCTTCTTGCCTTGTATATTCATAATTAAACGTCTATGCCTGTTTCCCTCACCGTTGTCTACATTACCATTTACATATGCGCACAATTTACCGTTGTCGTCATGATCCAGCCATCAGTAACAATAATGGTGACAAAAGGCATCCCTGTCGCACTCATGTTCTGATTTCAAACGTATTTGTCAAAAGTTCGAATCCCCCCAACGTGAATCGAACTCATTACTACCGGACTGGAGGGCGAGTGTCTAGCCATTATTTTACCGCGGCTCCCACATGTTTCTGTATGTTGCCTTTATTAAGTTATGTGGGATCGTGGAAAGTCTTATCAGTTACATCTCTTTACCTCTCAAGAATGATCCTGCTGAATATACTCCCGTAATTGAAATTACCAGTATTTCTATATTATTGTCACACTCCTGCAGGTCCCCTTTCTTTAGCAGATTCGTCGCATACCTTTCTCTGCAGTCTGTGGGTATTTATTCAGTCTTCAAGATTTTATCTTTTTCAGTTGAACTGTTTATATTGTCTTCAATTGGCTCTGCGTGATACCATTTCGACTTGCAGCTTTCCCAATCATCAGACACCTGATAGTTGTACTAGTATTTTCTTCAGACAGTTTTTCACAGTTGAGGTTCAGCTCCAGTATGCTAGCTCTATATTTTTCACACCTGTGTGGAAGATGTATTCAATGCCACGCCAGCTACCTTTACTACCTAGGACATCTCATGTGACCCATTTTAGCCTGGGTTGTCCTAAAAGCTCAGGTCGTTGGCCAAAGAAAAAAGAATCACATCTAAAGGGAATTCGATACATGATCACAAGCCACCCGGTAGACAAATATGGAGCCCACGGCGTTACTACTACTACTACTACTACTACTACTACTACTACTACTACTACTACTACTACTACTACTACTACTACTACTACTACTACTACTACTTCTACTACTACTACTACTACTACTACTACTACTACTACTACTACTACTACTACTACTACTACTACTACTACCACTACTACTGCTACTATTATTATTATTATTATTATTATTATTATTATTATTACCACAACCACCACCACTACCACGACTACTGCTATTACTACTGCCGTTAGTTTTAATATTATCATTTCTGTCAGTAATACTATAACTATTATTACTCCACAGTTGAACATTTCCCTACATCTAATTCTATTCAGTACCGCAATGTTGATATCAACCGATGATACACATTTGTTGGGTGTTGAGTACATATGACAGTTTAGGATGTTTCGAGACAAAATAGTAGGGACAGAATGAAAGACAAGAAAGACAATGGGTCTTTCTTGAAAATAAATTGCAGATAATTTTACAGCAGATTCTGTTGGGGTGTGAAATGTTAGACCTTGACACAGCCTAGGCTAACAAATGTGAGTTGGTGTGGCCAGTTCTATTACTCGTCACTTTTCATTCACAGACAATTCGCAGAAAATTGTGAAAATTCCCAGGCACCAATGTTTATAAGACTGGGTCCACCCCAGAGCTGTACTTGTCGGGAAAAAACCCATCATATTGAATATACACCACTCAACGTCTGGTTATTTAGTTTTCCCACAATTCTTTTTAATTTTCTACTGCAGAAGCAGCTGGGGTTATGGCTAAGGTATTGCGAATGCGATTCGAATTCCGGAATACTGCGTTCGAAACACAGCTGCGGGCAATACGGAAGCAGACCGCCTTACGTTGATTCTAGTAAATATAAATTTGCCTTGTAAATCACAAACAGCCAAGTATGCTGGGGTTGACTGCAACGGCCCGTAAAAGACCTTCCAACTAACTTTTACTAAGCTGTCGAACCAGACTGCGGGTACTGCAGTCGCTGAAACGTTTAACTTTCGTCTTGGTGGTTCATGTGTTCGAACCCCTAAAGAAGTCGTTTTTTTTTCTTTTTAAATATTGCCTGGGCTGACACGTCGAATCAGCCTGCAATCTACACCAGGAAGTGTCCTGGGAAGTTAAGGCGTCCCACGTCATACTGACCATATCACCTATCGAGTGCCGCCGATTGGTTTATACAAATACGGGTCTAGCACTATAATACAATACTCTCAATGGCGGTCGTTTTTTTTTTTTTTTTGCGCACGCTCGCTTTGAACTAAAGCGTAGTCTATACACCCTACTTCTAGTAGTGCTGGACTAAATTTTGCTTGTGGATTAGCTTTCCCTATTAAGTTTCCCTCGCCGTTAGGCGGACCCACTCCGACTTCAGAGGTGCGTGTAATTTACGCCTCGAAGTCAAGGACGATAGGTCAACATTTTAGTCCAACTGTCCGGTTGAACCCTTTACCTCAGCACACCGGATGTTTAAGAGCACGCGTTCTTATTCATTCAGCCATGCTGACCTACAATGGCGGTCGCGACGCTGACCAAGTCATCCACCGGGTGCCGATGGGTGTATATAAACATATGGGTCTAGCACCATATGATCAATGGGCCTAAGACGTGAAAAAAGGCTCCTATACTTGTGCTTATCACTTACTGTATCCTCATTATGTCCCAAGGCGGGTACAGAGTTCTTTACTGTACTATACCATACCACACCACACTATACTATACTATACTATACTATACTATACTATACTATACTATACTATACTATACTATACTATACTATACTATACTATACTATATTATATTATACTATACTATACTATACTATACTATACTACTACACTATAGTATACTATACTATACTTACTTATCTTGAATGAGTTTGACCACGGGCGTGTAGGCGTTGTAGGGGATAACGGGATATGCGTCACAGTCGGTCAGTACCATCTTAGTCCTGGAGTCATAGTTGTCTACAGAGATGGCGGCGTTCATCCACTGCCCGACCTCCATTAAATAGACAGAGCCTTCGGCACCGATGATTGATGTGAAGTTACAGTCCGTGTACAGATCCATAGTCAGCTGAGATTGTTGGCAACAGAAAAGACGAGTATTCTTAATACAGGTTGAAAAAAACATCTAACGGTAGTGGAAATGTGGTTTCTGAGGAAAATGCAAAGAACACCATGGACAGATAGAAAAACCAATGAGTAAGTCCCACAAGACGCAAATGAAAACCGTAAACTGGTTAGAGAAATTAGACGTAAACAGTCAGGATGCTTCGGCACGTAATAAGAATAAATAAATTAGAGAACTTGGTGACAACTGGCAAGATTGGTGAATGGGGGAGGGGGGGGGGGGGAGAACAAGGGGAAGACAGATAAGTAAATATATGGATGGCTTGGTCGCGTTCATGGTCGAGGCAAGAACACGGAGCTGATCTAAGTCTCTGGTGATCACGTGAGATGAGGAAACATGACCGCCCACGCTTGTCGGCTCGGCCTCTTTCCGCTGAGCAGACAGACGGAAATGTCGCACAGAGCACGAGCGCCTTATCTCCAGAGACGAACTTCAAAGGTCTTCGAAAACAATTGTACCTGTGGACCGAATGACGGGCTTCCAAAAGGAGCCCACGACATTAGGGACACGAGACAGGTGGATAGATCACCTCCTAACAGAGAAATAAAGACAAAAATAACGAAACAATATAAAGGCTATACAGTAAATAAATCTGTATAGAAAATATTATATATTATTATACAAGTATACATACATAAATACATATACATACATACTAGTATTTATCCCGATGTTCAAATGTATTTACGCCTAAAATTTTTTAGTTATAATTATTTACTCAGTGACCATTGTTATCCAACTGTGCTTTGGGTTGTCTTCTATGCTTGGGATGTTCTTCTGTGCTTTGGGTTGTTTTCTCCTATGCTTTGGGTTTTCTTCAATGCTTTTGGTTTTCTTCTATGCTTTGGGCCATGCAATGCTGTTCCAGATCTTCATGCACGAGGCTTGATAGTACGGCCGTAAGCTTCTTCTTCCTGCATTAGTTCTTCTGGTATATCGTCACAGCTTGATTACTTCCCTTTCATCAGATTGTTTATTGTTGATGGTATTTTCTCTAATAAAGGTGCTGGTTCCTTCTCTTCGTTTTTCAGATTTATGTTATTTATTTGTGAGTAATACGTGTTTATATACTTTTAATTAGTTGTCTATTTACTCCCATGTTGTTAAGGACTTGTAGCTGATACTTTTGCGGTACAATTCAAGGTCGGTGTACCGCAAAGAAACGTGGACAAGCGCCACTGCCAACAGCCGAAACCAAAACCCAACGAGCAATCTATTGTCTGTGTCACATGACTGAAAATATTTTTTAAGGTAAGTTTTCTGACCCATGATAAATCAAATGGAGTATCCATTCAGGTGTAATATATTCTTCAGAGTTTAAAATTCCACTGTCAGCGTGTCCTGGGCGCATATCTTCCTGGCTCTGTTAAACAGGGTCAGTAATAAGCCACATTTGTACTGGACTAATGCGAAGCTGTGGAAATTTAAGTATTGGGATATCCCGTTTCGCATCCAGCGAAATGCCATAATTTTTTCATATGCATGTGCACAATTATTCACAGATGCGTATAGGATAAATGAATATAACATAGATGACAGCACTTACTGAGAAATTGTACTGTTGGTATATGGTCAAGTTTGGTGCCAACGTATACGATAAATGAATATAAGATAGATGACAGCACTTACAGAGAAATTGTACTGTTGGTATATGGTCAAGTTTGGTGCCAACGTATACGATAAATGCATATAAGATAGATGACAGCACTTACAGAGAAATTGTACTGTTGGTATATGGTCAAGTTTGGTGCCAAAGTATACGATAAATGCATATAAGATAGATGACAGCACTTACAGAGAAATTGTACTGTTGGTATATGGTCAAGTTTGGTGCCAAAGTATACGATAAATGCATATAAGATAGATGACAGCACTTACAGAGAAATTGTACTGTTGGTATATGGTCAAGTTTGGTGCCAAAGTATACGATAAATGCATATAAGATAGATGACAGCACTTACAGAGAAATTGTACTGTTGGTATATGGTCAAGTTTGGTGCCAACGTATACGATAAATGAATATAACATAGATGACAGCACTTACAGAGAAATTGTACTGTTGGTATATGGTCAAGTTTGGTGCCAACGTATACGGCTCCATTCTGTTGGTGACTACGTACGCTTTGGGAACTGAGCAGATTAGGTCGTACCTGGAATCACATGTAATTACAACTTCATATGTGTATATTAAATGCTTACATAAACATTTAACCGCGGTAAACTCAACGCAATCCAAGCGACACATTTAGCCCTAAGCCAAATTTGGCCTGTTCAAATTTCCTGACCACTTACTTAATTGTTGTTCAAAATCATAATTTAGCTGGGGTTTTGTTGTTGTTATTATGCCATCCCGCTGATTAGAGCTATTCATTCGGTACGAATTGGAGGATTTGCATGTGGCCATGACACACATTTATTCTAAGCAGGCTGTTAAGATCTCCTAGAGGTGGCTGCAAGATTTGAGTGCTGTCTACCACCATCATGGAAAACTGGTAGGCTTCTCTTGCAGTCTCGTAGTGTGTACAGTTTGCTGCCATAGGCAGGATTCATCGCATCGGAGACCATGGTCCATCCTCCTTGGTGGCCCATACTAGTATTTTACCAGAATTATTTACGTGCAAGTTGGAGAGCGGTCTCGGTGAGTATAAATAAATCTCCACATAGTACGTCGGTGCCTCTGAATGCTATGTATTCGAAAACATATAATGAGAAATTACATTTACAGAACTGGAATATCTGTAACAGACGGTGAGTAAATCAACCAAAACGGAAGGTGGAATTGTGCAATTTTACAAGAACACAATCACAAGTGACAAAACGGACGTTGCGGCTAGAGCTTACATAAGCACACAAATAATAAATAGACATTGAAACAACTAAATTACAACCCACTGGAAAAACATCAGTGTACAAAGGACAGGGAAAGGTCAATCTCTGTGATAACGATACAGGTGGTCCAAATAAAATTAAAGGAAAGGAAGCAACGCTTGGATAGAGAGATGAGCCAAATGTTCTCCGTGTAAATGATATGGGTAAAGAAGTATTGTGAAGATGTGGAAATATAAACTATTACACTAATAAGGAATAATTAAAATTTACGAAGCCCGGGAAAGTTGATCCGGTCAACAAATGCCCGCAGAAGTCGGATGTGTCGGCCTAAAGGCGCAATTAAACAGGCACCACACAACTGCATCTGAAAAAACACTCCGGATGAACGAAGAAGAAGAAGAAGAAGAAGAAGAAGAAGAAGAAGAAGAAGAAGAAGAAGAAGAAGAAGAAGAAGAAGAAGAAGAAGAAGAAGAAGAAGAAGAAGAAGAAGAAGAAGAAGAAGAAGTGAGTGTAGAACAACTTAAAAACAAGAGGCGGAAAGAAAAAACAGAGGGCGTGGTGCGACGGCGCAATGTATTCAGAACTTTTCTTTTGCAAAACATAATATTTGTATGTGTTCCTTTTTATAAAAAAAAGTATTAATTATTCTTAAAAATGTAAATACAAGATCCAGATAAATTAACTTGTTCAATTGTTGTTGTGTATATTTGATGGACTTAGGCTGGCAAGCTGGATGACTTTGCAAGGACTCCGGTTGGCACTCTGAGTAACATTGCAAGGACTTTTGTTTGGCACTCCGAGTAACATTGCAAGGACTTTTGTTTGGCACTCTGAGTAAGTTTGCAAGGACTTTAGTTTGGCACGCTGTCTGACTTTACAACATGACTGCGTCACAGCACTACAGAAATGTTGCAGACTTTAGATCTAGACCAGTGTAAAACGAAATTATTAAACATAATGTAGCAAATTCCCATGTGGTCAATCGACACAAGGGCCACAGCGATGACACAACCTGACATAATATTAACTGATAGTGCATGTTGTTACAACGGGTAAGAACTTAGAAGGTTAGGGGTAGGTTGCGGGGGGGGGGGGGGAAATGGAGGTCGTGGTGAGGTCCCGAGCAAAGGATAAGTATGCACACTGCAATACTTGGGATATTAATAATAGTGTAAAATGCGGGAAAAAGGGGAGGATGAAGAGAGTTGAGTGAGAAGTGCAGCAACAATACCTTATATATATATATATAGACCATTTGAAACAGCAAGCTTACTTCTCTCTCTCTCTCTCTCTCTCTCTCTCTTTCTCTCTCTCTCTCTCTCTCTCTCTCTCTATATATATATATATATATATATATATATATATATATATATATATATATATATATATATATATGTGTGTGTGTGTGTGTGTGTGTGTGTGTGTGTGTGTGTGTGAGTATATGTCTGAGTATCTTGCTGTATTTATGTTTGTGTGTCTGCCTGTCTGTCTGTCTGTATATCTAGCTATTTGTCTGCCTTCATTGCTAGCTGTTTGTCTGTGTGTCTAGTTGTCTTTCTCTCTGTGTCTATCTGTCTGCCTATCGGTATACCTAGCTGTCTGTCTGTATATCAAACTATATGTTTGTCTGCAAACGTAACATTCTGTCTGTATATCTAGCAACATGCATGTCAGTCAGCCTGCCTGTCTGTCTGTCAAATACCAAATTGCGGTATGTGTTACGATCATACCTGACGTTGCTGTATTCGTTGATAAACGAAGTTCCTGACACCCAAATTGCTTTGACTGAGACCACATAAATTATATGGGTGGAGTTTTGCTGCGGATAGACACAATATTGTACATGTTTTAGTTATAAAGGGACAATATTAGCCCACGAGAACCCATCATCATCATCATCATCATCATCATCACTTGAGAGATCATGGTTCCCACCTGCAGGGCGGACTGGCTAGGGTGTCAGCTGGCAACAGGGCAAGTGGGGGACCTGATAAACCGGGGCCCCGTAAACATTAAACAATATTTTAACAATGTTAATGTCATTTAGTAGCTTTGTCTCCTGTCAATCAACATTTGTAGACCTACTTACCCACTAATTACGGCGTCCTGATCACGTCTGTGTACTTGTGCTGATGAAGCCATTCAGCTGGACCGTCAGGGTATTCTTATATTTTGTCTCATTCACTTACATTTTTCAGTTATCTCTACGTTTTCAAATATTTTTCTCACTATAACATATATTTAAACAATCTTGACCTGTCTGCATCTTATTTCTCTAATCAATTTGCATATTTCATGTGCTTCTTGATGAACTTTCTCGATTGTTATTTTTCTTACATATTTGAAGAAGGTGTTCGTTCATGGTATTCTGTGCATTCTCTTCAAACATCATTTTTTTTTTTTTTGCTCCAATCAGAAGTTTCTCGTTTACTTGGTTATAGAAAATAAACACTACAAGACAATATAATTATCATCATCATGTGTAATAAACTGTTAAGAATGTATTTCATCTACAACCGACCAGAAACCATCACAGTTCTGTGAAAATCGCCGTGGATTCCTGAAAGACACATATATAATCTATGTGCTATCTTGAGTGCATGGTCATTTGGGGCTTCTCCTACCTCATTACCTATTGACAATGCGTTAAAATATTAGTCTTTCCTGACCACAACAATCCTTTAGCTCTTAATATACACTCCGCCGCCACTTGTAGTTGTTCAGATATCGCTTACACATGGTGGTATTTGTCCATCAAGAATTATGATGACCATTAATTTCATCCAGTGGGTTTGAAAGTTTGGAGCCGTGTGTTCTAAGATGGCTTATAAGGCCTATGTTGGCTCGAAATTCGAAATGTTCTTTGACAATGAGCGCAAAGAATGCTTGAAGTTCCAGGAGGAGGATCTCCTGCAGTGGTTTTTCTGTCCAGCCTATTTTTTTTTTTGTTCCACAACCCTTGCAATCCTGTCTATCTAAGAACTTTTCTGCATCCCTCCCCCTTCACAACCCCTTAAACCACACACACACACACACACTCTCTCTCTCTCTCTCTCTCTCTCTCTCTCTCTCTCTCACACACACACACACACACATACATACTCTTACACACACACACACACGAGCGCGCGCGCGTATATTAGATGAAGACTTTGATAAATGGGTGCGTCATGTAAGATGAGAAAGGTTACACTACAAGCAGAATAAATAATTTACAATGAATATAATCTAGTATAAATATTTTTAGTCAGGTATGACTGAGCTATCGAATAACAGTAGACGGTACTACTTGGTTTCTGTTAGCGGTGCATGTTGGGCGGAGATCACCAAACACGACACCCCATAATGTGACAACGGCTTCGAGTGTAGAAGCGCAGCTGCGAGGGTACAAGCCTAACCCTAGTGCAAGAAAATGCAACCTAAAGACTAAATGTCACGGCAGGGCAAATCAGGCCCTAAGCCTTGGTCGGCAACTAGTCTATGATCGAAGCTCCGACAGGCGGATAGTTAGGCAATTGCTTTGCTGATCCAGCAGCGTCTGCAGTTTGTCTCTACTATTCAAGCCAGACTTTGTGCTGTGGAGAGCTATAACTCCATCTCTCCTCCATACAATGGGTTGTAGTTATTATGCCTTTTGGAAGCACAGTGTAACTATCGTTTGTCAAGACTGCAAGGTGCCAGTAACAGTAAATATTAGTAACAGTATAAATATGCAACATATACAGTAACTACACAGGGAAGCGTGAGCGGAAGAGTAGTGGCTAGACGTTCTCAGCCCAACCTCTACATGGTGACCCTGGAAACAGGTTACATCACAGCAGCCTGGCCCAGATATTCATTAATATGTCGGATGTATGGATCGAAGTATTCAAATAACTCATATTTTCCGTAAACGGTCACAACCAGATAACGAACCTTCAAGACAAATGAAGAAGAAGAAGACGTTTGTACCTCTTACACCAGTAGTACTCACCTGCAGATCCACTCCACACCCGGAAGCAACAGACACGGAGACCACCACATCGCCTACACTGTTTGAGGTTCACGTTCATGCACTGAGCTGGGACGTTATTGACCATGAAAATGTTGCTGACGGTAATGCGTGGGAATCTGGCCTTGGTGAAGTTGGCGTTCAGAACGTCGGTGCTGCAGTTCATATAGGGCAACACTTTAGGCTTGTCTGGAAGTATTACGAAACAATTAAACAGTGAACTGTTTCCAGAAAAGTAAAGCTTTTAATTGATTCAGTAACAAAGGATATATCGCCAAATTTGACATCCCTTTTTGGCAAAAGATATATCGCCATACTAGTCATCAGGTTATTTGCTTCGCTTCGTAGTAGCTTCCGCAATTTCAGTGCTCTGTGAACGGGAATTTACATAATAATACTTGTTATTTTGAATTTGCACCACGTTTGGTCGACATCAAACTTTATTATTTGGCATTGAATAAGCTAACAATTATTCACGAATATTTCCGAAAGCTCTGTAATTATGCGATTACATATTTAGAGATCTTAGTCAGATATGACAGTAAACGTAACTACCCGCTTCTGCGAGCGCCGAATGTTGGGCGGTGCTTACCGAATCCGACACCCCACAATGTGCCAACGGCTACAGGTGGTGGAGCGCAATTGGGAGAGTACAAGCTTTATCCTAGTGCGATGAAATGCAATGCAACCTAACAACTAAATGTCATAGCAGGGCAGACCAGGCCCTAAGCCTTGGTCGGAAACAGGTCTAGTATGGAAGCTCCGACCGGCGGACAGTTAGAGCATTGCTTTGATGATCCGGCACCTTCTGCAGCTTGTCTTGTTCCAGACGTATTGAAGTTATCTTTCCTCTGGAGTAAACTAGGCAGGCGGAAAGAGGGATCATGCTGCATGGGCAACACATGGTCTCTACATTTCAGCCTAGACTTTGTGTTATGGAGAGGTATAACTCCAAACTATTGTCTGTCAAGACGGCAAGGTGCCAGTCAGTCATGCATAGAAGTTGCTGGTGTATGCAGTCATAGCATAACCAGTAAATATAGAAGAACACAAATGCGTAAGTCAACTGATTCAGTGTCGAAGGATAATATATGGCCATATGTGACCTCCCATTTTGACAGAAGGTCGATATATCGCCAATCTAGGGTCATCGTGTTATTTATTTTGTTTTGCGGTATCTTCTGCCATTTCAGTGCTCAATGGATGGGAATATACATTAAATTGCTTGTTCGTGTAATTTTTGTACCATGTTTTGTCCAAACCAGCTCTTTATTTGACGCTGAATAAGTTAACATCTTGCGGAGAAATAACAGGGTATACCCATGCGTGAGTGTGTGTGTGTGTGTGGTGTGTGTGTGTGTGTGTGTGTGGTGTGTGTGTGTGTGTGCTGTTTGTCGTAGTTTTATATTGTCATAGTTTTATATTCTCGTAGTTTTAACTAGAGAAAGAAGACAATTGTACACGTGGGTAAACAATAGCAAGAGGAAGACTGCAAGAGAAAAGTATGAGTGCAGCATGAAAACACTGCATTGAAATGTTGAAGATTGATCACAGCAGATGTTCACTGCGAAAATGCTACTTAATGAAGAGGATGCTTATGCTTCCACGAAATGTAATATTTACAAAAATTAACATAGTCTTCAAAACATACTACAAAATGTAATCTGTACAGAATGAAAAATAGTCTTTACAGATTACAACAAATTGAATCTTTACAGAAATAAATGTAGTCTTCAAAACTTACCACAAAATGTAATCTTAACAGAAATAAATGCAGTCTTCAACACGTGCAACAAATGATATCTTTACAGAAATGAGAACAGTTTTCAAAACTTTCCACAAAATGTAATCTTTATATAATAGCCTACGATGGGTAGCGTTGTGATGTTCTGTTGTGATAATTTGGTGTGACCAGTGTGTACCGCGTGGTTACACACCCGCTTCACATGCGTGATCCGGGACTGGTTCCGGATCCGGTCAGGGATATGCACTACTGACGAGCTCAAATGAGGGCGAAACTCGAGTATAGTGCTTCCATATTGACGTGGATAGGCCTTAGGTTCATACCAGAATGCGATCAGCGTTGCCAGTAGTGGGTTGTGCTCAATATTTAAATAAAAAAATAGTCAAACCTTACACAAAATGTTATCTTTACATACAAAAAGTATTTAAAACATATTCTCAGTGCCATGTTGAAATTAAGGTTGTAATCTAACTGAGGCTAACGATTTGTATTTATCTATGTTTTTATTTATTTATGATTTACGATGATGTCATTTTGTAGCAGTAGTATGTTGGGGAGCAACGAAAGTGCAGTGGCTAGCATGCCGCCCCGGAGGACATTTGTACAACTCCCCATCGAGGGCAATGTTTACACGTGACTTGTAAAGTGACCTGTTACTCCCAGGCCGATCCAGTCTAAAATGAGCACCATTAAATGACCTGGGGAATAAGGAGGCACCAGTGTGATGTTGACCACATTAAGTATCGAGTGCCTGTTGATCTATGTTGTGATCGAGTGACATGGCAGTACATGACCGCCCACGCGTATCGGCATGGCACATGATGGATGGATGGATTGATCTATAAAAACTATGGGGCTAGCACAATATACAAATACGCGTCAGGAAGTGTAAAATGTTGTGTACTCTTACTTTCCAGTCCGTCGAATTAAAAAAACAAAAAACAACTTTGACTCGTTACTTCTCAATGCTTGCTTGCTTGCTTGTGTTCGTTGGCTTGAGCTCCAACGCGAAGTCCTGTATGTCGGATGAAGGCATCCTGTTGTCCAACATCAGTGTGATGTCATACAGGACCTGAGGTTTGCGTGAGTATTACTTCTCAATGATTTCTTTAGTCGTTTAAAATGTTCTCGAGTTTGTTCATATTTTATGCATATCTTGTTAACACCTTCTCTGATTCGTTTCCATTCTGTATATTGTAGTCTTTTCTCGCCCGGTCTAGGATATATAATTTCCTTACTGTCTTTTGTTTTACATTTCGATATACAAACACATCGGTACACAACCACATATGACACATATATAAACGCATACACGCGCGCGCGCGCACACACACACACACACACACACACACACACAAGCATACATGCGACGGGACTTCAAACGGAAACCTTAGAAGTGTGATAGAAATTACAATAACCATGCCATTGTCTTGCAACCTGTCAATATTGTTGTTAGGGATGGCGAGAGTGTTTAGCACGTGACGTCACGGTGCAGACGAACACGATGACGTCATAAGACATTTTAAAGATACACCCCAAATAGGAGCTTCTGTTATCAGTTTTTTTATTTTTTTATTTTTTAGTGAAGGGGTAAAACCTATAAAAATTCATTGGCGAATGACGGCCCAGTGTGGTGATGCATGTCTGTCGGTCAAGCAAGTGAATGAGTGGAGCAGGAAGTTTAAAAACGGCGTGACTTCTCTGGCAGACTGTTAACTGTTCAGCACACCACACCTTCCACGATGTGCTACCGTACAGCAAAGTGTCTGCAATGTGGGTGCCACGGCAGTTTACTGCAGAATTGAAACATTGACACATTGATGCTTATCACAAACTAGCCTCAAGTGATTCCCACCTGTTTGGAGAACTCAAGGCGTCACTGAGAGGAAAGACTTATCGGTCTGATAAAGAGGCACAGCAGGTGGTGCATGAGTGGTTACACACGCTACCAAGAAAATCGTTTCCCACGTGTGTAACACTCTTAACATCCTTAACGACAATATTGACAGGTTACAAGACAATGACATGGTTATTGTAATTTCTAGCACACTTTTAACGTGTTCATTAAAAACCCCTTCGTATATACACACATACAGATACACACAGGCACACATACAAAAATCGCAGATACAAAAATGTTCCCACGCCCATCCTTTCCACCCAGATAGAACATTAAACTTACAACCTCTTAAAAAAAATTGTTTGTATATCCTTTACAGGACATCGCTGTCAACATCTACATCTTTCAGCTGATTGTTGATTTCTTGGCAAGATTACGCTTAGTAGTTTGCCATTGCTTACTGGGCAACAGGCTTACATACTCCGTAAGTTACCGACGCGGTTAGAACCGCTACCGATTCTCACCGTCGTCACGCTACTTACGAGAGTATACGAGATTACGGAGAAAGTCGTGTAACCTCTAGACCAGGGAGGACGGCTTCGAACCTCTACATGTACAATATTTAGAGGTCAGCATGGCCGAATGGATAAGAGAGCTGGTTCTCAAACATCCGGGCTGCTAATGCCGTGGTAGCGGTTTCTCCCTCTACACCGGTCAAGTGGACTACAATGTTGACATCTCGTCCTTGGCTTGGGGACGTAAATTACAAGTACTTCATAAGTCGGACAGGGTTCGCCTGATGACGAGGGGCATTGTTAATATAGAAAGCTAATCCACATGCATAAATAAGTCCAGTGCGTTAGAAGGAGCAGTACATCTCCGGACAACGCTTGAACTCAAAAGCGAGCGAGCGCAAAACAAAACAAAACAATGTAGTATATTTGAAATTGTAGCAAACCTCCACAACAATCGGGTTGGCACTGGACGCCCGCTAGTATTGAGCCATAAGAGCAAACAGCGGAAGGGTTATTCACTGGGCAGTTCACAAGGCTGCTTTCGTTGCCCACACAGTTGATGCTGTTCAAGGCCAAGGTTCTGTTCATGGGACTAGGCACCGATTGAGCTATGACCCCAGGCAGTGGTGTGAACCCTGGCACGCTGCGGAGAGACACAAATTGCAGTGTAAATTAACTCAAGCGCACCCTTGAAACAGTCACACTCACCGTGTTTAAACCTGGGACATATTTAAACACAGAATCCACAGAAGATATATTGAACGATTTGTTGTCTGGCATAGTTCGGTGCATCTCGTCACCTGCATACTGCGGAGTGATATATTCGAAGAATCCCTGTGACTGTGTTTTTATTGTTTTAGCTTGAGTATTATTCATTTATTCACTTCATATGATATGTAACTGCAATGTGCACCTGACGAGATGCAGCGACATATGCCAGAAATATGTCGTGCAGCATATTGTGGGTGGCTTCTATGTTTAAATTCACTAGGGAAATACATTGTTTTGAATTAGTAAATGCTTTTCAATGCAGCAGAGAGTCGCGATAGCGCAGTGGCTAGACGTTCGCTTGCCGGTTCACTGGTCAGAGGCTCCATCGTTTGAAATGTAATAATAAACCCTGGCTCCGAAGTCGAACCAGCCTGATATGGGTATCCGGAAATGCTTTGGGAAATATGGCGGACGGCCTTATACTAAGACATAAAATATGTCTTATATTGTAATTGAGTTTACTGTCATCATCAAGTGCCTTGCCGACTGGCGATCATGGTTTTTCGATCTTCAACGGCATGCATTAATTGTGTAATAATTATTATATTAATTATTAAATATCAATGTGTTGATTCCATTTCGTGCCATGCCAGAATGACTGTCAATAATTTTCACTTGACTCTCTTCTCCCATATTTCTTTCCACATATCTTTCTAATTGTCACAAAATGTTACAGAACAAAGGCAGAATACTGTGAAAGAGCACTGACCCCTCGTAACATAACTCTCGGCAAACCACTTTGGCTGCGGCCTCGTTCCAAGTGTCGCTGCAGACAAAGCCCCACTGACCGTTGAATTTGACCTGGACATAGCCGTTGCCAATTGTCGTATTGACAACATCGCCGCCAATGAGTCTGGCATTAGTGCTCGCTGAACCTGTGGTTAGAGACGTAATGATTGATTAATCAGTCGGTCGGTCGGTTTAGTTAGTCACTTGGTTGATTGGTCTGATTGATATATTGGTCGGTCGGTCGGTCGGACGGCTAGTTACTCGGAGAGAATAGAAATGTCAGAGAAATGCAAAGCTTATGTCTATTTTGTTATGATAGCCGAGGCAAGAACCATCCTATCAATCAATCAATCAATCAATCAATCAATCAGGTGCTGTCTCCACAATGAAGTCTGGCTGCAATGGATCTCCAACACTATATGTCTCTCTCCTTGACTGTACACCCTGTCAGACTGCTGTTCGTTCATCTCTTGATGTTATCTTTCCACTTGTATTGTTGTCTATCTTTTGCTTGCTGACCTGCAACGTTACCCTCCAGTATGATTTTTATAAGAGTGTTGTCGTTTTCATCCGACTCTGTGGCGAAGGGTTTACAAATGCAATTCGTAATACCCTAAACAGCGCTCGAAACACAGCTGCGGGCGATTTGGAAACAGACCGCCTTGCGCTGTTTTTCATAATTAGTGTGAGTGCCGGTAATTCAGAAAGCAATGGCACACTATTAAACGTAAACTTGTCCAGGAATCACAAACATAGAAAAACATGTTGGATTTAACTGCTGCGTCCTGTAAAGGATATGCAACAGATGTGTATGTCTTTTAAAGTGGCCGAAATATTTCACTTGCCTCTTTTTTATTTGGCCATATAGCAAGTCCTTTTCAGAACTTCACTTTTATAATGGCGCTTCGAAAAGCCTCTCAATCTCTGGTCATATCAGCCGCCTCAGACACTCTCATGCTCTCATGCCCAAGGTGCCTGCAATGTCATGTGTCTATCTTCATGCTGGTAGACCCCCAGCCTCTTCTTCCAGAAAAAATCGCGTTCTGTCACTGTTCTCCCCAAGCCACTGTGATATTTAAAATGGCCAGAGTATTTGATTTCCTAGACATGGTGGAAAATTTTGAATATCTTGGGTCATTGATTACCAACAGCGGTGACACAATGAAAGAAATTAAACGACGACTATCAGTTGCTCTTCAACGACTAAAACAACTGAATAAATTATGGAATGGGACAGACAGAACTACAAAATTTAGATTTTTAAGAGCATGCGTCTTTCCCATTGCAACAAACGCCTGTGAGACCTGGACACTTACTAAACAAGCTGAACAGCGCATAAATGCATTTGAATATAAATGTTATAGACGAGTTCTAAGAATATCTTGGGTAAAGAAAAGCACAAATGCATCCATACTTCAAGAGTTGAATATTGAAGAAGGTTGACTATTAAAGACGATAAAACAAAGTAAATTGAAATATTTATTATTATATTATATTATATATATTATTAATATTATATTGAAATATATATATACTAATACAAGCAGACAAGTATATATATATATATATATATATATATATATATATATATATATATATATATATATATATACTAATACAAGTAGATAAGTTCCTCAGCTTGCCAGGCCACCCTATGAAGAACAGATTTGAAAACTTAACTATGGGGCGGTTGAAAAGAAGTAGTTTTATCCACCAGGCCAAACGACTCTGCAGAGAAACCACCGATCTTCCCACAGTTGGTATCACACTGACAACTATTTCAGAGCGAACTCCATGGAAAGATGAACATAGACTATCGCTACAAATCCAGACAAAAGTGAGAGGAATATTTGACAAGGAAGAACAGAATAGTGTTCAGCGCAGAACAGCTACTCTCAGCTTCCTTGATAACGAATACCCATAGGATCTCAGGATCCGAGTCTACACAGATGGGTCAGCGCAAAATGCTGTTCGAAATGGAGGAGCGGGAGTGTATATATAATACCCAAATAATACTAGGGACACGGCCAGAGTTCCAACAGGAAAGTACTGCCATAACTATGATGCTGAAATTGAGGCAAGCAAGATAGCAATAGAGAAATTACAAAATACCAGCCATGGTAGACAACCTGTGGTGATACTGACAGGTGCAAAATCAGTAATAGAGGCACTCCTGTCTGGGAAATTACAAGTTCTAAGGACACTACTTTCTGAACTTAGCAGTCAGCATAAGGTCACCATACAGTGGATACCATCCCACTGTGGAGTACCTGGCAACGACAGATTTGATCGATTGGCTAAGGAAGGAGCAAAAGAAGAACAGCCTGATGTGCCCATTACATTCCACCAAAAGAAAAGAATGATCAAATCAGTCAGAAGGCCACCAAACCCTACTCAAGACGACTACCACGTTATGGACAAACCAGAACAGGTCATTATTCTGCGCCTCAGAACAGGACACAATAGATTACGCAATCACATGTATACAAATTTCAAGATTGGTGACTCAGCCATGTGCACATGTGGTTTGGCGTCGCAGACAGATCAGATACTCCAGGACTGCCCAAACTACAACATATCCAGGCGAACCTTCTGGTCTAGGGAGACAACAGTGGAAGATAAGCTCCATGGATCGCTGAGTGAACTTAAAAAGACTGTTAGATTCATACAACAGACAACATTGCAGTTACAGACATATTTCAAGCGAACGAAAGAAGAAGAAGAAGAAATATTTTGGTCACTTGAAACGCAGCGAAAGTTTGGAGAGAACAATAATGGAGGGGTATATGCCTGGGAAGAGAGGAAGAGGAAAGCCAAAGAGAAAATGGGTGCAGGATGTGGCGGATGATCTCCAGATGGGTGTATCGGACACGGGACATCTTGCTTATGATCGAGAGGTTTTCCGGAAGGTTGTTATGGAAGCGAGGTTCTGCAAAGGACATGCTACTGAATGAATGAGACATGTCACTGGTTATTAGCCAATTGTCTTTATGCTCAGATCTTGTAGAATTTCAATATTTGATCTTCGTCTTCTCAGTCTACGATATTATAAGAATCTTGGGGACATCTTAGCTATAGAAAAAAATAAAAACCGTAACTCTCTTTTATAATGATTTCGAAATGTTCCGTAACTTGCATCCACAATCATTCAGCAGAAAGATGTATGTTCTCAACATTGTTACTGCACAGAACCCACAAACAACAAGCTGCACAATTCATTGCCGGATATATTTCACTACATCTTTGCTGTTACTTGTTTGGTGGTGTTGTTCATCCTATATGTTAAAAATGTTAGTTCTATATCCTTTACAGAACGTCGCAGTCATCCCATAATATTTTGAATGGTTCTGATTTCTTTTCAAGTTTACGCTTATTAGTTTGCAAGTGCTTTCTGAATTACCGACACTCACACTATGAAAAACAGCGCAAGGCCGTCTGCTTCCAAATCGTCCGCAGTTGTGTTTCGAACGCAGTATGCGGGATTGCGAATTGCGTTCGTAACCATTTCACCACGGTGCCATCCTACATACATAACCTAAAATGAGTTTGTTAATTGCAGAGTTCTTGTAAAATTGAAGCATCTGATGCGACAGTTTGAACAACGATCAACAACAACAGCAACCACAATAAGCTCAAAACAATAATGTCAATAATAAACATAACAGTCCACAACATTTCAGCAGCAACAAACGCAACAGTAACAATATTGTTAACAACAATATTAATTACGATAACAATATAGTCATAAACATCGGGAAAAGCATTATAAAAATACCAACAACAATAGGTTATAAAAATGAAAATCATAATCAGCTTCAACAACAACAGCTACAAAACATCTTCAATAGCAAGATCGTCAACACCTACATTAGCAATACCTATATCAACAATATTACTAAAAATATCACCATTAACAACAACATAATAACAAACACATGACATAATTAGCAACAACAACATCACAACGACATCACCAACATATTTGCCAACATCATCACAACATCGTCAACAACATCAAATAACAATTAAACAATCAATGGAAAAAAATACCGCACCGTCTTAACAAAAACGTTAAAATCATCATAACCTACAACATGACAATAAATTTGTCAACAATAATATCAGTACAGTCAACAACAACAACAACAACAACAACAACAACAACAACAACAACAACAACAACAACAACAACAACAACAACAACAACAACAAAAACAACAATTACAAAAACAACAATTACAAAAACAACATTAACAATATAAATATGAACAATAACATTTGTAACATCATCATCAATATCAACGGCATCATCAATAACAACATCATTAACATCATCAACAACAACATCGACAATAATTTAAACATCAATAACATCATCAACAACAATAACATCAACAGCAGTAATTTAAAGAAAGGAGAACATCATCGCCAACATCATCAACAGCAACAGCATAAAAAAGCAACAGAGAATGTATCACTTACAGCTGGGTGTGTTGGTGCCGTTAAGAATGACAGTGTTGATAGGGGGATTAACTACAGGCAACCCGCCAGTGCCAGGAAGGAGAGAACTGTTGGCCAGCTGGACAAAATTTGAACCACGGGCGTCAGGGACACACTGAATGGCCAGTTCCTCGTCCTGTTGTTGTATATTTGATTAAAGAACCATCAGTGTGCTTAAAAGTTATAACAACAACAATCACAACACCAGCATCATCACTTGCCATTTCGATAAGCATGAGTGGGTCATATTTCGCCAACTCTCACGATCACCTAAGTCGTGGATCAGCTGTGTGTTGTTGTATCGATTATGTCATATACTAAGCCAGTGGTTCTCAACCGGTGGGGAATCCCCCCCCTCCCCCAGGGGGGAATTTTAGGGTTTCCAGGGGGGGGGGGGGTATGAAGACCATTTCAAGATCCCGTTAATACAAGAACCGATTACTTGATATTGTTTTTCCCTTCATACTTTACGGTTATGTACGTCTCATCCTTCTAAAATTCATTTTATAAAGTAAGTAGACCCACAAATCATGTTTTATGTGGATGTCTAGACTTGTTTTAGTATATGATATTAAATTTACCTTCCATTTTTACGTATACTGTGTAGGGGTGGGGGATTTTTAAATAGGAAATATGAAACGGTGGGGGGGGGGGGGGAAATGACGTTCTGAAAATACGATGAAGGGGGTTCGGGCCAAATTTGTGATAGGAAAGGGGGGGGGATGACGTTCTGAAAATATGGTGAAGTGGGGCACAGGCCAAAAAAGGTTGAGAACCACTGTGCTAAGCCATCTATATGTTTACTTCTCTGCCTTCCCCTTGGTCTTTCCCCTTAATCTTGCAAGTTTTTTTTACCATGTCCTATAGTTTATTTCTTCTCAAAACGTGTCCTAAACATCATCTCATCTCATCAGGTTCCTCTTGTACATTGCGGTGTCGAGGTGAAGCATAAACAGTGGGAGAGTGCCTGTATAAGCTAATTAGTCGACAGATCATCCTCATTGCACATCGAACCATTCAGTCCATAAGTGCTCGGATCCCCTCCTCAGCAAATCCCACAGCGTCTAGTGGCTAAAGTGTAGCCTCCTTTCTTCTGGTCAAGATGGCGACGGACGGTTGTGTTGTTTTTGTGACCGTTACCTTTTTCGCGTAGGAGATGGATATTTTCATCTCCTATGTGTAATTTGTGTGCCAGGATGTGTATAAGCTTCATATATCGAGATTCCTTCCCATGGTTTCGGTATTTCCCTCTATCCATCGTTTACGTGACCGGCTTCTTCCTCTGCTTCCGTGTGATCTGTACATCATTGCTTGTTGAGGTATACTGTTAGTTGGTAATCTAGTTATATGGCCAAATCATTTAACCTGCTGTTTGCCCCCAAAATCATGACTGTCTAATTTCTCTAAATATTTTACGGTTTTCATTTGTTTCTTGTAGGACTTGCCTATTAATTTTTCTGTCTGATTATGATATTCTTTGCATTTTACTCAGAAACCACATTTCAACTGCCATTTGATAGTTTTCAGCTTGTCTGCTCATTGTCCACGTTTCGCATCCATACAAAAGTATAGGTTCTGTGCAGCACTACAAATACTCGTATGCTCATTGCAATTGATTTGTCAGTATGTTTTCTATTTTGCAAAAGGCTACCTTCGCCCTAGCGATTCTTGTTTTAATCCCTAATCTCTTCAGTGGCACCTCAACCAAGATAATATACAGTAAAATACCAAATCACATAAGGGGCTGAGTGGTCTCGAGGTATGATGTCCGCCTCGAGTGCTGGAGGTTCTGGGTTCACGCCCCGGTGAGGGCCGGGATTTTTTCACGTGGACTTCTAGTAATAAAATTTCCCCTGGTCTCTAGGTAGTGAGATCGGGAGCTCTTGTGTGTTATTGCGCACGTAAAATATCCCTTGGCAGTTGGAAATCGGAAAAGATTAACCTAACAGCGCTGCCCGGGCAAAATTTCGAGTTAAAAGTCTTCTTAACGTATTTTCAAGATCCTCGCCGGGGCTACGGAGTTCGTGCACGGAGCTGAGATTATCCAGACTCCTGCTTGAGTTAGGAATAGAACATAGCACTTATGGGTTACACCCGTGTGCCGTGATGTTGATCAGTCGATTAAACTAAACTAAACTAAAATAAACTAAACTAATAAACTAAACTAAACCAAATCACACAGCAGGAGCCTGCTGTATGTATATAAAGTGATAAGATCGTGATATTATTTAGGCTAAGTGCATGAAAGAATAGATGCTTAGTCTTTCCATGCCGTAGCGAACGACGAAATCTGATATCGAACTGGAGACATTGTCAGCGTAACGCTCTAAGCGTTATACCAACTCGCCCGCCCTTGAAAGATATACAGATCTACTGATATTTATTATAAGCACTTCATATAGTTCCTCTGTCTGTCTGTCTGTCTGTCTGTCTGTCTGTCTGTCTGTCTGTCTGTCTGTTCGTCTTCCTTACTTTTCTTTCTCTCTTATTTCTTTCTTTATTTCTTTCGTTTTCACTTTTCTATTGCTGATGCATATTCTTCATCATATTTGTAACAACATATATTTATGTATGTATATTCTTGAATATGTGAGAGAGAGAGAGAGAGAGAGGAGAGAGAGAGTTAGAGAGAGAGAGAGAGAAAGAGAGAGAGAGAGAGAGAGAGAGAGAGCGTGAGACTGTGTATCTCCGTGTGTGTATGTGTGTATTAGTGTATTTGAATCTGAATGAACCTTTGTGTGTTTGAGTGAGCAAGTGAGTATCTATATATGCATGATGATGCTGCTGATTACGTAAGCATGCGAAGACGACAATGACTATGATTATAAGTGTGATGACGGTGATGATGATGGTAATCACGATGATGATGGCGGTGGTGGTGCTAATAGTGAAGACGGTGATGATGGTGGTGGTGGTGCTAATAGTGAAGACGATGATGATGGTGGTGGTGGTGCTAATAGTGAAGACGATGATGATGATGGTGGTGGTGGTGCTAATAGTGAAGACGATGATGATGGTGGTGGTGGTGCTAATAGTGAAGACGATGATGATGATGGTGGTGGTGGTGCTAATAGTGAAGACGATGATGATGGTGGTGGTGGTGCTAATAGTGAAGACGATGATGATGATTGGTGGTGGTGCTAATAGTGAAGACGATGATGATGGTGGTGGTGGTGGTGGTGGTGCTAATAGTGAAGACGATGATGGTGGTGGTGCTAATAGTGAAGGACGATGATGATGGTGGTGGTGGTGCTAATAGTGAAGACCGATGATGATGGTGGTGCTAATAGTGAAGACGATGATGATGATGATGTGGTGGTGGTGCTAATATGAAGACGATGATGATGGTGGTGGTGGTGCTAATATTGAAGACGATGATGGTGTGGTGGTTTTGGTGAGTGCTAATAGTGAAGACGATGATGATGGTGGTGGTGCTAATAGTGAAGACGATGATGATGGGTGGTGCTAATAGTGAAGATGATGATGATGATGATGGTGGTGGTGCGTTCTAATAGCTGAAGACGATGATGATGGTGGTGGTGGTGCTAATAGTGACAGACGATGATGATGTGGTGGTGCTAATAGTGAAGACGATGATGATGGTGGTGCTAATAGTGAAGATGATGGATGATGATGATGGTGGTGGTGGTGCTAATAGTGAAGACGATGATGATGGTGGTGGTGGTGCGAATAAGTGAAGACGATGATGGTGGTGGTAGCTAATAGTGAAGATGATGATGATGATGATGGTGGTGGTGGTGCTAATAGTGAAGACGATGATGATGGTGTGTGGTGGTGCTAATAGTGAAGACGATGATGATGATGGTGGTTGGTGGGTGCTAATAGTGAAGACGATGATGATGGTGGGTGGTGGCTGCAAATAGTGAATGACGATGATGATGGTGGATGGTGGTGTGTGCTAATAGTGAAGACGATGATGATGATGGTGGTGGTGCTAATAGTGAAGACGATGATGATGATGGTGGTGGTGGTGCTAATAGTGAAGATGATGATGATGATGATGGTGGTGGTGGTGCTAATAGTGAAGACGATGATGATTGATGGTGGTGTGGGTGCTAATAGTGAAGACGATGATGATGATGGTGGTGGTGGTGCTAATAGTGAAGACGATGATGATGGTAGGTGGTGGTGGTGCTAATAGTGAAGACGATGATGATGATGGTGGTGGTGGTTGCTAATAGTGAAAGACGATGATGATGATTGGTGGTGGTGGTGCTAATAGTGAAGACGATGATGATGCATAGGTGGTTGGTGGTGCTAATAGTGAAGACGATGATGATGGTGGTGGTGGTGGTGCTAATAGTGAAGACGATGATGATGATGGTGGTGGTGCTAATAGTGAAGACGATGATGATGATGGTGGTGGTGGTGCTAATAGTGAAGACGATGATGATGGTGGTGGTGGTGCTAATAGTGAAGAAGATGATGATGATGGTGGTGGTGCTAATAGTGAAGACGATGATGATGGTGGTGGTGGTGGTGGTGGTGCTAATAGTGAAGACGATGATGGTGGTGGTGCTAATAGTGAAGACGATGATGATGGTGGTGGTGGTGCTAATAGTGAAGACGATGATGATGGTGGTGCTAATAGTGAAGACGATGATGATGATGATGATGGTGGTGGTGCTAATAGTGAAGACGATGATGATGATGGTGGTGGTGGTGCTAATAGTGAAGACGATGATGATGATGGTGGTGGTGGTGCTAATAGTGAAGACGATGATGATGGGTGGTGGTGGTGGTGCTAATAGTGAAGACGATGATGATGATGGTGGTGGTGCTAATAGTGAAGACGATGATGATGGTGGTGGTGGTGGTGCTAATAGTGAAGACGATGATGATGGTGGTGGTGGTGCTAATAGTGAAGAAGATGATGATGATGGTGGTGGTGCTAATAGTGAAGACGATGATGATGGTGGTGGTGGTGGTGGTGGTGGTGCTAATAGTGAAGACGATGATGGTGGTGGTGCTAATAGTGAAGACGATGATGATGGTGGTGGTGGTGCTAATAGTGAAGACGATGATGATGGTGGTGCTAATAGTGAAGACGATGATGATGATGGTGGTGGTGGTGGTGCTAATAGTGAAGACGATGATGATGATGATGGTGGTGGTGGTGCTAATAGTGAAGACGATGATGATGGTGGTGCTAATAGTGAAGACGATGATGATGGTGGTGGTGCTAATAGTGAAGACGATGATGATGGTGGTGCTAATAGTGAAGATGATGATGATGATGATGATGGTGGTGGTGCTAATAGTGAAGACGATGATGATGGTGGTGGTGGTGCTAATAGTGAAGACGATGATGATGGTGGTGGTGCTAATAGTGAAGACGATGATGATGGTGGTGCTAATAGTGAAGATGATGATGATGATGATGGTGGTGGTGGTGCTAATAGTGAAGACGATGATGATGGTGGTGGTGGTGCTAATAGTGAAGACGATGATGGTGGTGGTGCTAATAGTGAAGATGATGATGATGATGATGGTGGTGGTGGTGCTAATAGTGAAGACGATGATGATGGTGGTGGTGGTGCTAATAGTGAAGACGATGATGATGATGGTGGTGGTGGTGCTAATAGTGAAGACGATGATGATGGTGGTGGTGGTGCTAATAGTGAAGACGATGATGATGGTGGTGGTGGTGGTGCTAATAGTGAAGACGATGATGATGATGGTGGTGGTGCTAATAGTGAAACGATGATGATGATGGTGGTGGTGGTGCTAATAGTGAAGACGATGATGATGGTGGTGGTGGTGCTACTAGTGAAGACGATGATGATGGTGGTGGTGGTGGTGCTAATAGTGAAGACGATGATGATGATGGTGGTGGTGCTAATAGTGAAGACGATGATGATGAATGTGGGGTGGTGTGGTGCTAATAGTGAGGACGATGATGATGGTGGTGGTGTGCTAATAGTGAAGACGATGATGGTGGTGGTGCTAATAGTGAAGATGATGATGATGATGATGATGGTGGTGGTGGTGCTAATAGGAAGACGATGATGATGGTGGTGGTGTGTGCTAATAGTGAAGACGATGATGATGATGGTGGTGGTGGTGCTAATAGTGAAGACGATGATGATGGTGGTGGTGGTGCTAATAGTGAAGACGATGATGATGGTGGTGGTGGTGCTAATAGTGAAGACGATGATGATGGTGGTGGTGGTGCTAATAGTGAAGATGATGATGATGGTGGTGGTGGGCTAATAGTGAAGATGATGATGATGATGGTGGTGGTGGTGGTGCTAATAGTGAAGACGATGATGATGATGGTGGTGGTGGTGTGCTAATAGTGAAGACGATGATGATGGTGGTGGTGGTGCTAATAGTGAGATGATGATGTGGTGGTGGTGGTGCTAATAGTGAAGACGATGATGATGATGGTGGTGGTGGTGGTGCTAATAGTGAAGACGATGATGATGGTGGTGGTGGTGCTAATAGTGAAGACGATGATGATGATGGTGGTGGTGGTGCTAATAGTGAAGACGATGATGATGATGGTGGTGGTGGTGCTAATAGTGAAGACGATGATGATGATGGTGGTGGTGGTGCTAATAGTGAAGACGATGATGATGATGGTGGTGGTGTGCTGCTAATAGTGAGAAGACGATGATGATGGTGGTGGTGGTGCTAATAGTGAAGATGATGATATGGTGGGGGTGGTGCTAATAGTGAAGACGATGATGATGGTGGTGGGGTGGTGCTAATAGTGAAGACGATGATGATGGTGGTGGTGGTGGTGGTGCTAATAGTGAAGACGATGATGATGGTGGTGGTGGTGCTAATAGTGAGATGATGATGGTGGTGTGTGGTGTGCTAATAGTGAAGACGATGATGATGATGGTGGTGGTGGTGCTAATAGTGAAGACGATGATGATGTGGTGGTGGTGCTAATAGTGAAGACGATGATGATGATGGTGGTGGTGGTGCTAATAGTGAAGACGATGATGATGGTGGTGTGGTGGTGCTATTAGTGAAGACGATGAGATGATGGGGTGGTGGTGCTAATAGTGAAGACGATGATGATGGTGTTGGTGGTGCTAATAGTGAAGATGATGATGGTGGTGGTGGTGCTAATAGTGAAGACGATGATGATGAGTGGTGGTGTGCTAATAGTGAAGACGATGATGATGGTGGTGGTGGTGCTAATAGTGAAGACAATGATGATGGTGGTGGTGGTGCTAATAGTGAAGACGATGAGATGATGGTGGTGGTGGTGCTAATAGTGAAGACGATGATGATGGTGGTGGTGGTGCTAATAGTGAAGAACGATGATGGTGGTGGTGCTAATAGTGAAAAGACGATGATGATGGTGGTGGTGGTGGTGGTGGTGGTGCTAATAGTGAAGACGAGATGATGGTGGTGGTTGGTGCTGTGCTAATAGTGAAGACGATGATGATGTGGTGGTGGTTGCTAATAGTGAGATGATGATGGTGGTGGTGGTGCTAATAGTGAAGACGATGATGATGATGGTGGTGGTGGTGCTAATAGTGAAGACGATGATGATGATGGTGGTGGTGGTGCTAATAGTGAAGACGATGATGATGGTGGTGGTGGTGCTAATAGTGAAGACGATGATGATGGTGGTGGTGGTGCTAATAGTGAAGACGATGATGATGGTGGTGGTGGTGCTAATAGTGAAGACGATGATGGTGGTGGTGCTAATAGTGAAGACGATGATGATGGTGGTGGTGGTGGTGGTGGTGGTGCTAATAGTGAAGACGATGATGATGGTGGTGGTGGTGCTAATAGTGAAGATGATGATGGTGGTGGTGGTGCTAATAGTGAAGACGGTGATGATGGTGGTGGTGGTGCTAATAGTGAAGACGATGATGATGGTGGTGGTGGTGCTAATAGTGAAGATGATGATGATGGTGGTGGTGGTGGTGCTAATAGTGAAGACGATGATGATGGTGGTGGTGGTGGTGGTGGTGCTAATAGTGAAGACGATGATGTTGGTGGTGGTGGTGCTAATAGTGAAGATGATGATGGTGGTGGTGGTGCTAATAGTGAAGACGGTGATGATGGTGGTGGTGGTGCTAATAGTGAAGACGATGATGATGGTGGTGGTGGTGCTAATAGTGAAGATGATGATGATGATGGTGGTGGTGGTGGTGCTAATAGTGAAGACGATGATGATGGTGGTGGTGGTGCTAATAGTGAAGATGATGATGATGATGGTGGTGGTGGTGGTGCTAATAGTGAAGACGATGATGATGGTGGTGGTGGTGCTAATAGTGAAGATGATGATGGTGGTGGTGGTGCTAATAGTGAAGACGTGATGATGGTGGTGTTGGTTGCTAATAGTGAAGATGATGATGATGGTGGTGGTGGTGCTAATAGTGAAGATGATGATGATGATGGGTGGTGGTGGTGCTAATAGTGAAGATGATGATGTGGTGGTGGTGGTGTAATAGTGAAGATGATGGTGGTGATGGTGGTGGTGGTGGTGCTAATAGTGAAGACGATGATGATGGTGGTGGTGGTGCTAATAGTGAAGATGATGATGGTGGTGGTGTGCTAATAGTGAAGACCGTGATGATGGGTGGTGGTGGTGCTAATAGTGAAGACGATGATGATGGTGGTGGTGGTGCTAATAGTGAAGATGATGATGATGATGGTGGTGGTGGTGGTGCTAATAGTGAAGACGATGATGATGGTGGTGGTGGTGCTAATAGTGAAGACGATGATGATGGTGGTGGTGGTGCTAATAGTGAAGACGATGATGATGGTGGTGGTGGTGCTAATAGTGAAGACGATGATGATGGTGGTGGTGGTGGTGCTAATAGTGAAGACGATGATGATGGTGGTGGTGGTGCTAATAGTGAAGACGATGATGATGGTGGTTGGTGGTGGTGCTAATAGTGAAGACGATGATGATGGTGGTGGTGGTGCTAATAGTGAAGACGATGATGATGATGATGGTGGTGGTGGTGGTGGTGCTAATAGTGAAGACGATGATGATGGTGGTGGTGGTGCTAATAGTGAAGATGATGATGATGGTGGTGGTGGTGCTAATAGTGAAGACGATGATGATGGTGGTGGTGGTGGTGCTAATAGTGAAGACGATGATGATGGTGGTAGTGGTGCTAATAGTGAAGAACGATGATGGTGGTGTGGTGGTGGTGTGGTGTGCTAATAGTGAAGACGATGATGGTGGTGGTGGTGCTAATAGTGAAGACGATGATGTGATGGTGGTGGTGGTGGTGGTGGTGGGCTAATAGTGAAGACGATGATGATGGTGGTGGTGGTGCTAATAGTGAAGACGGTGATGGTGGTGGTGGTGGTGTGGTGCTAATAGTGAAGACGATGATGGTGGTGGTGGTGGTGCTAATAGTGAAGATGATGATGGTGGTGTTGGTGGTGCTAATAGTGAAGATGATGATGGTGGTGGTGGTGCTAATAGTGAAGACGATGATGGTGGTGGTGGTGTGGTGCTAACAGTGAAGACGATGATGGTGGTGGTGGTGATAATAGTGAAGACGATGATGATGATGAGATGATGGTGGTGGTGCTAATAGTGAAGACGATGATGATGGCGGTGGTGGTGCTAATAGTGAAGACGATGATGATGGTGGTGGTGGTGCTAATAGTGAAGACGATGATGATGATGGTGGTGGTGGTGCTAATAGTGAAGACGATGATGATGGTGGTGGTGGTGCTAATAGTGAAGACGATGATGATGGTGGTGGTGGTGGTGCTAATAGTGAAGACGATGATGATGATGGTGGTGGTGCTAATAGTGAAGACGATGATGATGGTGGTGGTGGTGCTAATAGTGAAGACGATGATGATGGTGGTGGTGGTGCTAATAGTGAAGACGATGATGATGTGGTGGTGGTGGTGCTAATAGTGAAGACGATGATGATGATGGTGGTGGTGCTAATAGTGAAGACGATGATGATGATGATGGTGGTGGTGGTGCTAATAGTGAAGACGATGATGATGGTGGTGGTGGTGCTAATAGTGAAGACGATGATGGTGGTGGTGCTAATAGTGAAGATGATGATGATGATGATGATGGTGGTGGTGGTGCTAATAGTGAAGACGATGATGATGGTGGTGGTGGTGCTAATAGTGAAGACGATGATGATGATGGTGGTGGTGGTGCTAATAGTGAAGACGATGATGATGGTGGTGTGGTGCTAATAGTGAAGACGATGATGATGGTGGTGGTGGTGCTAATAGTGAAGATGATGATGATGGTGGTGGTGGTGCTAATAGTGAAGATGATGCTTGATGATGGTGGTGGTGGTGGTGCTAATAGTGAAGACGATGCTGATGGTGGTGGTGGTGGTGGTGCTAATAGTGAAGACGATGATGATGGTGGTGGTGGTGCTAATAGTGAAGTGATGAGGTGGTGGTGGTGGTGCTAATAGTGAAGACGATGATGATGATGGTGGTGGTGGTGCTAATAGTGAAGACGATGATGATGGTGGTGGTGGTGCTAATAGTGAAGACGATGATGATGGTGGTGGTGGTGGTGCTAATAGTGAAGACGATGATGATGATGGTGGTGGTGGTGGTGCTAATAGTGAAGACGATGATGATGATGGTGGTGGTGGTGCTAATAGTGAAGACGATGATGATGGTGGTGGTGGTGCTAATAGTGAAGACGATGATGGTGGTGGTGCTAATAGTGAAGATGATGATGATGATGATGATGGTGTGGTGGTGCTAATAGTGAAGACGATGATGATGGTGGTGGTGGTGCTAATAGTGAAGACGATGATGATGATGGTGGTGGTGGTGCTAATAGTGAAGACGATGATGATGGTGGTGGTGGTGCTAATAGTGAAGACGATGATGATGGTGGTGGTGGTGCTAATAGTGAAGATGATGATGATGGTGGTGGTGGTGCTAATAGTGAAGATGATGATGATGATGGTGGTGGTGGTGGTGCTAATAGTGAAGACGATGATGATGGTGGTGGTGGTGGTGGTGCTAATAGTGAAGACGATGATGATGGTGGTGGTGGTGCTAATAGTGAAGATGATGAAGGTGGTGGTGGTGGTGCTAATAGTGAAGACGATGATGATGATGGTGGTGGTGGTGCTAATAGTGAAGACGATGATGATGGTGGTGGTGGTGCTAATAGTGAAGACGATGATGATGATGATGGTGGTGGTGGTGCTAATAGTGAAGACGATGATGATGATGGGTGGGGTGGTGCTAATAGTGAAGACGATGATGATGATGGTGGTGGTGGTGCTAATAGTGAAGACGATGATGATGATGGTGGTGGTGGTGCTGCTAATAGTGAAGACGATGATGATGGTGGTGGTGGTGCTAATAGTGAAGATGATGATGATGGTGGTGGTGGTGCTAATAGTGAAGACGATGATGATGGTGGTGGTGGTGGTGCTAATAGTGAAGACGATGATGATGGTGGTGGTGGTGGTGGTGCTAATAGTGAAGACGATGATGATGGTGGTGGTGGTGCTAATAGTGAAGATGATGATGGTGGTGGTGGTGGTGCTAATAGTGAAGACGATGATGATGATGGGTGGTGGTGCTAATAGTGAAGACGATGATGATGGTGGTGGTGGTGCTAATAGTGAAGACGATGATGATGATGGTGGTGGTGGTGCTAATAGTGAAGACGATGATGATGGTGGTGGTGGTGCTAATAGTGAAGACGATGATGATGATGGTGGTGGTGGTGCTAATAGTGAAGACGATGATGATGGTGGTGGTGGTGCTAATAGTGAAGATGATGATGGTGGTGGTGGTGCTAATAGTGAAGACGATGATGATGGTGGTGGTGGTGCTAATAGTGAAGACGATGATGATGGTGGTGGTGGTGCTAATAGTGAAGACAATGATGATGGTGGTGGTGGTGCTAATAGTGAAGACGATGATGATGATGGTGGTGGTGGTGCTAATAGTGAAGACGATGATGATGGTGGTGGTGGTGCTAATAGTGAAGACGATGATGGTGGTGGTGCTAATAGTGAAGACGATGATGATGGTGGTGGTGGTGGTGGTGGTGGTGGTGGTGCTAATAGTGAAGACGATGATGATGGTGGTGGTGGTGCTAATAGTGAAGACGATGATGATGGTGGTGGTGGTGCTAATAGTGAAGATGATGATGGTGGTGGTGGTGCTAATAGTGAAGACGATGATGATGATGGTGGTGGTGGTGCTAATAGTGAAGACGATGATGATGATGGTGGTGGTGGTGCTAAGAGTGAAGACGATGATGATGGTGGTGGTGGTGCTAATAGTGAAGACGATGATGATGGTGGTGGTGGTGGTGCTAATAGTGAAGACGATGATGATGGTGGTAGTGGTGCTAATAGTGAAGACGATGATGGTGGTGGTGCTAATAGTGAAGACGATGATGATGGTGGTGGTGGTGGTGGTGGTGGTGCTAATAGTGAAGACGATGATGATGGTGGTGGTGGTGCTAATAGTGAAGACGATGATGATGGTGGTGGTGGTGCTAATAGTGAAGATGATGATGGTGGTGGTGGTGCTAATAGTGAAGACGGTGATGATGGTGGTGGTGGTGCTAATAGTGAAGACGATGATGATGGTGGTGGTGGTGCTAATAGTGAAGATGATGATGATGATGGTGGTGGTGGTGGTGCTAATAGTGAAGACGATGATGATGGTGGTGGTGGTGGTGGTGGTGCTAATAGTGAAGACGATGATGTTGGTGGTGGTGGTGGTGCTAATAGTGAAGATGATGATGGTGGTGGTGGTGCTAATAGTGAAGACGGTGATGATGGTGGTGGTGGTGCTAATAGTGAAGACGATGATGATGGTGGTGGTGGTGGTGGTGCTAATAGTGAAGATGATGATGATGATGATGGTGGTGGTGGTGCTAATAGTGAAGACGATGATGATGGTGGTGGTGGTGCTAATAGTGAAGATGATGATGATGATGGTGGTGGTGGTGGTGCTAATAGTGAAGACGATGATGATGGTGGTGGTGGTGCTAATAGTGAAGATGATGATGGTGGTGGTGGTGCTAATAGTGAAGACGGTGATGATGGTGGTGTTGGTGCTAATAGTGAAGATGATGATGATGGTGGTGGTGGTGCTAATAGTGAAGATGATGATGATGATGGTGGTGGTGGTGGTGCTAATAGTGAAGATGATGATGATGGTGGTGGTGGTGCTAATAGTGAAGATGATGGTGGTGATGGTGGTGGTGGTGGTGCTAATAGTGAAGACGATGATGATGGTGGTGGTGGTGCTAATAGTGAAGATGATGATGGTGGTGGTGGTGCTAATAGTGAAGACCGTGATGATGGTGGTGGTGGTGCTAATAGTGAAGACGATGATGATGGTGGTGGTGGTGCTAATAGTGAAGATGATGATGATGATGGTGGTGGTGGTGGTGCTAATAGTGAAGACGATGATGATGGTGGTGGTGGTGCTAATAGTGAAGACGATGATGATGGTGGTGGTGGTGCTAATAGTGAAGATGATGATGATGGTGGTGGTGGTGCTAATAGTGAAGACGATGATGATGGTGGTGGTGGTGGTGCTAATAGTGAAGACGATGATGATGGTGGTGGTGGTGCTAATAGTGAAGACGATGATGATGGTGGTGGTGGTGGTGCTAATAGTGAAGACGATGATGATGGTGGTGGTGGTGCTAATAGTGAAGACGATGATGATGATGGTGGTGGTGGTGGTGGTGCTAATAGTGAAGACGATGATGATGGTGGTGGTGGTGCTAATAGTGAAGATGATGATGGTGGTGGTGGTGGTGCTAATAGTGAAGACGATGATGATGGTGGTGGTGGTGGTGCTAATAGTGAAGACGATGATGATGGTGGTAGTGGTGCTAATAGTGAAGACGATGATGGTGGTGGTGGTGGTGGTGGTGCTAATAGTGAAGACGATGATGGTGGTGGTGGTGCTAATAGTGAAGACGATGATGATGGTGGTGGTGGTGGTGGTGGTGGTGCTAATAGTGAAGACGATGATGATGGTGGTGGTGATGCTAATAGTGAAGACGGTGATGGTGGTGGTGGTGGTGGTGGTGGTGCTAATAGTGAAGACGATGATGGTGGTGGTGGTGGTGCTAATAGTGAAGATGATGATGGTGGTGGTGGTGGTGCTAATAGTGAAGATGATGATGGTGGTGGTGGTGCTAATAGTGAAGACGATGATTGTGGTGGTGGTGGTGGTGGTGCTAACAGTGAAGACGATGATGGTGGTGGTGGTGATAATAGTGAAGACGATGATGATGATGATGATGGTGGTGGTGCTAATAGTGAAGACGATGATGATGGCGGTGGTGGTGCTAATAGTGAAGACGATGATGATGGTGGTGGTCGTGCTAATAGTGAAGACGATGATGATGGTGGTGGTGGTGCTAATAGTGAAGACGATGATGATGGTGGTGGTGGTGCTAATAGTGAAGACGATGATGATGATGGTGGTGCTAATAGTGAAGACGATGATGATGGTGGTGGTGGTGCTAATAGTGAAGACGATGATGATGATGGTGGTGGTGGTGCTAATAGTGAAGACGATGATGATGGTGGTGGTGGTGCTAATAGTGAAGACGATGATGATGGTGGTGGTGGTGGTGCTAATAGTGAAGACGATGATGATGGTGGTGGTGGTGCTAATAGTGAAGACGATGATGGTGGTGGTGCTAATAGTGAAGACGATGATGATGGTGGTGGTGGTGGTGGTGCTAATAGTGAAGACGATGATGATGGTGGTGGTGGTGCTAATAGTGAAGACGATGATGATGGTGGTGGTGGTGCTAATAGTGAAGATGATGATGGTGGTGGTGGTGCTAATAGTGAAGACGATGATGATGGTGGTGGTGGTGCTAATAGTGAAGATGTTGATGGTGGTGGTGGTGCTAATAGTGAAGACCGTGATGATGGTGGTGGTGGTGCTAATAGTGAAGACGATGATGATGGTGGTGGTGGTGCTAATAGTGAAGATGATGATGATGATGGTGGTGGTGGTGGTGCTAATAGTGAAGACGATGATGATGGTGGTGGTGGTGGTGGTGCTAATAGTGAAGACGATGATGATAGTGGTGGTGGTGCTAATAGTGAAGATGATGATGGTGGTGGTGGTGCTAATAGTGAAGACGGTGATGATGGTGGTGGTGGTGCTAATAGTGAAGATGATGATGATGATGGTGGTGGTGGTGGTGCTAATAGTGAAGACGATGATGATGGTGGTGGTGGTGCTAATAGTGAAGATGATGATGATGATGGTGGTGGTGGTGGTGGTGCTAATAGTGAAGACGATGATGATGGTGGTGGTGGTGCTAATAGTGAAGATGATGATGGTGGTGGTGGTGCTAATAGTGAAGACGGTGATGATGGTGGTGGTGGTGCTAATAGTGAAGATGATGATGATGGTGATGGTGGTGCTAATAGTGAAGATGATGATGATGATGGTGGTTGTGGTGGTGCTAATAGTGAAGATGATGATGATGGTGGTGGTGGTGCTAATAGTGAAGATGATGGTGGTGATGGTGGTGGTGGTGGTGCTAATAGTGAAGACGATGATGATCGTGGTGGTGGTGCTAATAGTGAAGATGATGATGGTGGTGGTGGTGCTAATAGTGAAGACGGTGATGATGGTGGTGGTGGTGCTAATAGTGAAGACGATGATGATGGTGGTGGTGGTGCTAATAGTGAAGATGATGATGATGGTGGTCGTGGTGGTGGTGCTAATAGTGAAGACGATGATGGTGGTGGTGGTGGTGCTAATAGTGAAGACGATGATGATGGTGGTGGTGGTGCTAATAGCGAAGACGATGATGATGGTGGTGGTGGTGGTGCTAATAGTGAAGACGATGATGATGGTGGTGGTGGTGCTAATAGTGAAGACGATGATGATGGTGGTGGTGGTGGTGCTAATAGTGAAGACGATGATGATGGTGGTGGTGGTGCTAATAGTGAAGACGATGATGATGATGGTGGTGGTGGTGGTGCTAATAGTGAAGACGATGATGATGGTGGTGGTGGTGCTAATAGTGAAGATGATGATGATGGTGGTGGTGGTGCTAATAGTGAAGACGATGATGATGGTGGTGGTGGTGGTGCTAATAGTGAAGACGATGATGATGGTGGTGGTGGTGCTAATAGTAAAGACGATGATGGTGGTGGTGGTGGTGGTGGTGCTAATAGTGAAGACGATGATGGTGGTGGTGGTGCTAATAGTGAAGACGATGATGATGGTGGTGGTGGTGGTGGTGGTGGTGCTAATAGTGAAGACGATGATGATGGTGGTGGTGGTGCTAATAGTGAAGACGATGATGGTGGTGGTGGTGGTGGTGGTGGTGCTAATAGTGAAGACGATGATGGTGGTGGTGGTGGTGCTAATAGTGAAGATGATGATGGTGGTGGAGGTGGTGCTAATAGTGAAGATGATGATGGTGGTGGTGCTAATAGTGAAGACGATGATGATGATGGTGGTGGTGGTGGTGCTAATAGTGAAGACGATGATGATGATGGTGGTGGTGGTGGTGCTAATAGTGAAGATGATGATGATGGTGGTGGTGGTGCTAATAGTGAAGATGATGATGGTGGTGGTGGTGCTAATAGTGAAGACGATGATGGTGGTGGTGGTGCTAATAGTGAAGACGATGATGATGGTGGTGGTGGTGCTAATAGTGAAGATGATGATGGTGGTGGTGGTGCTAATAGTGAAGACGATGATGGTGGTGGTGCTAATAGTGAAGACGATGATGATGGTGGTGGTGGTGCTAATAGTGAAGATGATGATGGTGGTGGTGGTGCTAATAGTGAAGACGATGATGATGATGGTGGTGGTGGTGGTGCTAATAGTGAAGATGATGATGATGGTGGTGGTGGTGCTAATAGTGAAGATGATGGTGGTGATGGTGGTGGTGGTGGTGCTAATAGTGAAGACGATGATGATGGTGGTGGTGGTGCTAATAGTGAAGATGATGATGGTGGTGGTGGTGCTAATAGTGAAGACGGTGATGATGGTGTTGGTGGTGCTAATAGTGAAGACGATGATGATGGTGGTGGTGGTGCTAATAGTGAAGATGATGATGATGATGGTGGTGGTGCTAATAGTGAAGACGATGATGATGGTGGTGGTGGTGCTAATAGTGAAGACGATGATGATGGTGGTGGTGGTGCTAATAGTGAAGAAGATGATGATGGTGGTGGTGGTGGTGCTAATAGTGAAGAAGATGATGATGGTGGTGGTGGTGCTAATAGTGAAGATGATGATGGTGGTGGTGGTGCTAATAGTGAAGACGATGATGGTGGTGGTGGTGCTAATAGTGAAGACGATGATGATGGTGGTGGTGGTGCTAATAGTGAAGATGATGATGGTGGTGGTGGTGCTAATAGTGAAGACGATGATGATGATGGTGGTGGTGGTGGTGGTGGTGCTAATAGTGAAGATGATGATGGTGGTGATGGTGGTGCTAATAGTGAAGATGATGATGATGATGGTGGTGGTGCTAATAGTGAAGACGATGATGATGGTGGTGGTGGTGCTAATAGTGAAGAAGATGATGATGGTGGTGGTGGTGCTAATAGTGAAGACGATGATGGTGGTGGTGCTAATAGTGAAGACGATGATGATGGTGGTGGTGGTGCTAATAGTGAAGACGATGATGGTGGTGGTGCTAATAGTGAAGACGATGATGATGGTGGTGGTGGTGCTAATAGTGAAGAAGATGATGATGGTGGTGGTGGTGCTAATAGTGAAGACGATGATGGTGGTGGTGCTAATAGTGAAGACGATGATGATGGTGGGGTGGTGGTGGTGGTGGTGCTAATAGTGAAGATGATGATGATGGTGGTGGTGGTGCTAATAGTGAAGAAGATGATGATGGTGGTGGTGGTGCTAATAGTGAAGAAGATGATGATGGTGGTGGTGGTGCTAATAGTGAAGACGATGATGGTGGTGGTGCTAATAGTGAAGACGATGATGATGATGATGGTGGTGGTGCTAATAGTGAAGACGATGATGATGGTGGTGGTGGTGCTAATAGTGAAGATGATGATGGTGGTGGTGGTGGTGCTAATAGTGAAGACGATGATGGTGGTGGTGGTGCTAATAGTGAAGACGATGATGGTGGTGGTGGTGGTGCTAATAGTGAAGACGATGATGGTGGTGGTGCTAATAGTGAAGACGATGATGATGATGGTGGTGGTGGTGGTGGTGGTGCTAATAGTGAAGACGATGATGATGGTGGTGGTGGTGCTAATAGTGAAGATGATGATGGTGGTGGTGGTGCTAATAGTGAAGACGATGATGGTGGTGGTGGTGCTAATAGTGAAGACGATGATGATGGTGGTGGTGGTGCTAATAGTGAAGACGATGATGGTGGTGGTGCTAATAGTGAAGACGATGATGATGGTGGTGGTGCTAATAGTGAAGATGATGATGATGGTGGTGGTGTTGCTAATAGTGAAGATGATGATGATGATGGTGGTGGTGCTAATAGTGAAGACGATGATGATGGTGGTGGTGGTGCTAATAGTGAAGACGATGATGATGATGGCGGTGGTGCTAATAGTGAAGAAGATGATGGTGGTGGTGCTAATAGTGAAGACGATGATGATGATGGTGGTGGTGGTGGTGGTGGTGGTGCTAATAGTGAAGAAGATGATGGTGGTTGTGGTGCTAATAGTGAAGATGATGATGGTGGTGGTGGTGGTGGTGGTGGTGGTGCTAATAGTGAAGACGATGATGATGATGGTGGTGGTGGTGGTGGTGCTAATTGTGAAGAAGATGATGGTGGTTGTGGTGCTAATAGTGAAGATGATGATGGTGGTGGTGGTGCTAATAGTGAAGATGATGATGGTGGTGGTGGTGCTAATAGTGAAGATGATGATGGTGGTGGTGGTGCTAATAGTGAAGACGATGATGGTGGTGGTGCTAATAGTGAAGACGATGATGATGATGGTGGTGGTGGTGTTGGTGGTGCTAATAGTGAAGAAGATGATGATGGTGGTGGTGGTGCTAATAGTGAAGACGATGATGATGGTGGTGGTGGTGCTAATAGTGAAAACGATAATTATGGTGGTGGGGTGTTAATAGTGAAGACGATAATGATGCTGGCGATAACTGTGCTGATAGTTTGCAACTCCAAAAACATTGCTTTACTTTACCTCAGGCCGGCAACTCTTCCTAAAATATTGAGTGCATTGATACCAGGAGGTGGCGTTGACCGGACACGTGGCGTTTTCAATTATAAAGTTTTTACTTCCATCCCCGTAAATGTTTGGGACCCTTTGACCGCCATACCTGTCACAGAAATATTAAGACAGTTAATGAAAGTGACCAACAAACGTGTATTGTAATTTCTTTTTTAATTCATAAAAGATTATAGAGCAGATAAGAACAGCATTATGACAGAATGCACAATTAAAGCAAGAGACAGGGCGTGTACTACTACTACTACTACTACTACTACTACTATATAATGTTTATTAGTTGAGGAAACTTTAATGACCCGTTTACATGTCTTAAGGCGCATATGGTAAATGGTGCTAAACCCATATTTTTAATAAAGTTCTCGCATGCTGATTTGTTCAGCAACACCGATCGTCTTCACACCACTAGACATGTCCCTTCACACATTTTCGCTGAATCGCCCTGGGGGTCGAAGTCTATTTTTAAAATACCCCCACTCTATGTGGATTCGAACCCGTGATAACAGAACCGGAAGGTGAGCGTCTAGTCGCTACGCCACTCCTAGTTTTCAATCAATCAAGCAGGTGCCGACTCCACAATGAAGGTTGGCGGCAATGGATCTCCAACACTGTCTGTCTCTCGCACTGACTGTATATAATGTCAGATTGCTGGTCGTCCATCGTTTGGTGTTTATCTTCCCATTTGTATCGTTGTCTACCTCTTGAGTTAATGCCAGGTAGGTAGATAGTTGTTGCCATGTAGGTAGACAACTGTTGCCATGTAGGTAGACAGTTGTTGCCATGTAGGTAGACAGTTGTTGCCATGTAGGTAGACAGTTGTTGCCATGTAGGTAGACAGTTGGTGCCATGTAGGTAGATTGTTGTTGTCATGTAGGTAGACGGTTGTTGCCATGTAGGTAGGTAGTTGTTGCCATGAAGGTAGGCAGTTGTTGCCATGTAGGTAGACAGTTGTTGCCATGTAGGTAGACAGTTGTTGCCATGTAGGTAGACAGTTGGTGCCATGTAGGTAGACAGTTGTTGCCATGTAGGTAGACAGTTGGTGCCATGTAGGTAGGTAGTTGTTGCCATGAAGGTAGACAGTTGTTGCCATGTAGGTAGACAGTTGTTGCCATGTAGGTAGACAGTTGGTGCCATGTAGGTAGATTGTTGTTGTCATGTAGGTAGACGGCTGTTGTCATGTAGGTAGACAGTTGTTGCCATGTAGGTAGACAGTTGTTGCCATGTAGGTAGACAGTTGGTGCCATGTAGGTAGATTGTTGTTGTCATGTAGGTAGACGGTTGTTGCCATGAAGGTAGACAGTAGTTGCCATGTAGGTAGACGGCTGTTGCCATGTAGGTAGACAGTTGTTGCCATGTAGGTAGACAGTTGGTGCCATGTAGGTAGATTGTTGTCATGTAGGTAGACAGTTGTTGCCATGTAGGTAGACAGTTGGTGCCATGTAGGTAGATTGTTGTTGTCATGTAGGTAGACGGCTGTTGTCATGTAGGTAGACAGTTGTTGCCATGTAGGTAGACAGTTGTTGCCATGTAGGTAGACAGTTGGTGCCATGTAGGTAGATTGTTGTTGTCATGTAGGTAGACGGTTGTTGCCATGTAGGTAGACAGTGGTTGCCATGTAGGTAGACAGTTGTTGCCATGTAGGTAGACAGTTGGTGCCATGTAGGTAGATTGTTGTTGTCATGTAGGTAGACGGCTGTTGCCATGTAGGTAGATAGTTGTTGCCATGTTGGTAGACAGTGGTTGCCATGTAGGTAGACAGTTGTTGCCATGTAGGTAGATAGTTGTTGCCATGTAGGTAGTTGTTGCCATGAAGGTAGACAGTTATTGCCATGTAGGTAGACAGTGGTTGCCATGTAGGTAGACAGTTGTTGCCATGTAGGTAGACAGTTGGTGCCATGTAGGTAGATTGTTGTTGTCATGTAGGTAGACGGCTGTTGCCATGTAGGTAGATAGTTGTTGCCATGTAGGTAGACAGTTGTTGCCATGTAGGTAGACAGTTGTTGCCATGTAGGTAGACAGTTGTTGTCCTCTAGGTAGACGGTTGTTGCCATGTAGGTAGACAGTTGTTGTCCTCTAGGTAGACGGTTGTTGCCATGTAGGTAGACGGCTGTTGCCATGTAGGTAGATAGTTGTTGCCATGTAGGTAGACAGTTGTTGCCATGTAAGTAGACGGTTGTTGCCATGTAGGTAGATAGTTGTTGCCATGTAGGTAGACAGTTGTTGTCATGTAGGTAGACGGTTGTTGCCAATGTAGGTAGACAGTGGTTTGCCATGTAGGTAGACAGTTGTTGCCATGTAGGTAGACAGTTGGTGCATGTAGGTAGATTGTTGTTGTCATGTAGGTAGACGGCTGTTGTCATGTAGGTAGACAGTTGTTGCCATGTAGGTAGACAGGTTGTTGCATGTAGGTAGACAGTTGTTGCCATGTAGGTAGACAGTTGGTGCCATGTAGGTAGATTGTTGTTGTCATGTAGGTAGACGGTTGTTGCCATGTAGGTAGACAGTGGTTGCCATGTAGGTAGACAGTTGTTGCCATGTAGGTAGACAGTTGGTGCCATGTAGGTAGATTGTTGTTGTCATGTAGGTAGACGGCTGTTGCCATGTAGGTAGATAGTTGTTGCCATGTTGGTAGACAGTGGTTGCCATGTAGGTAGACAGTTGTTGCCATGTAGGTAGATAGTTGTTGCCATGTAGGTAGTTGTTGCCATGAAGGTAGACAGTTATTGCCATGTAGGTAGACAGTGGTTGCCATGTAGGTAGGCAGTGTTGCCATGTAGGTAGACAGTTGGTGCCATGTAGGTAGATTGTTGTTTGTCATGTAGGTAGACGGCTGTTTAGCATGTAGGTAGATAGTTGTTGCCATGTAGGTAGACAGTTGTTGCCATGTAGGTAGACAGTTGTTGCCATGTAGGTAGACAGTTGTTGTCCTCTAGGTAGACGGTTGTTGCCATGTAGGTAGACAGTTGTTGTCCTCTAGGTAGACGGTTGTTGCCATGTAGGTAGACGGCTGTTGCCATGTAGGTAGATAGTTGTTGCCATGTAGGTAGACAGTTGTTGCCATGTAAGTAGACGGTTGTTGCCATGTAGGTAGATAGTTGTTGCCATGTAGGTAGACAGTTGTTGTCATGTAGGTAGACGGTTGTTGCCATGTAGGTAGACAGTGGTTGCCATGTAGGTAGACAGTTGTTGCCATGTAGGTAGACAGTTGGTGCCATGTAGGTAGATTGTTGTTGTCATGTAGGTAGACGGCTGTTGTCATGTAGGTAGACAGTTGTTGCCATGTAGGTAGACAGTTGTTGCCATGTAGGTAGACAGTTGGTGCCATGTAGGTAGATTGTTGTTGTCATGTAGGTAGACGGTTGTTGCCATGTAGGTAGACAGTGGTTGCCATGTAGGTAGACAGTTGTTGCCATGTAGGTAGACAGTTGGTGCCATGTAGGTTGATTGTTGTTGTCATGTAGGTAGACGGTTGTTGCCATGTAGGTAGATAGTTGTTGCCATGTAGGTAGACAGTGGTTGCCATGTAGGTAGACAGTTGTTGCCATGTAGGTAGATAGTTGTTGTCATGTAGGTAGTTGTTGCCATGAAGGTAGACAGTTGTTGCCATGTAGGTAGACAGTGGTTGCCATGTAGGTAGACAGTTGTTGCCATGTAGGTAGACAGTTGGTGCCATGTAGGTAGATTGTTGTTGTCATGTAGGTAGACGGCTGTTGCCATGTAGGTAGATAGTTGTTGCCATGTTGGTAGACAGTTGTTGCCATGTAAGTAGACGATTGTTGCCATGTAGGTAGATAGTTGTTGCCATGTAGGTAGACAGTTGTTGCCATGTAGGTAGACAATTGTTGCCATGTAGGTAGACAGTTGCTGCCATGTAGGTAGACAGTTGTTGTCCTCTAGGTAGACGGTTGTTGCCATGTAGGTCATGTAGGTAGACAGTTGTTGTCCTCTAGGTAGACGGTTGTTGCCATTTAGGTAGACAGTTGTTTCCATGTAGGTAGACAATTGTTGCCATGTAGGTAGATAGTTGTTGCCATGTAGGTAGACAGTTGTTGCCATGTAGGTAGACGGTTGTTGCCATGTAGGTAGATAGTTGTTGCCATGTAGGTAGACAGTTGTTGCCATGTAGGTAGACAATTCTTGCCATGTAGGTAGACAATTGTTGCCATGTAGGTAGACAGTTGTTGTCCTCTAGGTAGACGGTTGTTGCCATGTAGGTAGACAGTTGTTTCCATGTAGGTAGATAGTTGTTGTCATGCAGGTAAATAATTGTGAATAGGTACCTTCAAAAAACGTGTTCCCTGAATAACAGACTGTAATGTCTTCTTCTTCTTCTTCTTCTTCTTCTTCTTCTTCTTCTTCTTCTTCTTCTTCTTCTTCTTCTTCTTCCTTCTTCTTCTTCTTCTTCTTCTTCTTCTTCTTCTTCTTCTTCTTCTTTTTCTTCTTCTTCTTCTTCTTCTTGAGGCTCTCCTGACTTCGTGACATCAACTAAATAACTAAATGACATCATTTGCATGTTACATCAACTACATGGCATCATCTGTATGTGACAGCAACTATATGACATCATCTGCGTGTGACATCAACTACATGACATCATGTGAATGTGACATAAACTACATGACATCATCTGCATGTGACATCAACTTCATGGCACCATCTGCATGTGACATCAACTGCGTGACAGCATCTTCATGTCACATCAATTACATGGCATAAACTCAATAACATCAACTACATGACATCATCTGAATGTGACATCAACTACGTGTCATCAACTATGTGGCATGAATTACGTGACATCAACTACATTTCTTCAATTGCATGTCATCAACTGCATGCCATCAACTACGTGGTATAAATTAGGTGACTTTAACTACATGACATTAACGCTATATCTTCAATTACATGTCATCAACTAAATACCATCAACTATGGGGTATCAACTACGTGACCTCAACTACATGACCTCAACTACATGACATCAACTTCATGACATCATCTGCATGTGACATCAACTCCATGCCTTCAATTACATATCATCAACTACATAACATCAACTACATGACATCAACTTCATGACATCAACTACACTACTTCAACTCCATGACATCAACTTCATGACATCAACTACACGACATCAACTCCATGACATCAACTCCATAACATCAACTACATGACATCAGCCCCATGATGTTAACTCCGAGATTGCAACTACATGAGACAGAGTGTGACCGCGACTACATTGCAACAACTCATAGACTCAACTCCATATTTCTGATTCTTCACTTATTACAAGTAGCTCATCAGCATCATGTGTCATACCGATAAGCGTGGGCGGTCATATTTCGCCATCTCACCCGAACACTAGAGTCGTGGATCAGCTCCGTGTTCTTGTCTCGACCATGCCACGTGGCCAAGCCATCCAGGTATTTACGTCTCTGCATTCCCCTTGTTCTTCTCCTCTCAATATTGTCATTTGTCACCAAGTTCTCTAGTTTATTTCTTCTCATAACGTGTCCAAAAATGTTGACTGTCTACGTCTAATATTTCTAATCAGTTTACAGGTTTTATCTGTTTATGTAGAACTTGCTCGTTGGTTTTTCTGTCTGACCATGGTATTCTTTGCATTTTACTCATCATCATCCAGTGCCTTGCCGGCTAGCATGGACGATCTTGTCTCTTCACAAATTACAATCTCCGACGTCATGGATCAATTCGTGTGTTGACCCCCGTGCCATGACACAAGACTGTCAAGAATCTTCCCATGCTGTCTTCCTCTGTCTCTCTTTCCACAAATCTTTCTGGTTGTCACCATATGTTCCAGTTTGTGTCGTCCCATAACGTGGCAAAAAAAAAAAAAACGATGACTGCCTCTTTCTGATAGTTGTGGTAAGTTGTCTTTGCGACTCAGCTTCCCTTAAAACGTCTTGACTGCTCTGTTTGGCTGTCCAATCAGCTTCCCTTAGAACGTCTTGACTGCTCTGTTTGGCTGTCCAATCAGCTTCCCTTAGAACGTCTTGACTGCTCTGTTTGGCTGTCCAATCAGCTTCCCTTAAAACGTCTTGACTGCTCTGTTTGGCTGACCAATTAATTTTCAGCATTCTTCTATAAAACCACATATCCAAGGCTTCCATGGATTTTCTCTCCTGTTTACTAATTGTTCATGATTCGCAGCCGTATGTTAAAACTGGTTCTACGTTACATGCAAGAACTCTTATTCTAACTTCCAAGGATAGTGACTTATTGCACAAAACGTTCTTCATTTGATAAAATGCAGTTTTTGCATGTCTAATCTGCTATTTATCTCAATTATGCATCTTCCATCTGATGCTATCCATGTGCCTAGATATCTGAATTTCTGCACTTGCCCCAAAATAACGTCCTGTACTTTAATTGCACATTTAGGCACAATATGTTTCTTTGGTATCACCATGATTTCTGTCTTTCTATTATTCAAACTAATGCCCATGTTGTCACGTTCTACAACCACTATATAATTTCCTGTAGATTAGAAGCCATATTTCCACTGCCATTAAATTTTTTTTCATCACTCAGGCCCGTCTAACATTCTGCCCTTTTATCACGCTCTTTCATACATTATATCATTCACGCATCATTCAAGGCTAACTGAAAACAGCTTTTATATTGTTGCTGTTTTCAGTTAGCCTTGAATGATGAGTGGATAATATAATGTATGAAAGAGCGTGATAGAAGTGCAGAATGTTACACAAGCCTGCACGCCCAATTCTTAACCCTTTGAAAATAAATAAATAATAGTTTGTTTGTCCACGTTTCACATCCATGCAAAAATATAGTTTATATTTAGCACTTCAACACTCTGTTTCTCGTTGCAATTGACATAATTTCATTGATCAGATTGTTTTCCATCTTACAAAAGACTAACTTTGCCATAGCATTTCTTGTTCTTCTACTTCTTCTTCGTTCATCCGGATTTTTTTTCCGGATGTGACTGCGTTGTGCCTATTTACAGCAGAGCTGCGTTCTTGCGCCGTTAGGACGACACATCCGACTTCTGCGGGCATTTGTTGACCTGGTTAACCTTCCCGGGGCACTTCTTGTTCTAAACTCTTTAAGGCACCTCCCATCAGATGTTATGACTGTTCCGAGATAGTTGTACCTATACACTTGTTTAAGAATATTCCCATTTACCCGTATATTACATTGAGTTATTTCTTTCATAGTCAGATATGACTGAGCTACCGTATAACAGTAGACGGTACTACCTGGTCTCTGTTAGCGCCGAACGTTGGGCGGCGCTTACCAAACCCGACACCCCACATTGTGCCAACGGCTTCGGGCGGAAGAGCGCAATTGGGAGGGTACAAGCCTTACCCTGGTGCGAGGAAATGCAAGCTAAAGACAAAATTGTCATGGCAGGGCAGACCAGGCCCTAAGCCTTGGTTGGCGACTGGTCTAGGATCGAAGCTCCGACAGGCGGACAGTTAGAGCATTGCTTTGCTGATCCGGCAGCTTCTGCAGCTTGTCTTGTTCCAGATGTAGGGGTGTTACCTTTCCTCTGGAGTGAACTAGGCGGGCCGAGAGAGGGATCATGCTGCATGGGCAACACATGATCTCTATATTTTAGCCCAGGCTTTGTGCTATGGAGAGTAGCTTTCATATGCGGTGTCTGCGAAGAATACTTGGTATTAAGTGGCAAGACAAAATCACAAATATTGAAGTATTGGAAAGATCAGGTTGTGTGACAGTTTATTCCATGCTCAGTCTTCGTAGACTTAGATGGATAGGACATCTTAGGAGGATGGATGATGGTAGAATACCAAAGGATATCTTTTTTGGTGAATTACAGATGGGTAAGAGATCTCAGGGTCGGCCTCTACTACGATACAAAGATGTGTGTAAGCGGGACATGATTGATACAGGCATTGATAATGCACATTGGGAGCAAGTCGCCGCTGAACGTGTTGCATGGAGGGCAAATATCAGAAATGGAATAAAGTCAAAGGAGAAAATTATTGCAGAAAAGTCACACACCAAGCGTTTGAGACGTAAGATGGTGCATGATGGTGGAAATGACCACGTGTTCACATGCACCCACTGTGAACGGACATTTACAGCGCAAATTGGCCTTATCAGTCACACTCGCTACCGCCATAGTTAAAAGTTATTATGCCTTTTTAAAGCACAAACTATCGTCTGTCAAGACGGCAAGGTGCCAATGGATGGATTTCTTTCTTCTTAGGCATGACCATAATCTGTGTCTTCTTACAATTTAATTCTAGCCCTAGTTGTTCATTGTGTACAATAACCGCATTTACTAAATGTTGTAGATTCGTTTCGTTGTCTGTAATTAATACTGTATCATCCGCATATCTAAAACATGGATATTAATCACATAAGAATGACATGAGAAGAGGATGGTGAAGCTGTAGGAGTTGGTAAAAGAAGAGTTTGGCGTGCGTTGATTGAGGACGTCTCCTTCACTGGGAGATAACAGGCAGCAGTAGAAGTAGCAGCAGCAGAGCAGCAGAAGAAGATGAAGAAGAAGGAGATGAAGAAGAGAGGGATGAAAAGAAGGAGATGAAGAAGAGAGGGATGAAGAAGAAGAACTTACTGAAATCCAAGCATAGCACAAGTTGTGTTGACATTTCTGGACGTTGTGGTATCATTCCAGCCACTTGGGCAAATAGTTCCCCACACTTCGTTGAGTAGTTGAAATTCAACGCGTCCTTGATTGATGGTGTTTGGGCTATTGGTCCAAAGTCTAATAGCAGCAAAAGTCAGGTTCTGGGTCAAGGGCACAGTATTTTGACCTTTAAAACAGAAATAAAACATTCGACAAATGTTTGGTTACTAACAAAGATTATGGACACGGCTTATACCGGTTAAGTTAGTTGTATAGTTATATATAGTTTACAAGACGTCGCTGTTAACTCTAGAATTATATGCTTGTTTGTGATTTCTTGGCCTATTTACGTTCAGTAGTTTGCCGTTTGTTTTCTGAGCGATCGCCACTCATATTAAAACCAACGCATGGCGGTCTGTTTTATTTACTAGGTCTCGGATAGTTAATTTGGCATCTATTCTCGAGCATCCCACCTTGAAGGTGTTGATTTTACATAAGTGTGATTTAGATAATATCCAAGTTTGACATTAGTATAAAAGGAATTGTGAATATTTATTACACATACTCGCACTAATGCGTTTAGACTACATAAAAATGTGATAACCCACAATTAAACGGTAAACATTTACGGGTATCATTGCAATATCTCCCATTTTATACTGTTGTAAACCGAACAAAAATAATATAGATACACACGTCTCCATCTCTTACGTTTTCTCTCATTCAAACCTACGGTAGATTATATCGACATGCACTTCTCCATCTATCACATTTTCTTGTATGCAAAAAGACCACAGATAATATCGACATACATGAACTTCTCCATCTCTCACATTTTCTTGTATGCAAAAAGACCATAGATAATATCGACATACATGCACTTCTCCATCTCTCACATTTGCTTGTAAGCAAAAAGACCATAGATAATATCGACATGAATACACTTCTCCATCTCTCACATTTGCTTGTAAGCAAAAAGACCATAGGTAATATCGACATGAATACACTTCTCCATCTCTCACATTTGCTTGTAAGCAAAAAGACCATAGATAATATCGACATTAATACACTTCTCCATCTCTCACATTTGCTTGTAAGCAAAAAGACCATAGATAATATCGACATGAATACACTTCTCCATCTCTCACATTTGCTTGTAAGCAAAAGACCATAGATAATATCGACATGAATACACTTCTCCATCTCTCACATTTGCTTGTAAGCAAAAAGACCATAGATAATATCGACATGAATACACTTCTCCATCTCTCACATTTGCTTGTAAGCAAAAAGACCATAGATAATATCGACATGAATACACTTCTCCATCTCTCACATTTGCTTGTAAGCAAAAAGACCATAGGTAATATCGACATGAATACACTTCTCCATCTCTCACATTTGCTTGTAAGCAAAAAGACCATAGATAATATCGACATGAATACACTTCTCCATCTCTCACATTTGCTTGTAAGCAAAAAGACCATAGATAATATCGACATGAATACACTTCTCCATCTCTCACATTTTCTTGTAAACAAAAAGACCATAGATAATATCGACATACATGCACTTCTCCATCTCTCACATGTTCTCGTATAACATGCACACACCTCACCATCTCTCAGATGTTCTCTTATGGTCACAACTCACCAGAGCATGTATCCGTCAGGAGAGATACAGACAGCACCATCAGCAGCAGGCACGGGCTAATTGTCTTTGCCATGGCGTCCAGCGGAACTTCTGTAACACAAGAGATGACGACATTGGATTATGTCCGTACAGCTGGACGTAGGCTTGTGTGTACATCCGTCTGTCCATCTGTCTGTCATACGTGTGTACGCCTGTATGCATGTGTATGTGTGTGCATGTGTGTGTGTGCGCGAGTGTGTGTGTGTGTGTGTGTGTTTTTGCGTGTTTGCATTTATGTAAATCACTGGATGTCATCAAGTGTGCTGCCGTGCATTATTTCCTCAACCCTGTAGCTCAGTACATCCGACTTCGACAAGTATGTTTTTTTAAAATTTTTTACGGGTTTTGCTTTCCCTAGCCTTTGACTGTTCCCAGTCTAGCTACAAGACAGCAGGTGTGTGCCTCTCTCTCTCTTTCTCTCTCTCTCTCTCCCTCCCTCTCTCTCTCCCTCTCTCTCTCTCCCTCTCTCTCTCCCTCTCTTCCTCTCTCTCTCCCTCTCTCTCTCCCTCTCTCTCTCCCTCTCTCTCTCCCTCTCTCTCCCTCCCTCTCTCTCTCGCCCTCTCTCTCTCCCTCTCTCTCTCCCTCCCTCTCTCTCTCCCTCTCTCTCTCCCTCTCTCTCCCCCTCTCTCTCTCCCTCCCTCTCTCTCCCTCCCTCTCTCTCCCTCCCTCTCTCTCTCTCCCTCTCTCTCTGTCTCTCTCTCCCTCTCTCTCTCTCCCTCCCTCTCTCTCTACCTCTCTCTCTCTCTTCCCTCTCTCTCTCCCTCTCTCTCTCTCTCTCCCTCTCTCAGTGATGATTTCTCCAGTCAAGGTTTTCAGCGGTGCACTTCTTTTGATCATTGGACCACAGGCTTTCTTTATCCCTTCATACATGCTTCTGATGTTTCCCTTATCACATGCGATTTGAATGGACTCACATAACTTGATCCAATAGTCATTAGCACACTGCCTGGCAGCCTTTTGTACATCCTTCCTCGCTTGCTTCAGCTCACTCAGAGTGGTACGCGTTGGTCTTTCCTTGTTTCTTAAGAGAGCTATCTTCTTTTTATCAATCAAGGGCTGCAGTATCTGGCTGTTTGCCGCAAACCAGTCCTGCCTCTTATGATCCACAGTGCCGTAAACCCCTACCGCTGTTTTATAAATAGTTTCCTTAAGTTTACTCCATTTATCATTTACTATACAATTTTCTGATGTATCATTGAAAGCGTCTTCAAGTTGCTGTTGAAATTCAAAGCACTTTCCTGGATCGTGAGTGTTAGTAATATTAATCCTGGGGCTAGACTTGTGTTTAGCTGTGTAGATTCTCTTTGGTCTCAGTCTTACCCTTGCAACAACCAAAGAATGATCTGTATCACAGTCAGCACTGTGGTAACTTCGAGTTAATGATGTATGGTTCAGGTGTTGCCTCCGTGTGATAATTTAGTCCAGCTGATGCCAATGGCTGGATCATGGATGTTTCCATGTGACCTTGTGCATCTCTTTTGTTTTAAAAAAGTAGTTTGTAATACATAGGTCATTTCTACTGCAATGCTCCAGCAGCCTTTGCCCATTATTATTCATGCGACCGATGTTGTATTTTCCAAGGCACACTGGCCATGAACTCGAGTTCTTGCCCACACGAGCATTGAAATCACCGAGCATATAAATGTAGTCGGATTTTGGAACTGCCTTGATCGCAGAGTCTAGCTGCTCATAGAACGTATCCTTCACATCATCAGAGGAAGCGAGTGTCGGTGCATATGCAGTGAGAATGGTGACGAATCCACAAGAGGTTGCCAAGCGCAGTGATAATAATATTTCATTACCTCCAGCTGGGATATCAATCATTCCCAGTAGCGAATTCTTCACTGCAAAGCCCACACCATGTTGCCTTTTTTCTGCCTGCCCTCTTCCCTTCCAAAAAAAGGTGTAATTGTTTTCCCTGAGTGACCCTTCCTCAGCGAGGCGAGTCTCCTGCAGGCCAGCAATATCAATGTTAAGACGATTGAGTTCAGCATCAATCACAGCCGTTTTTCTCACATCGTCAATATTTGTCAAGTCAGTGGAAAATCCTGGACACGGGGTTCTCACGTTCCAGGTTGCAAGCCGTAGCTTGAAGTTTCTATTCTTTTTATTAGTACCTAGTGCATTGGTTTTACAGCCTGCGATTCAGATTTTGTCCTAGCCCCAAGCACCCATTGAAGCAGGCAGGCTGTGGCGGATGAGCACCCAATTGGCTGGGGGCTTCCCAGCTTGAGGCGGGCGGTAGCTGATCAGTGACACCTGTAGGTGTCTCCCACCGTCAGAGGCAACGCGTGGCGCCCAATGTCTACGCCAACTGACAAGGACTTATAACCCGTAACAGTTGCCTCTCGCTTTGATTCCGAGACCGCTTAAGACCAGGGATGGAGTTATTGCCTCTCCATAGCACAAAGCCTGGGCTAAAATAAAGAAACCATGTGTTGCCCATGCAGCATGATCCCTCTCTCGGCCTGCCTAGTTCACTCCAGAGGAAAGTTAACACCTATACATCTGGAACAAGACAAGCTGCAGAAGCTGCCGGATCAGCAAAGCAATGCTCTAACTGTCCGCCTGTCGGAGCTTCGATCCTAGACCAGCTGCCAACCAAGGCTTAGGGCCTGGTCTGCCCTGCCATGACTTATTTTGTCTTTGGGTTGCATTTCCTCGCACCAGGATAAGGCTAGTACCCTCCCAATTGTGCTCTTCCGCCCGAAGCCGTTGGCACAACGTGGGGTGTCGGGTTTGGTAAGCGCCACCCAACATTCGGCGCTGACAGAAAGCAGGTAGTACCGTCTAATGTCATACGGTAGCTCAGTCATATCTTTTATATATATATATATATATATATATATATATATATATATATATATATATATATATATATATATATATATATATATATATATATATATATATATATATATATATATATATATATATATGCATTCGCTCGCATTGAACTCAAGCGTAGTCCTTATATGTCCTACTCTTTCTAGATTTTGTGACGTATTACCTGTGTCCCTCGCCATCATGCGAACCCACTCCGACCTTAGAGGTGCTTGTAAATTGAGTCCCCA